>KN832577.1:163980-181271 GCA_000827205.1 Plicaturopsis crispa FD-325 SS-3 | reverse complement strand
CGCACTTAGTCGCGGCTGATCTCAAAGAACTTCACGCCTACTTACGCGACCAGATACGCACCGCCAACAAAGCTTACGCAAACACGTGGACGCGCATCGTACTCCCACTCCCGACTGGTCCGTCGGTGACAAAGTCTGGCTGGATCTCCGGAACGTCAAAACGAAACGCGCTATGAAGAAGCTCAATCACAAACGCCACGGCCCCTTCCCCATCACGGCCAAGATCGGCTCTCACGCTTATCGACTCGAGCTACCCCGCACCCTCCAAGGCATCCACAACGTATTCCATGTCTCCTACTCGAACGCGCCCACGACGAACGCTTCCCGCAGCGACGACACCTTCCACCGCCTCCCGTCAAAGTTGAAGGAGCGCCGGAATACGAGGTCGACACCATTCTCGACTCACGCCGAAATCGCGGCCGCGTCTTGTACCTTGTGCAGTGGCGCGGCTACGGCCCGGAGGAAAATAGCTGGGAACCTCTCGCAAACCTTTCAAACGCGATTGACGCCATCCGCGACTTCCACGAACGCCAGCCCCGGAAGCCACGTGCAACCGGGATCGACCTTGCCCCACCTCAATAGTGGGGAGCGCGACGCGTTGCGACAATGGCGCACGAGGAGTAGATCAATGATCTTGCTCAATCGACGCCACCGCGTCTTATGACGCGGCGCAGCTCTACGTCCCTCGACTTCGTGCCGTGCCGGCTTTGAGTTTCCCGCCCATCCCACCACGTACTGAGGCCTGAGTAGCCAAATATGTGGCGCGGATTGCCGTTGGCGAAGCGCCGTGGAGACTCGAGCTCCCGGTAAGCAGAGGCGTAACCCTCGATCTTATCTCTGCGGATTCAACTCCGCGTATACCCCAAAATCCACGATTTTTGCCATGACCATCTTGTTTTCCTTTTCCTTTTGCTCCCCTCCTCCTTTCTCTTTTTCCCCTTCTTTCCTCAACTCACTCCCTGCGGTGTTCCTCTCGACCCGTCTTGCATCGCGACTTCACACCGGCACTCGACCAAGAAAACGCGATATATTCGGCACGACTATACAACGGAACAAGAAGAAGACAAGAAAACGGTCTTACCGGCGGCGCCGCGCCAACACCCGCTCAGCCGCGTCTTCGGGCAACGCCGCAAGATCGACCCAGGCGGCACCCGCGTCGAAGAGGTCCCCCACAATCGCCTCGAAGGACTCGCGCAGCGCGATCAGAGCCTCTCGCGCGCCGTCCACGTCCGCCTCCTCGACACGTTGCACGACAATTGTGACATCGCGCGACAAACGATGGAGGCGAACTCCCAACGCAACCATCTGCAAGGCAGCACGCTGGCGCACAGCGTCAAGATCCACCGCAGCTGCGAAATCGACGTGGGTCAGCCACATACACAAACCGCGACGCGAGAACTTACCTCGCGCCTGCTCGTGGACGCGCATGCGCACCAGTCCTTGTACCTACATTGTAATGTACTAACATTGTAGAGGCACACCGCATTACAATGTCTGGCCCTGTAACAGTAGCCCTACACATTACAATGTGGAAATTGGTGCGTCGCCTCAGCCCCTTCAGCCACTTTGGCAATCCTAGTGAATCCCCCACCTACCACATCCCTTGGCAGCCTCGGATCCTCAAAAAACTTCGGAATCAGTGGCATCTACTTAATCTTCCATTCTCGGCCGCTTCTTTGGTGTTTCGGCTACTCAATAGTGCCTCGCAATCTTGTCGTGTCCGCATTTGGAAATCTCGTAGGAGGAGTCGGCTATTTGTGCGCTTCTCTAAACCTTCGTGTTGCACCCTGCCCTCCTCCTGTTTTATTTCGCTTTTTTCATTGGTTTGCATGTTGTAACATTTACTACCATATGAGAAACATAACAAAATTTATTTTTAATGATTTAAAGTACATGCAAAAGTTAAAAAAAGGGGGAGCGGGGAGGGCATGGCGACGACGCGGAGGCAGGTGAACAGCAACAGCACTGGCCCCCCCTGCTCATCCGCATCGCTCGCGTCCGCTGTGCCAGGGTCTGGCACAGCGGACGCGTTCGATGCGGAGCGGTGAGCTGGGAGCTGGTGGGCATGCACTCCAGCCGCCAGCCGCAGGGCCACGCGTGTCCCGCTGTCGACAGCGTGCACCCCTCCCACCCTGTCATCTCCCTCTCTTCGCTTGCCGTCGTGTATCGTGGCATTCGCTGGTACACGACGGTGGTGTGCGCACAAAGGGAATGGGCGCCGAGGGCGTGGAGGGCATGCGCGTGGGTGCGAGCGTGGCAATGAGCACGGAGCGCGTGCGCGTGGGCATGAGCGGGAAGCGCGGGGCAATGAGCACGGAGCGCGTGCGCGTGGGCATGAGCGGGAAGCGCGGGGCAAGGGGCAAGGGCACGAGCGCGGAGACGAGGGCAGGAGCGGGCAAGCGCGGGGGCGGGAACGGGAACACGACGGCGGGCGCAGGAGCGGGGAGGGCGTGGGCAGGAGGGCATGGGCGTGGGCAGGAGGGCATGGGCGTGGGCAGGAGGGCATGGGCGTGGGCAGGAGGGCATGGGCGTGGGCAGCGTGGGCGTAGGCGTGGGTAGCGCGTGCGTGGGCAGCGTGGGCGTGGCCAGGAGGGCGTGAGCGTGGAGGGAGGGCAAGAGGGGGAGGGCCCGGGGGTGCAGGCGTAGGCGCGAACGCGCAGGGCGTGGGTGTGCAGGTAGGTGGTCAGATAGCGTCGAACGACGGGCATGGTGCCCGTCGTTCGTTGCCGTCTCCGTCTCCATCTGCGGATTCGCGACGCCGCGAGGTCCCAACGCGAGCGCATGGACGACGTCGACAACAGGGCATGATGCCCTGTCGTTCGTTACTGTCTGCGCCCGCACCTGGCGGCTCCGATGCACTGCCCGGCGGCCAGTGCGAAACGATGCCGCGAAACGACGGGGCGTATAGCCCCGTCGTGTTCTGTCACCGAAACGCATGCCCCTGCCCTTGCCCTCCCGACGCTCTGCTCATCCACTCTGCTCCCTCCTACCCGCATGTTAACGGCCGTCTGGTCGTTCCTGCAGCACGGAGTGGGCGCGGAGCTGCGTGCTTCCGGCCTGCAGAGGGCGAGCAGGCGGCGGCGGCGCGGTGGGTGTGATCGCGAGGGGGTGGACATGGGCCCGATCGCAAATGCGGGCGCGCGCGTCAACGCGACGGTCGACGTCAGCGTGAGCGAGGTAGGCGCGGGCGCAAGCGCGAGTGTCGACGTGGGCGTGGGCGTGGAAGAGGAGGTTGTCGTGGGGCATGGGCGTGGGCCTGGGCCTGCGGGTGCTTGTGGGAGACGGCGTAGACGCGGAGGTAGCGGCGGGCGTAGACGAGGAGGTGAGGGACGGCGCGGAGGTTGACGACGACGTCCTCGTCGGGGCTGGGCGCTTTTTGCGTGTGACGTGGCTGCAAGTAGGTCGTTAGCTCGTGGGATAGCGGATGAAAAAAGATAAAAACATACCTAGTGAAGAAACAATGAAAAGACCACCCGCTGCGAAGACACAGAGGGTGGGCGTCCGAGTGGTGAGCAGCGGCGGGATAACCGCTCGTGGTAAAGTGCGGATCGAAGCATACGCGCTATGTGCGGATTGACCCATACGCACTTTCGCAGTACGAAAGAACCCAGAAGCGCAAAAAAACATTCACACGGTCGTTGCACATATACTCTGCCCAACTCTTTCTGCCCATCGTCAATTCCCCGTTACGCTGCCCCCCACTCTGCTCCTTCGCAGCACGGTGTCCTCGCACTCGTCGTCCTCGCACTCTGTGCTCGGCGCGTGCCCGTCCGTTGTCGTCACCGTGGCGCCAGCAGTCGACGGCGCCACGTCGCTCGACTTATAATCTACGCCCTGCCTCCTGCTTTACCTCTCACTTCCTGCCCCATTGCTCTCGTCGTCGCCGTACTCAAGACTTATCGTCGCCGTACTCAAGACTTCTCGCCGCCCTCGTCGCCCTCACGCTCGCTGTCGACGCCGTCGTCAACACGACTTCGTTGCCGTGCCCCTGCAACATCAAGGTGGACTTCGATGCTGGAGCTGGCGGTTGCGATGATTAGGGAGCGCAGGGAGAGCGTGATAGGAACATAAAGGTGAGTTCTGTACTAGGCCATGACATCCGTTTCTTATGCACATTGCACAGACTTCCTCCCTCCACCGATCCGACCTTGTACGACCTCGGAAAAAGCATAGCGCTCTGCGCGCATGCCTCAGTGTGACCATTATCCAAACGGTAAGCACACTCTCCTTGTTATCATAGGATGCTGCACTCATGTTTCGTGCGACGTGTCAGACGTGAAGCGCTTCGCTGTGACGGTGCCGGCCATACGTATTCAAAGGCCACGGGGCTCCGTTGACACACGTAAGTCGGCCCGCGTCGTCCTCGAGGCCTTTTTCTTATAAAGCCCTCCTCCGCTGAACTAACTCTTTCTTCCTTTCCCCCATCTTCACTTTTCATGTCGACACCTCAGCATAACAGACCATCTGGTCGTGTAGGCAGCCTCCTTCGGGTTGCCACGTCAGCGCCTGCCCCTCCACCTGCTCCACATCATCGAGGCAGCACACTTGTCGTCAACGACACGGACGAGCCCAGTGGGCGCCGGAAACGCTCTCGCACTGGGAGCGAACTCCCCACCGGTGCGTAATCGTGTTTGTACGCGCTGTCATCTTCTTACTGACATGATGCCAGCGCAACCACCTCCAGCCCGCCCTCTGGCTTCCACAGCTGCTGCGTCGGGCATAGGTACGGTTCCCGACCCGGACTCGCAGCTCCATGATCTCCTAGCCGCCGACTATTACATCCCGGACGACACGGCTCCTCCCCTCAGCCCCGCCGCCACCTCATCTGCTGTTGAGTACAGTGACGATGAGGTTAGGGCTTTGTTCGAAGCATACGCCAACGCCCCACCTGACGACAGCATGACTGCAGCACCCCCGCCTGGGCCTACTCCCTCCACCACGGTCGAGCCCTACTGGCACGCCTTGAGCCAAGTCGGCTCTGCATTCCGGATTGACCCTTACCTCTGGGTGCTGCAAGACTGGGACGAGCAACGTGAGACCCTTCGTGTATGTGCCCGCCTCCCCTCGCGCGTTCGTTCATAGCATAGCTAACCAGTGTCTTGTATTAGATTGGTGTATATCATCATATCATACGCTTACCCCGTGGCCCAAATGATTATGGGATCGCTTGTACATGTTCGCAATGGCGCGCGCGCAATGTATGTACACACCTACGTATCGTTGAACAATACACACCCTTCCTCCTTGCACTACCCTTTATCGCACCAATCCCTACACCCCCTGCGGTCCTTCTCCACTCCACCCCCTTCCAGGACCATTATGTATTCTCGTGTGTGTCCTCTGTTGGCCGTTACGAGTCAAGCAAGCGCACTGTTGTGTCTCTCCAGAAGGATGGCCGATGGCACTGCCAGTCCTGCCGGTTTTCGGATGCATGTAAGCATCGGCCCCATGCAGTTGCCTTTGCACTCGTTGCAGGGTATATATCGGAAGGCGAGCAACCTCTGCACGCAGCAGATCCTGCTCAATTTGAGGAAGAGACTTGTCTCCTTCAAGCTGGAGGCCGTGACGGTAGCTCAATGGGCAAGGGGAGTGTCTCGCATATGCCCATAGCCCCACCCAAGTGGTGCTCGTTGTCGTCTGAGTTGCCCTCTGCTACGGTTAGGCCTCCGAGTGGCCCTGTGCATTATCCGCTTGACGAAACAGCTCGCTGTCGCTGCGGCCTGTCCTTGGCCGATGCGTGTACGGTTCCCTTATCCAACCCTGCTGCAAAACCTGCCGTTATCTATGGCCTTACACAGCAGATCTCAGTGACTATTGCCCTCATCCCTTGCCCTTTGTGTCAACATGCACGGCGTCAGCTAGGCCCCGATTTAGGCCAATATGCTGTCTTTAACTGGAATAACTCAATGCTATTCTCGCATGAGTTACTGAACGCATTTACAAACGCGTATACTGCCTCGGAGACACCGTTCTCGGCGTTTTGTCTGACGGTTCGTCGTGCATATATGGATCATGGGCCATCAAATACATTCTGTTCGGACGATACATTTGTGCGCGTCTGGTTCGCGTTTACAGAACTCCAGGACCTTGACAGTGGAATGCAATGCCCGACGTGTGGGCCTTCGCCCAAGATCGTCATTGCAGATGGAATCAGTCTCGGGACGCACCATTCAAAGTTAACGGGGCTTGTCAATCCGCCGACGCGCGTAACACAATCTAGTGAACGCATAGACTCAATTTCCTCTTACAAAGCTCGTGCTTTACCCGCAATCATCCAGGTGGATATGCGAGCCCTCGTCAATAAGATGCTAGACATTACCGCAACTCGAATTCCTCCTGATGGTGGATACCCCGACATGTCAAAGCTCTTCGAGCTATATCCAGACTTAGCACAGCTGATCAATCTCTATGTCATAAATGGAACCTCCTCCCGCCATTTCAAGGCGTACAGGAATTTTATCCAGCAAATCGCGGCACCCGACATTGTCTTGCAGTTGGTACCATTTGATGCCATTGAACACTTCCGTGAATTTTCACGGTCGTTGTCGGACGCTCCGGAATGGATACAGTTACTTTGCCCTGCGCTCGGAACACTTTTACGCAGTTATCGTGATAGTCAGACACCCATACCTGGCGAGCTGCGGCGTGTCACTGGCTGGCTTGCAGATCGTGCAACAAATGTCTATTCAAGACTTGCACAGCATGACCTAGCAGATGCCGACAACAATATCATAGAGGAGCGGTGGCAAGATACAGGGACATATTACGGTCTCCAAACAATCCGTCGACGCCGCTGGTACACCAAACTGAAACACGACGCACATCCGCTCGATCGTGAAGCAGAGCAGATGGGAGACTGTAACAAGTTCTTCAAGACATACTCAAAAAACAATCTGACCGGAGGTATCCTTGTGCTCTGGTGTACGCACTCCATCTGTCTCGGCTTCCATGGTATACCGATCGCAGAGGGCAGAAATGATGTCTTCTCTGCTATTTACACCCGCTTTCCGGTTGCACCAGAAGTCATCATATATGACTTTGCATGCCAACTTGCACCGTACTGCCTTGTGCGCGAGGCACGGTATTTTCGTCATACACGCTTTCTCATTGATGAGATGCACGCTCATGATCATACCCGATGTGGGCGGGCATGCTTTGCTAGCAATGCCATGCGTTACGATGACCGTGTACGTGCTTCGAACACAAGTGCAGCGGAATGCGGAAACAAGGGCATGCGACGCATCCGCAAAAGTGTCAGCTTCATGATTTACAGCCATGCAATGCGATTTACGAAGGTGTTCTTGGATGTGTGGAACCGAAATGTGATTAACAGAATGACATCTACGTAGGGGGACTATTAGGGATATTAGAGGGAGGGTAGGCAGCTGTAGTATATGTATATATCGTGTAGGTCATGATCAATCAACAATCTGCGACTGGGCAAACCTGGCCACCAGTTCACGGTTGCGCTCCCGCTCCTCCTCAAGCTCTCGTGCCGCACTAGCCTGTGCAAGCTCTAAAGCCTGGATGCGCTCCGCCTGCACACGTTCAACATCTGCGTTAACTGCCGCAACAGCAGCATGGGACGACATCTGCGATCGGGCTGCAGCCTGGGCAGCCACATGGACCCGCTCAAGCACATCACTCATCCCTGCCGGGCCCAAGGCACCAGCAAGAGCAGATGAGACATAGCCTGCAGCACGACCTGCGGACGACAGGATGGATTCCGGTCTACAGCATATACCTCAGCGCATGTGTACAGTCGAAGAAATACCACGTACCGTGAGATGTACACTAAGATGTATGGAGCAGAGAGAATGTCCAAGTTCTTGGTCTGCGAGGACGGCAAAGTTAATGCGAGTAGACGTTAGGGAAAATTCGATGTACTCACATTGCACAAAATGCGTATAGAATGTTCACTGTGCCGCCGCAAACGTGATTGAGGATTCGTCTGATACTTAAAAATGTGCTTCTTCTCTGTGTAATTGTAAGGCAAACATCCCACGGAAACGATTCAATGACTTACTGGGGTACCGAAGTCGATGTGCAAGCTGTGCAGCTCGTAGTCGTCCCGCAGCTGCACTAGCTGTGTCCGAATAAAGCTCGACACCCAAACGCGCGGCCGATACATGAGCCGGCTGTATCATGGTCAGTATATAGCAAATCAAAACATAAGGAAGCTTACTGGGGGCGCGATAACCTGTTCAGGTAATATGTCCGGCTCCTGACTTGAGTCTCTACTCTCAGAAAGGAATGAATCTCGAGTGGAGGGATGCGTAGGTGTCGCAGTAAAAGTGAAAGGCACGTCGCCCATCGTATGGAGGAGAGAGAACTGGGTACCACCAGAGAACCCGCCGAAATTGTATGTGGGGCCATCCGCATTGTGCACAGCACACTGAGGATTAAAGCGGTCAGCCGTGATCACGAAATGTATTACGGACTAACCTGCTCGTCGAGGCCAACTTGGGGAGTGAAGGTCATGGGTTGTAGCACCACAGGCCCTTCGGGTGCGAAGGGCATACCTTGCATTCGGGGCGGAGAGGGTTGGCACGGCGCACGCTCGAGAGACGACACGAGACTTGAGATAAGGGCGGACCCATCATCCATGTCCACGTCGTGAAAGCCCGGCATTGGCAACGGCGGGTCCATCGACGGTGCCGGGAGTCGCACAGACTGCAGCCCGACAAAGGGCGCGGGGCGCGGGGTCTCTTCGGGCTCATCGTGGCATAAAGAACGCTTGTTGATATTGTGAGTACGCGACAGGAAGGTCAAGGGATAGAAACGTACCTTTCGCTTCCCAGCCTTGGAATGCTCGCAGAAAGGACCTTTGTAGACGGCCGCATTGCCGTTGTCGTCCAAACAAAAACGACGGCAGAATCTTGCTGAAGTCAACGGTCAGAGAGGACATACAAGGGGTTTTGATACAGATGCTTACCGCACCGCGCGCCCGACGGAATCCATAGCGTCAGAGAAAAATGCGCGTCCGCGTCGAGGCAAATGCCACAAACGCGAGCGGGAAAGGCACGACCTGGAGGAAATGAAGAGGAGGGCCGGGATGTCGCAAAAGAAAGAAAGTGGAACACCGCCGACAACGCCTAGCGTACCGTGAGCGGTCAGGAAGACGGACTCACGATGCACCCGACTATTGACGGGCAGTGGGGTGGACACAAGATAGGGAAAAGTACGAGCCAGCTCTATATACACCTACAAAACGTAATTTCCCACACTCATTCGCATGCTTCTGGGTTCTTTCGTACTGCGAAAGTGCGTATGGGTCAATCCGCACATAGCACGTATGCTTCGATCCGCATTTTACGACAAGCAACGGTCCCGCAGCGGCGCTGAGGAACGAGGAAGAGCAGAACGTACCATTAACGACGCGTCGGTCGGTTCCAAATTCCGATGGCCCGTGCGCATAGTGGGCTTTCGACGACGTCTACACTCTTCAAATAAATCTTTTTAAATGGAAGAAAATCAGAATGGTCACCGATATGCTAGTAGAGCATACATGCCAAGTCTACAAATTTTTGAATCCTTGGGTAGAAGGGAATAAATCAAAGCCTGCATGTCCGAGCATTCCGGACACTTCGGCCGTTCCGCGTTGCTCGAATACAGTACATTCTGTGCATTTGTGCAGGCTCTACCAGCGGGCGCATCAACGGGATCCTCTAAAGAATACTGTAGTATGCTAGCTTGCATACACTGACAATGAGTATATTTTATTTGGAGTCAAAAGTGCCCCAGTGCTGCATAAGTTAGTATGCCTAAGTGTCGCAATCTGTCGCAAACTTTTTGGCTGGTGTTTCTTTCACTCACTCACTTCTGTCCGTTAAAAAAATACGAAACTTTGTATGCTCTATCTAAATGCATATAAAAGTACACTTCATTTTTTGCAAGCTATAAAACGCGTATACTAACGCGCAGGAAAAAGATTCGGCGTCGTCGGAGGCAACGCGCGCACCGTTCGGGCGACTCCGGCGGAGTTTGAAATGCACGAACGCGTCGACGATGTTCGTTTTTCTTTTCCTCGTCGTCGTCTTTCTCCCCCACGTCGCTGCACCCCACAACGCCGGCCCACCCTCGCATTTCTGCGAGGGGTGGCTACCATTTACTGGTCTCAACAAGTAAGTTCTCTTTTCTTCCACTACCGTCAAAACTGAGCGCTGACGACATTTTGGCAGCCCGCCACGTCACACCCGTTCACCACAACGTCCTTGCTCACAAACACAACACACACGACGCACCACACCCCATCCCACTGAAAGGTGTACTCCACCACACCCCCGTGCTTCCTCAGCTGCGCACACGCACCACCTCCGCACCGTATCCATGCGCCCCCGCCGCCGCCCACTTTGCCCACGTCTCGCCCGCATGCGTCAGGCCCTGCCCGCTTTCTGGGGCCCTATGTGGGTGTTCCCCCTCGCTCTGTAAGTCTTTTTTCCAATTTTTCACCGTTGCATTATGATTCTAAACATGATTCTTCCAGGTACATCAAATTCTCCGACCCCCACGCTCGCATTTCAAGCACGTAGGGCAAGAGTGAGGGAGAGCGGGGGAGGGAGGGCAATAGAAAACCAGGGAGGATACGCGACGAGCGCACCCGCCTGCTCACCACTCTGCATCTGACGCGCCGGCTGTGTCAGACCCAGGCACTACGGGCGCGAACGATGCGGCAGAGCAGGCGGTAGGTGCCGCCGCAAGTGCATCCTGCACGCCAGAAACCCGCGCAGCTGTCGTGGCTGTCTGCGCAGCCTCCTCCCCCGCCGTGTCTGTTTGCGCAGGCCACACCGCCGCCGTACGCGTTCACACGCCCCGCTCCCCCGCTGTGTTTGTCGGTGCAGCCCATGCCCCCACCATGTACATCTGCGCAACCCCGCAGTGTGCAGCTGCGCAGCCGCGCAGCCCTCTCCCTTGCTGTGGGTGCAGGCCCTGCCCCCGCTGTATCCATCCGCGCAGCCCGCTGTATCCACCTGGAAGCCCCCGTCCCACCGTGCACTTCCGCATGTGCCTGCGCACATGCCGTGCGAGGCCGTGCAATCTGCGCCCCCACTGTGTTCGTCTCTGCCGCCGCTGTGCTCGTTTGGTCAGCCCCGCCCCGCTGTGCACGTTCGCGCCGCCGCCGCCGCCATGCACATTCGCGCTGCCGCCGCCGCTGTGTATGTCCGCGCAGCTCCGACCTCCACCCCCGCTGTGTCCATATGCGGCGCCCCCGCTCGTGCTGTGCACTTCTGCGCAGCCCGCACGCCTGCCGTGCAAGTCCGCGTCACTGCTGCAAGGGTTTGCGCAGCCCCTTGCCGTGTATGATTGTGCAGCCCACGCCCCCTGGCCGTGCACGTTCCCCGCCGTGTACTTTTGTGCAGGCCCCACCCTCGCCATGTCCGTCTGCGGAGCCTCGCCCCTCCTGCATACTTCCGCGGATGCCTGCGTGCTTGCGGCGTACGCTCGCGCAGTCGCGGTGGCCGCTGCATGCATGTGTGGGCAGTGCGTGCCTATAGTAGTATCCGCATAGCCCCGACAGCGATCCAACTGGGTGTACCCAGTCTTCGAGATCGCGACCGTGGGCATATGGTTCCTGCACACCCTGCGTGTGCTTTTTTTAGTGCAGCATAAATGTATAGTAAAAATAGAATAAACTATTTTTAGCCCCGTACATCGGAACGAGAGCCAGGCCCAATCTAGATTTTGAAGGCTATCAATAGGGTGCATAGCTGCCCGAAAATCCTGGGGAGTCACATGATCAGACTGAGAAAATCTTTCGGACGACATTACAATGTGAAAATGGCTGGCAGGTCTACAAAGCATGCCATTGTAATGCGACCTAGCTCTACAGAGGGCCACATTACAATACCTCTACAAGGACGCCTGGCATGCGATGCACCTCCACATCGACAACGTCACCACGATCCAAAGAGGGTGCCGGGGGCAGGCCACGAACGAGCTCCGCCACCTCGTGACGCTGGGCGAGCTCATCCTGCAAGACGTCGCGCTCGCGCTCCACCGCCGCGAACTGCTCCTCCAGGCCGACGACACGGTCCAGCAGCTCGCGCATCTCGCGCACCGACTGCACACGGAAGGCGGACGAATCCGCCCTCTGCTGCCGCAGCAACTCCTGCGCAGTGCGCGCGTCATCACGCACAACCTCGAAACGTGCCAGCAGGGCAGCATAGTCGGACACGGCCGACGACGCACGGGAGGGGGACGCCGGAGGAGCACCTGAAGACGACGGTTCCGAGCTCGCCTGGACTCCCACCTCGCTCACAGGAGGTCGCGGCGTGAGAACGACACGCAGCGAAGCCTGGGCCACCGACCGCAATTGCGCGACTTCGCGCTCCGCCGCATCGTACTTCTGGCGGGGCACGGACGTCAGAAGCGCTGCCTGCGCCGACAGCAGCTCGGCGCGTGCTTCCGCCAATTGCGCACGGAGGGTGGCGGCCGCCTGGACAAACTCGTCGGTCCGCTGGATGTTCTCGGACTCCAGGCTGGCGTTCCCAGCCGCTTGGTTGTCGTAGGCCAGGGATTTCGCGGCAAGCGCTTCCTTCGTGACGCGAAGGTCGCGGTCCAATTGTCCAACACGGTCCTGAGAAGCCGCGAGAGTGAGCTGGGACGCGGTGAGACGTTGCTGGAGCTCTGTCGCACGCGCTTGCGAGGGCGCCGCAGCCGTTTCAGCCGCACGGCGTGCCTTCTCCGAATCAACCCACTTAGCCGTGAGCGATTCAACCTGCGCCTGCAGGTCCCGGTTCGTCTGCCGAAGCTGCCGGGCGCCAACGCGAAGGCGATCGTTTTCGGTGTGGAGGTCCGCGTTTTCGGTACGAAGCCTTTGCAGCGCCTGGAGCTCCTCGGCGTACTCCGCATCCAACGAGCCGAATATTGCCTCATCCGACGGCGAAGGCGCGGCTTGCTCGGCCTGGGGCGACGGGCTACGCGGCGTACGCAAAGTCAACCGCACCTGCAGCGACGCACTCAGCACGGAGTCACCACGGAAAGCAAGACGCACGTACCTTTTTCGCGGCAGGAGCCGACGATGCGTCGGCCTCATCCCGCACCAGCGACGGACCATCCTCATCCTGCACGTCCACCGACGGCTCCCGCACCCTACGTTTCCCTAACGACTTCGCGGACGGCGTATCCTTGGCCGCACGACCGCGGGTACGAGGACCAGATGCGGACGAACTCGCGGCCGCGGGTTGCGTCTTCGAGGTGCGACGAGCGCGTTTTGCTTTCGCGGGGCGGGCGCCGGCGGGTATGGCCTTCTCGCGTGTTGCGTAGTAGTCCTCCAGGAACCAGGCGTCCTTGTAGAGGTATTGTAATGTGGCCCTTCGTAGAGCTAGGCCGCATTACAATGGCAAGCTTTACAGACCCGCCAGCCATTTTCGCATTGTAATGTCGTTCGAAAGATTTTTTCGGTCTGATCATGTGACTCTCTAGGGTTTTTGGGCAGCTGCGCATGCTAATAATAGCCTACAAGATCCAGCCTCAGATTGTAAATTAGGGCTGGCCCTCATTCGGATGTACTAGGGGCAAAAATAATTTATTCTATTTTTACTTTACATTGTACTGTGCTACAAAAAGCACGACGCGGGGTGTGCAGGAGCCATATGCCCGCGGTCGTGATCTCGAAGACTGGGTAGGCCCAGTTGGATCACTGTCGGGGCTATGCATACTACTCTATAAACAAAAAAGGTGGGGGTGTGCACCGCAGATGGCGCGAATTGTGCAGCCGGGCGCTGCATACGCCGTGCAAATGCACGCGGCGGGGATGCGCACGGCACTGGCGTGGCCTACACAGCTGTCAACGTGCGCAGACGCGGTCTGCGGCTGTGACGTGGGCTACACAGCGCAGACCGCACAGATGGACGTGGCACGGTTACTGCCGATGGGCCCAGCGCAGACACGCGCGGTGGGTACGGCGCCTACAGGCCGAGCGGGTACGGCGCCGACAGGCCCAGCGGGTACAGCGCAGACGGATGCGGTGCGGGCGCCGCGCTGAGGGACTGTGCGGAGGGGGCTGCGCGCTAATGCGGACCGCGCAGACAACCACGGCACGGACGGGAGCTGAAGGGGCTGCACTGGGGAGGGCACGGACGTGCACAGCGCCGACGGGAAGGGCGCGGGCAGGGGGTGCGCGGACGGACGGGCTACAGGGATGTGCGTGGCACCGACGGGGGCTGCACTGGCGCGTACAGCGCCGTTGTGGCTTTGGGTGTGGAGGGTGTAGCTGCGGCGGCACCTGCCGCCTGCTCTGCCGCATCGTTCGCGCCCGTAGTGCCTGGGTCCGACACAGCCGGCGCGTCGGATGCGGAGTGGTGAGCTGGCGGCGGCGTTTGTCGCTTGCCCTTGCCCTCCCTTGCTTCCCATCACCCTCCCCCCCTTGCCTTTCATGGCACTCGCTCTCCGCGCTTGACATGCGAGCACGGTCCTCGGAGCTGAGATGTACCTAGAAAAAAATTGGTGTAAGCATTGCAACGCAACGGTGAAAAAATGAAAAAAACTCACGAGGCGGTGTGGAGCCTCAATAGAGGCCCCGAATGAACGCGGAGGGCCCGACGTGTGCGGGGAGATGTGGGCACCGCGAGCGCGACCGGTGGCCGCGCAGGAAAATGGTAGGGAGGCGGATGTGCGTGGCTGGCGCGGAAAGCGAGGGAGTGGTGGTGGTGGTGGCCTTTCAGTTGGATGGGGTAGGGCACGCCGTGCGTGTGGGGGTGTGCGCAACGTTGCGATGTCGCGGGGGTATGAGGAGGGGGTCGTGACGTGGCTGCCAAATTGTTGTCAGGACTCTGTTTTATCGGTGGGGAAAAAGTGACTTACTTGATAGCATAAACGAGAGCTACCCCTTGCAGTAATGCGAGGGGTGGCCGGCGTCGTTGCGCGCAGCGACGCGGGGGAGGGGAACGACGAGGAGGAAAAGAAAAACCAACATTGTCGACGCGTTCGTGGATTTCAAACTCCGCCGGAGACGCCCGAACGCTGCGCGCGTTGCGTCCGGCGACGCCGAATCTTTTTTCTGCGCGTTAGTAGACGCGTTTCTTGTCCTGAAAAAAATGTAGTACACTGTTATATGCATTTAGATGGAGCTTACATAGTTTCGTATTTTTTCAACGGCCAGAAATGAGTGAGGGAGTGAAACACCAGCCAAAAAGTTTGCGACCGATTGCGACACTTAGGCATACTAACTTATGCAGCACTGGGCCACTTTTCACTCCAAAGGAAATATATTCATTGTCAGTGCATGCATGCTAGCACACTCCGAGATTCCGGAGAGGATCCTATTGATGTTCCCCGCTCCTAGAGCCTGCGCAAATGCGCAGAATGTACCGTATTCGAGTAACGCGGAACGGCCGAAATGTCCGGAACGCTCGGATATGGGTACTTTGGCTTACTCCTTTGCACACAGCACTTGAAAAAATCATAGACTACATAGGTACTTTCTAAAAGCATATCTCTGACCATCCTGAATTTATTGTATTTAAAGCGATTTATTTGAAGTGTGTAGACGTCGTCGAAAGCCCGTGTGGCCACTGTGCGCACGGGCCATCGGAACTCGGAATTAACCGACGCGTCGTCGATGTTCAATTTTCTCTCGCTCGTCGTCGTTCACCTCCACCGCGGCTCTGCACGCTGCAAGCCAGAAACCCCTCCGCGTCCTCGCGGGGGGTTTCTTTTCACTTTTCTAACATAGATTGTAAGTTTTATATTCTTTTTTATCCGCTGATTCCAAGCTAATGACAGTTGTCAGCCAGATCAACCCCGCAACGACGACGACGCCCTCCTCCGAGTCTCCCTTCACGCACACCACCACCACCACCACCTCCACCACCTCCACACTCGCGCGCGCCGCCGCCGCCTGCTTCCTCGCATGCACCGCCAACGCCGCCAGCATGTCAGGGCCAGCAGCGCGCGCTCACGACGACCGAGCCCACGGTCTCCGCGCCCCCGTCCGCGTCCCCACGCTCACGCTGCGTGCACGTCGACACCCTCCGCGCACGGCATCTACACACCGCCCTACGCCCTCCGCGCACACCCACGCCGCGTGCACCCCCACACTGCGTGCACCCCCACCCTCCGCACCCACGCCCTCCGGGCACGCCCACGCAGGCGTTCACGCCCACGCCACCAGTCTCGGTGGGCGTTTTTAAAAACCACGTACAAGCTATAACGTTTTGTTTTACAAAACACCACCCAAAATCCCCGGTCAGTTAATGGCAGTCAAGTTACTGTCCATTTTAAAAACGAGCCTAAGCCAGCCACAGCAAGGGATTTCCCTGCTGCTGTTGGGATTCCGATTGCCACACCCGGCTTTTCGGCATCCTCGTGGTTCACGGCGGCGTACTCAGATGGTCTCGGACGGTCTCGGGTGATCTCCGGGCTTATTCGGGCACCCGCAAAATTGCTGAAAAAAGTATATTACCAGTACACTAAAAATACATGAAAATTGCGAAAAAAAATGGCCGCGCACTACGCGCGCGGCTACATGGATCGTGTATGCGTACGCAAAGAAACCTAAAAAAAAGCAGATCGGAGTGTAGGTGGTGGGAGGCACGGGGATCGACGGGAACGAAGCGCCGGCAGGCGTCCCGTTCCGTCGTCGAGTCGAGTCCGCGCGCGAGACGATGCGCCCGAGATCGAGCGCTGGGGGTGGCCGCCTGGTGCAGTCGCGCAGGAGCGCGGCGGTAGTGATGGCTGTGGGAGGGAAGGGGGCGGCGGTGTGTCGTCTCGCACGCGCGCGAGACGTTGGGGGCCGGTGGTAGGAGCGAAGCAGCGGCGGCGTGTGCAGCGATGAGGACGAGACACCCGCAGGTGTCTCGTTCTGTCGTCGTCTCGCGTGCGCGAGCGAGCTCACAGCGCGCTCGTGGTCGTGCGCTGTGGATGCTCACGGCGCGCACAAGACGGTGGGAGTCCGGGGGAATTCGCGCTGGAGCGCGGCGAGAGGGAAAGCGGCGGCGGCGGCTGGAGCGACGAGACGAGTACGAGACGCCGGCTGGCGTCTCGTTTCGTCGTCTCGCATGCGCTGGCTCACAGCGCGTGCCAGACGGTGGGCCCGTATTGTGTGGCGAGGTTGGCGGTTGGCGGGGGCGGTGAGTGAAGCGACGAGGACGAGACGCCGGCTGGCGTCTCGTTCCGTCGTCGTCGTCTCGCGTGCATGCGCGGGATGGGGGGCTGTCCGGGTCTATCGCGCAGGAGCGCGGCAGGAGAGGAGGCGGTGGCGGCGTGCGAAGTGACGAGGACGAGACGCCAGCCGGCGTCTCGTTCCGTCGTCGTCGTCTCGCATGCGCGCGCGAGACGGCGGGCCCAAA
>KN832577.1:103468-133192 GCA_000827205.1 Plicaturopsis crispa FD-325 SS-3 | reverse complement strand
GCAGCGTCTCAAATACAATGATCAGCGCCACGGTGACCAACGTCTCCCCGCACCCCGTGCATGCCGTCTCCGCGCACGCCGTCTCCGCGCACGCCGTCTCTGCGCACGCCGTCTCCGCGCACATACGATGATCAGCGCCACGATGACCGACGTCTCCCCGCACCCCGTGCACGCCGTTTCCGCGCACACTGTCCCTGCGCACGGGCGCTTCGCGTAAGTCTGCATCTTCTCCGTGATTCAGATGCACGCTAACATGTGTGGCATTTCTCAGCGACGCGGGACACCAACCAACGTCTCCGCATACGCTGTCTGCACATACGCTGTCTCTGCGCACGCTGTCTCCGCGCACGCCGTCTCCGCACACACCCTGTCTGCGCACTCCCAGGCGTACTTGTAATAGTTTTGTAATGTACCCTTGGCCTTACTGTGCAGTGCATTGCAATTTCCCCATTGCTTGCTGTGCAGTTCCTGTATACGTAGTTTACGGAGTAACAGGTCTCTGGGCAAGCCAGATGTCCCAAATAGGACACCACCCAAAAAGGTACCCCGTGGGAATACTGCTTACATCAGGCTAAGGCTCCTATCTTGAAACACCTACTGCAATCTCACACCCCGGGAACGTCCACCTTATCCTACTCCGATGGGCGCTTCACTGCCCGAATCCCGACAGTGAATGAACCTTATTGTAGAAATCTATCCCGTCGGTCAACCGGTTACAGATTACCTCTGCTCGTCGACGGTGGATTGTCGTTTAGCGCTGGTGGACGCGTCGCCTCCTAGGCCCAAACGAGGGTTTCTCCCCAAGTTTATCTTACAATGCCACCCGAACGTCGCAATAATCAGTCGGGCACCGACCCTAAGACATCGACTATGGGTATCGACATGGCCATTGCAAAACCAAAAAACTTCAGGAAATTGTGCACTGGGAAGGGCACGAACACAATGTTTGCCAATGCGATGAAGATATCGGGAGGCATTGATGAATTTAAAAAACTTACGGTACGGTTCATCGATCATCGTTACACGTCGTTGAGCGAAAAATGATATTTCCGGGTAGGATAACCTTCGCCCTTTGATACACGAATGTTTAGATGTATCGGTACCCGTCAAACAGCAAGCCGACGCCGCGTGGAGAAATTATGTGTCCAAGGAAAGTCCTCGTCGCGGCGCTTTCAGTGGGAAAATGCTGATTGCGCGTCCATATTCAGGCCTGCAAGGCCAGCCCCATACTTACCAGATACAAGGACGATTGGCCGATCGTGGCCTACACTACGCGCTATCTCAGGGCAAGGCGTGTTTTTCCCAGCCGTGATGGGAGACAGGAGATCAAAAATTCGTCGTCGCGACAAAAAGATCCAACCCCCCCCGCTGGAAACGCGGACATTCACGAGGAACCGCTCAATGATGCCCGTCAACGCGACGAGGGCCAGGATCTCCACGTCGAGACAGGTACAAGCCGGAACGCAGAAAGGAACGTGAGTACCTTTCAAACACCCCGATCATAAAAAAGGGAAAAACCCTGATCCTCCGTCATCAACAGCCGAGCCTGAGGACAGGCCCGAAATCGAACACGTCCCCAATGCTCCGCAAATTCCTGCGCGACACATTGTTGGGATATTTAGAAAATAGATTCTTGAAGGAAGGCATCGACACCGATACAAATTTTATCGGCCTTCTTCATTGGTCCCACGGAGAACGGGAGACTTATTTCACGCGCTTGAAGACCAAGTGGGCGTTGACGGATTTTGATCAGATCATACTCCTCCAGAGGACGGAAGAGGCCTCTCGGTCAGCCCCACCTATCCCGCCCTCGGCGAAACCAGAAGACCCGAATCATATCCATCAGTACCTCTCCTCTCGAACCCCGAGCATGGTGGAGCTATACGACCTTTTCATACGCGAGGGTTTCGGTAAGCTGGAACGATGGAATTGTTTTTTGTGTACAACCATGGACGATCGGCGATTCTTTTTTCGCGATTGTATGAAGCGTTCGCAAATGACCAGTTTCCAGTACGAGACCCTGACACATGATACTTAACACCGTCGCCACATCCCCTCACTGGTTCTATCTTCACCGTCGTATTTTTCTTTGGTCCCACTTTTTTTTTTTTCTACACCGTTCTTCTGCTCTCTTGGAACCTCAAAACGCGCTTCGACATCTTGTTGTACTTAATGTAATCAGACGGTTTCTTGTTTTATGGGAAGGGATCATTATCGTTCGTCCGAGTCGGTATATATAGTTGTAGCATCATCAAACTACCTGACCGAGAGCCATCGCTCGCTTAACCCGGCCCATCGCTTGCCTTACCGGCGCCTATGTCACAAGTTTGCACTGACCGGCCCTAAAGTCAAGCACGATCAACCGCGGTGGGAGCGGCAACCCACTTGTTTACCTCCTACCATCACGTTGAGCGCTTTGCACTCGCACTTTGCTGACAACATCCAAGACTACGACGACTACCCCGTGGTGAGGACCTAGCTCGAGAAGACGGACTATACGATCGGGACCCGCCTCATCGAGGATTTTCTCGCGTGCTACGGAGTTGCGCGACGCGCAGTTCGGTTACCAAGGTGCGTATGTTTTGCCCCCGATGGCGTGTATTGCTGAAGCGTGTCCTCCCCCCTCATATATGCAGCAGTGCCGCCACCCGCGTCAACACCGATTCGGTCGACAGTGTCTGTCGAGCAACCAGTGGTGCTGTGGTCTGCCTCGTCCCCATACCATGGGAAATTGTAAGTGGCGTCTCCTTACATAACCGTACCCGAGGTCATACATTCCGAAGGTATAGCAACGCTGAAGTGGTGGGTGTCCCTGTCGCTGGTGGGCTAGGAACCCGC
This sequence comes from Plicaturopsis crispa FD-325 SS-3, assembly GCA_000827205.1. Lineage (NCBI taxonomy): Eukaryota > Fungi > Basidiomycota > Agaricomycetes > Amylocorticiales > Amylocorticiaceae > Plicatura > Plicatura crispa. Next base: position 130,354 of record KN832577.1, on the reverse strand, counting down.
GGGGTTCGTCTGCCCGTCCACATTGCCCCCCCCCCGCGTCAACGTAGGCTACCATGTACGTTCATCATTGTTTGTTTCTATGCTGTTGCTGAGTATCCGAGTTGTGTAGGCTCGCATCTTCGGTTGTGATAGAAGGAAAGTCCGCTCTCAACATCATGTTGTAGACGCCCTGTGCGCGGGTAGACGTTTCCTTGCCCTTACTAGGCTGTCTGTAGAGGTGGAAGGTAGTATATCTCCACGCAGTACTTATATCTACTATGTATATATATTGTAGTTACACCGCTATACTGCTCCAGCCTTGTATATATGTCTATAAGTTGGTACAGAGTGATCATAGAATGCTACAGCATGCTATAAACTCGGGACCTACCTAAAGGTCTACAGGTGCAAGATAATCTACATAATCCCATGTCGTCTGACGATTTTCCTTTTTTTTTTTTTGCTGACGAGAGCCTCGAGAGGTTTACTTGTATCGAGGGTGTAAAAGATCTCGCAGTCTGCGGGCGCGCACTCTGGAGGGATAAAATACGTCAAGCATGCTTTTGTGCCGGCGATCGTATATGTCCACAGTTGTATACTACTTCTTGAAAGCCCATGCGATATGAAGACGAGTCGACATGTGGACTATGGGGTGGTACAAGTCCTCCTGAGCGCTACGGATAAGGACCTTCGCATGACCCTCCGAATACCCGGAATCGATGAAGAGAGGCAACATGGAGGGGAGCAAAGAATCAAAGTACATCCAAGCAATCTCCCCGATGGTCAGTCTCAAAGGGTCTACAGAAAATGAAATTAGATCATCCGGAAGAGTACGCCAGAAGAATAGGTAGGTACCGCGAGGCCAAAAGCCTATAGGAACATCTCCCACCCTAGTACTGATATGCTCGAACTGTCCAGCTTCTGCCAAAAGCTCACCCAGGTGTTGAGGAACGGTCACGTCGATACCTCCGAGACGATGAAGGCAATGATGGTATGCGCGCCAGAGGGCAAACCAACCAGACAGACCCGAGTAACCTTGCAACTCGGATTCCATCCTACCATCCGCCATTGGCTCGAGGTCGAGCTCGATGAGAAGGACCATACCACCTGTACGTAGCATACGACCCACTTCCTTGAGAAAGCGTGGATAATTAGAGATCTGGTAAAGAAAAAGTTTGTGAATTCAAGAGTCAGCAAACGAGATGGAAACGGAAAGAGACTCACCCCCGTGTGCATTGCACGAGCATGGATAAAGTCGTACGTAGACGGGGGATACAAAAGTTCAAAAAAGTCTAGGTCGCATACATCAAAGCTAGAATCGTTGGTCAGAACTCAACAAGGAAACAGAACAGAGTGGAGAAGGCATACGTGCAGTTCGACGGCACCAGTCTGCGAAATAAATGACTACTGATTATACAACTGAAGAGTGAAAATTAACTACCTGGGCTGGATGGGCGCCAGGTCGACACCAGTGACTTCGACCCGAGGAAACTCGTCAGCAATGGAGATAGCCCTAATCGTGCAGAAATCCTGTCAAATACATCGGGTGGAGGGAAGTTTGAGCGACCAACCAGTCTCCGCCACCAGTACCTAAATCAATGATATGACGCTGACCGTGGTCCCGACGGGATCGAAGTACATCGGCAACTGGACCAATGTAGGCCTTACCATTAAACATGAACCAAACCATGTTATGGAGGAGATAGGAGCGCTAGGAGCAGGGTCAAGATGAGGAATGATCACAGTTGAAGAAGGTCGGACGAGACAAACACGTCTGGCATCCTCGTCGGCAGGTATCATATATCTAGAAAAAAAATCCCAGTCAGCGGCACGAAACAGACGCCGGGCTTGGAGGTACCATACTCACCTTGGATTCGTCGCATTGAACCTCATACCATGAACTGTCCTAAAAAGAGCAGAATCGTCCGATCCAACAAAATCTACCTCATAAACAGGACGAGAGAAGAGATGATGGGGGTACGCAGACATAGTGGGAGAGAGACATGGGTGGCAGAGTGCATACGGCCAATAAATAGTAAAACACTGAACGTGGTGATGGGGTTTGACAGGACTTACCATCTGAGAACACCACGACCCTGCCGCGCAACCGTCCGTGACGTACTTTGAACGGCAGGTGTGGCGTAACCGTAACGGGAAACATTGTTGCCCTTGCAGAGGGTTGCCGGTATTTTGCCATGGACTGTGCTCCATAGCCAGGTACGGTAAAAATACGTGTATATTGAATACGGACCATGGCAAAATAACGGCAAAGCACGTTAGTTTTGCATAGCGATCAAATGAAGATAGACGCCCGCGGACCGTGGGATCACAGGCCGAAGTAGGGGAACTAAGTCCAGACCAAAGAGTGCCCGCTACGCGGGCCGGTGTAGAGGAGAAGAAGAAAATAAAATAAAAACCGCCCCATACTGATCAAGTGACCGTGGGAGAACAACTGCGGTCCATAAGGTCAGTCCAGACCGTGTCCTAATTTGGGCCCCAAAACCTTGGATACATAAAGTATCCAGGAATCAGGCTAAGGCTCCTATCTTAAAACGCCTACTGCAATCTCACACCCCGGCAACGTCCACGCTGCACTGCCCTTTACCCGTATATATATATAGTAACCTGTGGTCCGGACTCCGGATAGCATATTTCACAGTCGTTTTCGGCGATTTCGGAAGGAGCGAGTCACTTCCTGGCGCCTACTCTCAGATTTGCTGTGTACTCTTGGTGTTAGGCTACAAGAACGGTGCGCAAGAAATGTGATAGTATTCCAGCAGGCGGTTCCGAGTGACGAGCATTACAAATGACAAAGAGAGAAAACAAGAAATGCGGCATTTTGCACCTATGACTGCCAGCAGTACACATGAGCCATAGTTCGCCTTTTCAGCAGTACTGAAACTGACCGTTTTCCAGCGTCTCCCACCTCCTTGGTGACAACTGACTTCACGGTTCTCCAGGGACGACTTTTAGCTGATTTGCGTACAAGCTAAGCACACTTCATCAGTAGAGAACAAAGCAATGGGGCAGGGACGTACGACTCTAGCTGTCACAGTTGAACGGTGATGAAGTGACAGTCACAGTATTCGTATGGGTGCTCAAGAGAAAGCTCCAGATTTATAACCTGTGGTCCTGCAGCGGTAATGGATTTGATCGTCCCCGCCAACACGCCGCTTGGGTCACCACCGATTAGCCCGACCACCGTCTCACCCACTGAGAAATACTGATATTTCTCCCATATATCATAGACATCGGTCATCCAGTGCTCGACGTCTTTGTTGACTGGGCGGAAATTCCTTTGGTAGAGGAGCTGTCTATCCATCATCCGGCGCGCACGCTGGATTCGTAGAAAGTGTGTTCTCTCAGGTATCGGCTTCTCTCTGAATTGTGCAATGACCGCAGCCATGCGAGCGTTATGCTCGTCGTGAGTTCTAGACATTGTAAGCGTGTGCACCGAGGAAAAAATGTGAAGGTTGCTTACTCCTGGGGATTCCTGCGCGGGAGCGTCAATCCACCGCTGGATCGGTAGCGCCATATTGCGCTTGGGGAGTAGATGACCATCTCGAGACACTGTTGACGGTACGTTAGAAAAGCAGTGGGGTATGGGACTGGGTACGCCCAACTCAGCTTTCCGTATTATATGTAATTTAGCTGTGGATTCAGTCTACACGGGGTGCGGGTCAGTTTCTTTGACGTGAGATGTGTAAGGCACACCGTGCGCACAATGAGCGGCAGTCATTACGGCAAGTCCCCGTGTTCACCAGTACCATGCCATGGACTGTGCTCTGTTTGTGTGTACCGGCATGATGTACACAAACAGAGCACAGTCCTTGCCATGATACTGATAAAACGGTCTTCCTAATTCCGCCACTGACTGCCACTCTCCAGGCTATACGTAAGCCCATTTCGAATGGAATGCCTCTCTGAGGTATTGACTTATCCAAACCCAAATTTCACGGCATAGCCATACATTCTGGAATCACGGCTATCAGCCTCGTGTATGTGCAACCTCAGGTGAAGGCGATCACCGCACTGGTGCCTCATGCATTGGAGCTATAAGCACTAAATGTCCACTGTATAATTGAGTCACAACACCCTTGTAGAAGCGTCAATCGCGGGTCTGTTAAGGTTCAGAAGGACGCCACATACACGTGTTGCGGTCTTTACTCTTGAAGGTACTGCAGACATCCGGTGGAAAGAGACTGAAAGCATTCTGTCTAAATTAGCATCGTAGGCCAAGCTCCTTAGGTTGTGCTTTTAACTTGTCCCTCAAAGATACGGTCTCATGTGGCTCGTCGATAAATGCACGCGATAACGTCCAGCAATCACAACGCCAAGAAAGCAAGTCCATCTTATCGATCATCCATCTTATCGGTTATCATAGATTACCACGCGAAGATGGACTAGCTGATTCTTACCGGAACCCCTGTGAATGATGTGAGCAGGACGCCTGCGGCCAAGCAGCTGACGGTCTTGAAGGAGCACAAGAAGGACATGTCTCCCGCTCCATAGGCACGATCAATCATCAGGCCAGATTAGGTCGCGAGGTGAGCTCAACCTCCAGAGCACAAACGAAGGTTTACACCCCTTGCCCCTGAAGCGACCGAAGCCGAGCTGCGCAGGCTACTCTTCAATGTACAAATCTTCTCGGCCAAACTCCTCTCAACACTGCGGAGCACGACCTCACTTGACCCAAGAAGCACACCCATACATGCCAGCATGCTCTGTGGACTTTGTGGCGATGTGCATGTGCTCCCACTCATTGCGTACCCCGGTAAATGTTTTCCCTGCCTCCGGATGTGATATATATATATGCATGTCTCGCTGACGCTGACACTTTGTTGACTCCCCCGTCTAGCTCTCTATGTTTTCATCGTTTCAACTTGCTTCTCCCCCGCATGTCCAAGGCTCTCCCTCTGGACATCGTAATCGTGGCAATTCACATCTCGTAGGACAGCCTCCGCGTATTCTTACACCGGCACTCGATTTCCCCGCTCCAATAGGTAAGTTTCTAGTGGATCTCGTCAATGATCGTTGTCGTCTTGACACAACTGTTACCAGATGCTCGTCCATCTGCCTGTCCTTCCGAAGAGGTACCCCGTCGACAGTGTGCGTCGTCTTACCTTCACTGGCTCCCTCCTATGCTGATCCATCCATTGCTCCCTCCGGTCGTTTGACCTCACCTGATATAATTATATGGAATATGGAATATGTCTCCTTAGTAGCGGATGTTGTGGACGATATCATCGAAGGGGTGCCTGTCCTTGACCTTAATTCTAGATATGAATATAAGACATTTTACAAGTCTCACGACCACTGTCCCTCGGGAATCTCAGAGTCCGCTGTGTATTTGCTTTTGCAGGTTGACGTAGCCATCCTAGCGAACCGCTTCTTGTTCTTTAAGCGCTTGGATTTTGTGAAACTTTGCCGTCAACACGGAGTTCAGTATCGTTTCTCCAATACGAAGGCAGAGATGCGTGACCTGTTGAGTAACCATACTTGTTCCTACTCTTGCCGTCAAATTGTCTATGTCTTTAGCACCTTAAAATACCCACGACGCAATGGGCTAGCACGGATGTTAGAAGAAATAGTACCTGTGTCGGTCGCATCTCAAGGCCTACAGACTGTAGATGATGACGACAACACCAACGTAGACAACTTTGCAGACCAAATCCCCTATCCTTCGTTGTCTGACCTAGACACAGCTCATCTTGGAGTCCTGGACGAGCAGTCCCGCAACGTAATCATCGAGGAATGGCAGGAACAAATGAGCACGAGTCGTCTTTCCACGTCTGTGTGCGCTGTTTGTGGGCAAAAAACGAGCCCTGCTGAAATCATCATTGTGGAGGGAACAGACGTTGATTTATCTCTACTGAGAAATGATGAGCTTCCCGAAGCCTGTCTGCCTAAGACCTATGATTTGGACGCTTACAATCGTGCCATATTGCACCCAAAGGGCTTGTTCGATAATGATCGACTAGGAAAAATGCGCATGTGCAAAACCTGTCACGGCAAAGTGATTGGGACGTCAGAGATGCCGAAGCATGCACTAGCAAACTGGTTATACTATGGAATTGATAGCTTACCAGATACTGCAAAGAGTGCTTTCTCGTCTGCCACAGTGTGCGACAAGGTTCTATCGTCGCGAGCTAGGGCGAGCAAAATTTGTATCAAGGTCAATCAGTTACCAAGTAACCGCGTGGATCCTGACGATCCGAAGAGTAAACTGAAGAAGATGTATGGGGACACATGGGAGGAACAGCAGCGCTTTGTTAGGGGCAATGTTATGATCATGCCACAGGATGTGACTCACTTTAATAATGTTTTGCCGGCACCGTCTACCACCGTCGCGGACACAATATGCACGGTCTTTGTGGGTTCGGAAAAGCCAACCATGGAATCCATAAGGAAACTGGGGCCTGTCCTGACTAGGAAGAGTAGAGTAAAGACCATGATCAAGTTCTTGGTCGAAAACAACCCACATTACGCACCTTCACACGACTTTCATGGTTTCAGCCAGCAGAATTTGGATGATCTATTTGAGGGCGAATTTTCAATGGATGACGAGGGTGTTGCCGGTTCTATGGAGCTTGGGCACATACCTCGAAATGCCGCTGCTGACAGTGCCACATCTGATTATTCAACTAGAAACGACATCGAAGAGTTTCCAGGCGACGGGTCAGATTTGCTGATGGAGAACGTCGGATTCACGTCTGGGGATACAAGCGCGTTCAGCTACACTCAGATGAAAACCAGAGCACTTACTCACTGCCTTGAGGGCAAACGTTTCCTTAAGTCTACCGCTGGAAGTACACTGGTTCCCGATTTCAATAACCCGAAACTGTTGTCGTGGCTATTTCCCCACCTTGATCCTTGGGGTATAGGTGCTTTTTATGAGCCTCGTAGAAAAATCCCATTGTCGATCACAGACCAACTGAGTCATATCCTTCGAATCGAAGGGAATTTGTTTGAGCGCGATCCTGAATTTGCTTTTGTCTATTTTAATATAATCCAGAAGAAGACGGTGTTTGACAACGTACGTTTCACGGTCCCCACAGGCCTCCACGAGAGCATCACTCGTGAATTGTTGAGCATTAATGTCGACGAGATCAAGACCTTAGAGGATCGATTCAAAGCAGATCCCTCCTATCAGCCCGCGTATCCTGCGGAGAAGCACATCATGAAACTTTTAGGGCGAGTTAATCTGGTTGGACATAACCTACCCGGAACTGCTGCGTACAAGGTCAAACTCCGCAACGAGATAAGAGCGATGATGAATTTCCGAGGCACTGCGACTATATTCGCAACCATAAATCCATCTGATGTAAAAAATCCAATTGTTAGACTGCTCACCGGCGAGGACATTGATATCCAGGATGCTATGCGCGGCGATGACCTAGATGACTGGCACCGAAATGTACTTGTCGCTGACAACCCTGGGTCATGCGCCGTGTTCTTTGATACAATGGTGAAAAAGTTCTTGGCCATTATCTTGCGTTATGGCCGTGACGGCAAGGGCATATTTGGGAAGTGTGTCGGTTACTATGGCACTGTCGAGGCGCAAGGAAAGGGAACACTTCACCTTCATTTACTGATTTGGCTTGAAGGGCATCCGTCGCCGCAAGGCCTCCGCGATCGAATGGAGCATTCTGCAGAGTACAAGGACGCCATGATAAATTGGCTCGAAAGCATTATAAGATGTGAGCTCATGGGCACGGACGAAGTGGTGGTAGAACCTCCGGGGGTTATTTTCCCGCGACCTCACAGAGGAGCGAGAGGACCACCCCCATCCTGGTACAGTTGCACAGCCACTTATATCAGAGCTAGGACGTGAAGATTTCAACAAGAGCTACATTGATTTTGTCAATCAGTTACTCGAAGCGTACAATTGGCATGAGCATAACTCAACCTGCTGGAAGTATTTGAAGAGAGGAAAACCTCCTGATGAAAATGTCGATCGTGACCGCAATTGTAGGATGAGAATGAACGGGAAGACTAATCCAAAGACGTACATCGATGAAGATACACGGTCAATAGTTTTGCGTTGACTGCACCCGCGGATAGCAGCGTATAATGATGTCTTGATATTTTTACTGCAATGCAACGTCGATGTGAAATTTATTGGTTCTGGCGAAGCAGCAAAAGCCTTACTGTATTATTGTACGGACTATATCACGAAGCCGTCGTTACCGACACATGTGGGCTTGGGTGCGCTTCAGTACGCCATAAAGCGCACCAACGAAAAAGCAAGTCAAGATCGTAAAGCTGAAGCAGATGAATCTGTTGAATCCGGCGGCAAAGCACCTAAATCTGCTCGTAACTCTCGTTAACGGGCTGATGGGGAGGCAGGAAATCTCTCACCAACAAGTAATGTCATATTTGATCGGTGGTGGCGATCATTACACTTCCGAGAAATTTGCTATCTTGTTCTGGTCGCCATTTCAGAGGTTATTTGCTAATTGGTTTGGAGAACCTTACCGTTTCAGTCGCCCCGCGGCAAATAACCCTGTGGTTGATGGTAATGACGGAGACGCTCCAGTACTTCATGACCAGAACACGACGAACCTTGAAGATAACTTGGGTACTGGCGATGATACCAACCTCCCGCGGTCTGACAGTGATCCTCCGATGGATGTTGATGGCGAGAATAACGAAGACGCGAACCAAAGCGCAAGCGCGCAGGATGATATGATGGATGTTTCCGATGACTTCTTAGCTCCCAGGGAATCAGTCAACCGCGACGAAATAGACATCGACGACAATCACTTTGACGGCGAAGACGTAGACATACCAGATTCTAGCGATCCGCTGGCAACGTTGGAAAGACTTGCGAGCGTTCAAGCTGGTCGCGGAGAGGCGAACTCCCACATAAACGAGGAAGATGACTCCCCGCAGCTGGCGGTGGATTTCCGAAGCGAGACCGATGATGCTGCCCACAAAGACAGATGCGTCTTGACACTTGGATCAGGGTCGATAACGGCTACAAACCAGCAGTATGATTATATGTACAGAACAAAGGATTTTAATGCGGACTCACTGTGTCTGTATGACTTTGTTGGCCTAGTGAATAAAACGAGAATACCTGAGCAATCACAGTCAGGGTTAGCTAATTTCGATGGGACGCCGATACAAATCCAAAACCAGGGCCGCATGTCCTCGCCTAATCATCCTCAGTACGAAACACATAGGATGAAATTTAGACGATGGGATGTATTTCAGATCCCAGTTATCCTAGGAGAATCCATATCTCGGCGGGATAGAACCGAACAGGAGCGTGATGACTGGGCACGATCCATGCTGATATTGTTCAAACCATGGAGGCATCCGCAGGACTTACGGGCACCGAATGAAACCTGGTACAATGCCTTTCTTGAGTACGAACACTCGATCAGGGACAGACACCTACAGATCATTAGAAACATGACTGTAATGTCCGAATGCAAAGATGCGAGAGACAACCTTTTACAATCTCGGCAGCATCAAGGAAAAGGTACTGGCAATGCATCTTTTGGACCGGACTTCTTCCTCGAGGAATACTCTCGAAGGGGTGGTGATGATCCAGACGCCGACGAGATCGATTTTGTCCTCAACGAGGCCGTCGATCTTGAGTCTGGCGATAGGAACCCTGATTTTGACGTGCTGCGTTTTCACGTAGATAAACACTGCCGTCAGGCCCTTGAAGAATGCGAAGATCGGTCAGTCATGGAAACCGTAGCATGTATTGATGATAGTACTGTCCTGCTTCCACAAGATATTCCCGTAGTCGATAAGCATGCTGATGTGATGCATGCTTTGTCAAAGAACAAGCGGCCTCAGCACAAAGTCGGGAAGCGAAATAAGAAGAAAAAGACGGGTTTCCAAACTTTCGATGAGGGAATGCCTTCCCTCGCGGTGACGTCGCTCGAAAAAACCCCGACACACGAGAAGGATGCCCTTGGCGACGAGGAAAAATCTGAAGATGAAATCTTTCAGGATGCTGTCGAGAGTGTGATTAGTGAAATGCAACTTTCCGATAACGAGGAACAAGAAAGAGCATTCCGGATTGTCGCAGACCACATGCGTATGGGAACAGAACAGTTGCTGATGTACATTGCCGGTGTAGGTGGAACTGGAAAGTCGCATGTCATTAAAAGCATTGTACGTCTCTTTGAGAAAGTATCACGCGCCGATCAACTTATGCTGGGTGCCCCTACCGGTTGTGCAGCAATTGGTATAGGGGGGTATACGATTCACTCTTTAGTCATGTTGAGTCGAAGCGGCGAGAAACCGGATTACACCCTTTTGAAAGCACTTTGGGCCGGCGTCAAGTATCTGATCGTCGACGAAGTGTCCATGATTGGCGCTCATCTGTTGGACAAAATTTCGGACCGGCTGAGACAAGCGAAAGGAGATGAATACTACACTGACGACGTGCCTTTCGGTGGTCTGAATATCATCTTCACTGGGGATTTTGGTCAGTTGGAGCCTGTGAAACAGAAGGCTCTGTATGCATTTGACCTTGTTGACAAGCCTCAGTATTCGGCTGGATCAAACGATTTCCATGTTTGATCGCTGTACGGTGCATACCTGTGGAGGAAAGTAAACACAGTCGTCACGTTGACCAAGAATCAGCGTCAGAAAAATGACCCCTGGTATACGGAATTCCTTGCGCGATTGCGTGTCGGGAACTGTACAGATACACGCTCAATGAAAAGAGCTGGTGGAAAAGAGTTGAGTGACGTAGCGATTTTGCGCGAGCGCGATTTTTCTACTCTTTGGAAGAAAACTCCTGCAGAGGCACATCTGTTCCGAGATGCTCCCATTATTGTAGGATCAACAGCCCTTCGGGATGCCCTCAATCTGAAAAAAAGTAGTAAGCATGCGAAACGCCTGGGAAGGACACTCGAGTTTTACCATTCCAAAGACGTGTTTTCTCGAAAACCGGTGGAATCGGGATGGCTTCAGCGCGCTTTTTGGAACATGGCATCGTCCAAGACAGAGAGCCACTTGGGTAAACTACCACTTTTTGTTGGGATGAAAGTCATGATTACTGCCAACGAAGCAATCAGTAAATCGATTGTCAATGGCACAGAAGGAATTGTGCACAGCATCAAGTATACGACGGATGACGACGGGCACCGATTTGCCGATGTCGTTTATGTGCGCGTCGAGGGATCTGGCCGTTTTGCTGATGATCTCGACGAAGACATCGTCCCCATATTTCCTATGAAAACTACCATGAAATTTCAGACAGCTCGTGGGCGACGCTCGGCAACACGTACGCAAATGCCCCTTATTCCTGCCTATTGCCTGACGGACTATAAAAGCCAAGGCAGGTCACTAGATCGTGCAATTGTTGATTTGGGCAGCGCTCGCAGCTTGCAAGGCATGTACGTGATGTTATCGCGTGTCAGGAGCTTGCGAGGGCTAGCAATCTTGCGGTGGTTTCCAGACAATGCAATATGTGGAAAGAGACTTTCGCAGCAACTGAGAAGTGAATTGGACCGTATAGATAAATTGAATGTGGCGACTAAAGAGCTGTATCTGAACAGAACACGGTCACGGTGATTTCGGTCTTGGGCGAACAATATTACGTAAGCAAAGAAATATCTTGTCTCTTCCTCGTCAATCTGACTGCTAACGTTCCACTACTCTTCATCCAGGCAGATCGGTCTCGCTTCCATTCGTCTCGTGGCACTCTACATTTTCATCTCGGGCATATCATGCCCAACGCAAACTCCGTCGTGTGGTGGAGTGCAGGACGTAGATTTGAAGGTCAGTCCTTCGATAGACGTTTTGACCATACGGGAAGTCTTGACGTCTCGCAACGCCGTGCTAGGCTTTGTTCGTAATAAGTGTCATCTTGTTTCATTCCATGCATCAGTCCTGCTGCATGGGAAGACGCTTGGGCAGGGACCCACTCGAGTAGGGCTGAGGGAGGACCGCCAGGACATCATCTCGAACTTTAGTCGGATAAAACAGCCTGCTGGTGAGCATGTCTCTGGTCAAGGTTCAACTCGACCGTGTTCACATTGCACGTCGACCATAGGGCTATCTGATCATACCCGTGCAGAAGCATACGAAGAAATGCCCAATCTCTGACAGCGCAGCCTGAAAGTGCTCATCTACGACGGCTGGTCGAAGCTCCAGGTGCCCATCACAAAGCAGGACGCCATCGTGTTGAGGAGCAGCAGTAAGAAACTCGCCCCAGCCAAAGCAGCGCCCGCAAACAGTAAGGGGCGTCGCGTGAAAGACAAGGAGCCCGAACCAGACCCCATGGACGTAGATAACGACGACGCGGACCTTCCGATGGATTGGTGCTCATACGTGAACACGTTTGATGTCTGCATAACGACGTACCCAGTGCTGCAGCAGGATCTGTCTGTGGCGCGTCCACTCCCGACGCGCCCGCGCCGGGACGGCGCGACGTACAGTAAATTGTCATGTCCGCGCACCCCGCTTATTCGGTATACCATTTCTCTACATTTGTCTCGCTTAATATCTGTTTTTCTAATGGAATAAACCCACCCTTTCAGCCCACCGGACACAGGATGTTGCGAAGGCACCCCGAGGGCCTCAAATCTTCAGAGTGACCAGCTCTACAGGAGCACAAACTCCATGACCAAGGTACCGTGCTATTCAGTCTACCTACTTGGCACCCCGGGTCTCATCACCTTGTCGTTCAGGCATTGTCAATAGAAACGGGTGTCGTCTATTGTAGGTTTCTACGGGAAGGCCCTGGGATGTCCGAAGTCTGTGTTATCAATGTCATAGACTGCATTTATTGCGCAGAGTCCCAGGTATTTTTATCCGTAGCAATGAGGACAACGTGTTAACATGATATCTGCAGTTCCGTCCCAAGTGGTCCGAGCGCAAGCAGGAAAATAGGCACCAAAACAGTATGACATTGCGACGGTGCGATCCACGGCTACTGCAACTTCCTCTATTACAACCTGTATGCGCGCCGCTTGTTTGGTGAGCCTTTGCTTCATCGTCGTCGACACGTCCATGTTAATTAAGCAACTTCAGGAGACGATGTGTTGACTGACTGGATCACCGGGAATCCTTTCATCCAACACAAAACGTGCAAGGCGTTTCTCGGAGGGCGGACAGTGCACGGTACTAGGTGCGTACAGATCAGTGCATACTCAAACAATATCTACTACGCCAATACTCGCTACAGTCATGGTCAATGACCAGTTCACCTTGTCCTCCCCGTCGTTCTGATCTATCTGGACGGCAGATTCATATTGTATTCTGCAATCGTTAGCACGCCGCCAAGTGCAGCTGGAGGTGGACTTTGCTCTGTACTAGGTGCTGTTATTGTACTTGTTACGCTGTTTAAATCGTACCCTGAGCTCGTTTTCTGGCATGTATCGTCGCTGACGTCGGTTTGAGTCCAATCCCCGTTGGCGCCAACATATGAGATGAGCCCTTTTCATGCGCCGCGGCCGATCAGTACATTTCGAGGGAACGACCGATCCGTCTTTATGCTAAGGGCTGAGTACTCTGCAGCCAGTATGGAAATATGTCAGTCTGCGAGAAAGCCGTGCAAGAAAGGACAGTCTAGATAATTGGGCCAATGCCTACACTTGTGACTGTAAAAGTACATGTCTACGTAGGCTATTCGTCGACGAGGTGGCGTGGAAGTTGGAAGTAGTTGGGACTGTCATTGTGTTAAGCGATTCAACCTGTATATGTACGTCCCGTAAGCATACAGTGCAGTTCCGGTCAAAGTAAAATTGGTTTACGCCAAAATCTCGCCATCATCCTCCGCACCACCTCATTTGTGTGCTCCGTATCTTTGAGTGCAGCCACTCCGTTCTCGATCCGGTCCATGTCGATGCACCTCCACCAAGACATGGTTACAGGTTGTGGTTTTGGCGTCCACATCTCAGCCTCCCTATCCCTCTTCCATAGAATCCGGCCGTAGCGGACTAGTCGTAGCGTTGGCGATATCATGCTCAGCGAGTGGAGGGCTTGCTGCTGCGCGGAGATGTATTCGGGTGTGGAGAAGTATTCGTGCGTTCTCTCGTCCACGGGCGGGTTGATGCACAAGGATGTCACTGGTAGACGTGGGATTTTAACTTTTTCCAGGCGTTCAAAGAGACCCTTGACAAAATAGAAGGTTGAGTAATGAATAGTCTCGGTTGGTATTAAACCTCACCGAGGGCATCGCTATACGTCGGTAATATTCCAGCGTGTTGAATGGGGGAAACTGAGTGAGGATATGGTCCAAGCCGGCACTCAATGGCTTCGGTTTGGTAATCGAAACCATTATGAAGATGGATCGTCCATAGACGTTACCGCCTCGAACTATGGGGAGAACACCTTCTCTGCCTAGTCTCGCGTCGTAGTGGCCAAGGGTGATGACAGACAAGTCGTGAAGTAAAAGGGCCGCCGTGACCTCTTTACCGAAAACTGCTGACATGACACGAACGTAGGGGGGTTCATGGCTGTTGTCGTCCCGGACGGAAGGGTAGCGTAGATATCCAGCGCAGTACTTGATGCATCTGAAGATCACGGGAATGCGGTAGTAGCGACTCCGCCGGAGGTTTTCCGTAAAGCGTACACATTCAACGTTGGGCATGGCCGATAATGCTTTGCCGATAATCAAGAGCTGGTGAGGAAATCCCTTTAGAGACCCGAAATGATATGTGATACGCCGTACATAATCAGCATAGGGAGCAGACGCTTGGCCAGATTCGCACATAGTATTGCACCATCGTTCGGCGTCTCCTCCTTCCACATCGACGGATTCGTAGGCGTAGGGGACGACAACATGAAACATCCATCTTGACGTCTGCATGAGAGAGATCATAGATGGGGCGTCCATGTAGCTGCATATGAGTGTGATCGTCTCCACGGGTGCGCTGTATATCGCTCCACTGCCTGAGTTGTCGTGCCTAGTACTGCAGTTTTACAATCAGTACCAGGATATAGACTAGAAGCTTATTGGGAGAATACCTGCGCGAAGCCCTGGGCACATGTACGCTAGGCAGTCGATGGGAGGGCTTTCCGCCACTTCGCAAGCAGATTAGCGCCATTTCCACTGTAGATGACGAGTGAGCGATTTGCTTTGCTCTCCAGTGGAAAGAGGCACTTGCACGTTACACTAAGAGATGCTATACGGTACGATACTCATTATTCCGCCCAGCTTTTAAATGTGAGTTGTGTCGGAATTATCGCCCTGAGGTCACACCGGGAAGTCCCTTACTGGCAACGGTATGGGCAGTGAGCAGCGTGGAGGCATGCTCCTCGTAAACGGCATCGCCAAAGTGTACGCCATTTGATTTTCCCTCGAACGACCATGGCAAGAGGTTCTGATCGTGGCCAATGACAAGGAGCAGGAGGACCACGACTGTAGAATAACCGGGTCTGAGTTGGGTCTGAGCAGTACGATCGCACAGGGGTTTGCTTCTTACGTAATGCCAAAAACGACGTTGCAGATAATGGACTCGGAGGCCACGGATATCTCACCCACGACGTCGAGTCTAGCTTGGATCTTGTGACTATCGACTTAAGCAAGGGTACTGTGCGTCTCATCTTTACCCCTAGTGGCTTTTGCCCTGATTTCCCAGGGCTCAGAATGTTGGTTCGTACATGTTTAGTTCGACAGGATGGGAGCGTATTGACTCTATTCAAACAGACATCTCGCTCTCCGCCATCTCAATCACGGGTTTCATCTTTTCGATCCACCTACAGAAGGGTCAGTCAAGCAGCTTGTTGCCTGTTGTCAAATGTGACTCACAAAGCCATGATCACAGTGACGAGTTCTATGTCGGGATGGTTGGCGTGCCTCAACACCGAACTGTCTCGCTTTCCCGACAGTCCAACCACAATGTTTCCCCTCCAAGAGTTACCCGGGTACATAGAGGCAATGCACAGATTAGTGCGCTCGTTGTCGGGGTTCTCTGCAACGATCACTTCCACACTGCTCGGCAGGAAGACACGTAACCCAGGTACGCGTGTAATCCTTTTGTGCCTCCATCCACCCGGGAATAATCGGCGGCAATCCAGGTCCCAGGCCGTAAATGGAGGCTCTGCACCAAAGTACGTGTATTGCTTGGCCGGTATACTGACAACCTTTGGCTGCGTACAGTCGGTCGCAAACACAACACAACGCTCCATGAAATGTCCCTTTTTCTATTGAGAGTGCGTAAGTCTCACTGCGCACGCTCATGTTATATTGTCTTACCTTCGCTTTTTCGACAGACCGAGCATTTATTGCCGATAGAGTCTTTTTATCATACACGCGGTCAGCCGTGGATGAACGGTGTTTGAAGCCAGTTCGACGCTTGGTCCCTTTCCGTCCTTTGTTGCCGGAAACGCTCTGTGCGAGGTTCGTGTATCAGTATCGTTTACAACCTGAACAAAAATTAACTAATACCTGCTTCCCCATGGTCGTACTTTGAAAAGCTTACAATATCCTCTCATATGTGCCTTCGCCGTTTTATATGCACATCCGACATGCGCGGGAATCAGGATTGTCCTGCGTGTGATAACCGGGAGGCTTTGCGTAGAGGTATGCTCCTTTTGTCTTCCGCAGCAAATGAACAACGCCAATGTGTATAGAGTTCGTTCAATGCCCTCATGCTCCCGGAAAATCAAGTGTCTCCCTCAGGATTTCCCAGAGCACTGCAAGTGCTCTCCGTCTCGTCTTTACGGCTGACTCCTTTTTCCATACGCTTCACCGTTCAATGTGTTACGTTAACAGTCACCGGTGCAAGCAAAGCGCTCCTACGCCTCTGTGGGTAGAGAGTTCAACTCCTATCCAGTCTACTGCTGCTCTGTAAGCTCCTGTGTCTTGCGAGCAAAGAACCCCACTGCATCTCTGGCGTGTAGATTCAGCTGTCATTCATCGAGGTGCTCGTCTCCATACTCGGAACAAAATGTCGCCCGTGCAGTCACTCAGTTGCATGCAATTCAGTGAGTACCTTCTACTCCTAGATGCTCTCAATTCTCATCGTCAATCCAAGTCTCAACAAAGCCAAATAATCCTTGACTTCAAAAGCTGACCTCTATGTCCGGTCCAGTATCTGTCGGATCAAATCATTTTTTCTTTTCTGTCGATACTCGCTACTCATCACAATGGACGCTGATGCACCTTCCGCTCTGAAACGATGGAAGCATGAGCGTATCAGTGGTCTCGAGATTACGCTCAGCAAGGCAGCTAGGTCTGTCGAATCTGAAAGACCGCTTGTCACCCTTCAACGTGTCAAGGGAGCAGAACGCTTCACTGTGCGTACGATGGCCACATTGCCTCAGGTCTCGCTACTGACTTACTCGCCAACAGGTAAACAGAATCAACAACAAAGAGCCAGCCGTTTTCAAGCATGCCGCTGTATGGTTGCGCGGTACACCCCCAGAGACTGGAAATTATGTTCCGCCTCGCGCGACTGCCTCGCGGTCTATCCCCACAGCCACTATGTAGGTCGCATTCAAGATTATTCTCCACAACTATGGTGAATGACGATAAATATTCATCAGACAGCGCGCGCCCAGTTGGTCTTGCAAAGTCACATACACTTTCGATACTTCTAAGGATAAATCACTCTACGAGGACATACTGGTGTGAGCCAATACTTCTCGAGCGGTCTACCGCACCATATCTGACGGCGATGTTCTTGAAGGCGATTGAGCAATTAGCACATGATGAAGATAACATTGCGCGCGTCAGTAGAACGAGAAGTAACTGGCAGTGCCGTGTCGGCAATCAATTTCAAATGGCCTGTCCCTTGTTTTCCCGCAAGACCAAACGGAATGCAAATCTGGTCGAGCAGAACAAATTTCCTTACACGCCCCACCCCGTTATACGTCAAGCCGTTGAGGGCTCCTCGGAGTACGTCCCAAGCTTTGTCCCTCCGGCTCGTCTCATGGCCGTCAAATGGGAGGGGTCAACGAAATCCCTTGTTCTGTTGAAGTCCACCGCGCAGCCCGAGCTCCTCGAAGGTGACATCGTCTGGATATCGTTCACCATATCGTATGTCATCGGGCAGGACGAGTGGTTTCCGGAGATCTGCCCCAGGGAGATCACACGTGTCTTCTCTCCCCCACCTGATTCAGAGGGACTCGATATGCGACTGGACGGTGCCCGTCCGCCCCTTCACCCTGAGGGTGTCCTGAATACTATTCGTAAGTCTCTTGACATGAACTTTTGACTACCCAGCTTACCAATATCCCCTTTTGCCACTCGGAATAGCCGAAAACGAAGACGAGGACGAAGATGACAAGCTTTATTGGAATCACGTCTCTCCTCCCCCCGACGACGTGGAGTTGGGAAATGAGCAGGCGGGGAACGGCGCCTCGTCGGCATCTACCAGTAAGAAGACGCTTGATCACGACATCGACGCTCCAGCCGCGGGCTCAGAGATGACTATGGATTGCGAGGACCGATCCAGGGAACCTGCCGCGGGTGAAAGCCACGATACTAACGTTTTGGCAACCACAACGGGTGAGTGAATCAGCATGTGGATCACCGTATACATCGTGTTGACCTCAATACCGGCATGCATTAGGTCCATCCAACAAACCCTCCGACTCCAGCTCATCCGAACCTGATCCAGCGACGGATGCTAAAGGCAATCCCGAGGCGACTACAAAAGACGTCGAGATGTCCGACGCTAACAAGGAAAACCTTCACCCCCAGATTGCAGACGTCGCTGCTGGGAAGAGACGGGCCACGGATGACGTTGACGATGCGGTGCATGCCCCTTCACCTCCAAAGAGAAAGACCAGAGCGGCCAAGGAAAAAAAGAGCAAGCATTAGTGAGCTCCTTTCCCCGACCAGATTGTCCCTTCTCATCCTGTGCTCCCTGTTCCTCGTTCTTTGTTCCACATTATTTCTTCTTTCTCTGCTCTTCGTTATCGGGGACTCTTGTTGTCTTTACCCTGAAAGTCTTTGTTTGGCTTACCCGTTTTCGAGTTTGGCTTGAACCATAGTTTCTTCCCTCCCTCCCCTCAGAAAAACCTTTCACTACTCATAAAAAAAGCAGAAAACCTACGAAACCACGAAAAAATATGGCCTTTTTCTCTCCTTGTTACACATGTTGCCCGCTTTTCTACGTAGCTTTGGGACCGCGTCCCCATCAGGTGTTTTCTTGTACCCTTTCCCTGCTCGACTGAGGGTTGTAACTTCTCTTTGCAGTATTATCATGTATCGACAGCAGTAGTCGTTCAGGCGTCAATATTGATTTGTCGCCTTTGCCTTGCTCGTATCCATAAGCTGCACTAGCCTTCTGGTTGTGCATACACGGGATATCTTTAGCTAGGATGCCATAGGCATATACGCTTCTGCGTTCCTAGGCCGTTGGACGTGCCGCCACTGGCAGTATATTGGCTGGTACATGATTTGTACTGACTTTGGCCCCTAAGATTAAGGTGACCTCACTTCATACAACGCTCAAGTATCTGTCGTGATCTATTGGTCCGAAGTCAAAGCAATATATTTTCTCTTTTTCACACAAACATACTATCCACGGCGTTACTTGTCCTGTGCTACGTGTCTACAAAGGGACACATGAAGGGAAACTGTGTAGTCGGTCAGTCCACGTCCTCTTTAGCTACATGTAGTGCTTAGACGAACCGGGTTTATCGCATACTCGTATAGTGGAGGTAGACCACAGATGCGAAGGATGCGGTTGGCAAAGTGTTCTATGAACATATCCATAGACGTCGCGTTGAGGTCTAAGATTGGTTCTTGCAAGAGTTCTAGAAACAAGAAATATGATCCGCTTAAGTGTATTTGCAAAGCGTCGTTGCGACGTACCTTGGCTGAAATGCTTCTCCAGCTCTACCGCCTCTCCGACAATGCGACCAATTGCATCTGGGGTGGGTTTGATCTGCAAGTAGTCGTTGTAAAGCAGGGCGGCAAATTGTAAGTGTGCTTCTCCGTGTTGCAGTATGCGTTCGTTGCGTGTGGTCATACTGAGCATAAGCCCGCGTTCCCAAGCGATCCAGCATATGGCCGCACTGGAGGAGGAGAAGAATATATTATTCATGCATACGAAGGCTATCAGCCTTGTCGCAAGAGGAGCCTCCTGGTCAAAGATCCACCTCTTGCACCAGGCAGCTTTCAGTTGGACGGAGGGGAGAGGGAGGACGGATTCCTTCAACATAGAGCGCTCCTGTGGATCCGGTATAACGTCGCAGAGCATTTGGAAGTATGATTCAGTATGCACATCGCTCCTGAGGACAGATTACAGTAAGCAAAAAGTGGATAGTATCACACCAACAGAGGCACGTACACTGCCATCTGAAAGGTATAAAAGAACTGGGCCTCCGGAACTTGAATTTCTGATGCGAAACGTGCGACTGCGTTCAAGGTACCGGAGAGGCCGTCCCATACTGCGAGAATGCAGAGAAGGCGCGAGTAATAGCGTCTGTCGACGTTCGTGAGGCTTTCTTGCCATTCGAGCACGTCAAGACGCCTGAAGGTAGCGGGTGCCGCTACCCAAAAGCTGCGTTGTGCTCCTTTGTATATTGTCCACATCTATTGCGAAAGACGAATCAGATCCATGACTGTACGGACAAGCATGTAAGACATACATTAGTGTATTGTATAGGAAACAAATCCAGCCTTCGGTGTCTGGGGGAGAGTATTGGCTCGATGTCCTCTTGCATTGTAAACCTGTGAAGTGCGGCGGTTTGACATCCTGCTTTTCCTTTCCTTTAAACCGTAGAACGAAACGGTAAGAAACTTACGCCCTTCGCACGTTCTGTGTTGCATCTCAGCAAGCACTGGGATGTTGCCGGAAGTCTGCCTTCCTACATTCGGCGTCTGACAAGATGGAGTGTCGACAAAAAGGTCAGCAATCGCCGTTGAATTGACATATACATGCTTACCTCGATGGGGAGCAGCTCGCCCTCCGTGTTCCTTCAGGAGACGTGAGAGTGAGCATCAGTCAGTGGGTCAGATATCTGTTGTCTGTAAGGAGCTGTATCTGAGTGGATCGATAATCCGCCGGTGTAAATCTCACCTGCTCGGGAACTACTGGTCCAAAAGGCAAGGGTCGGGCCACGAGCGAGTTTGGAATCGACTGCGGGAGGCTTATACAAAGCCACAACTCACAGGGGTTGAGCAGAGCCCATGCACACCAGTGTCAGACGATACCGATGGTCGATGTATTCGGTAGGTTCAACTTTTGCCCTACCAAATCGGGATAGAAGGTTTCAAGTTTAGTTACCGAAGTCAACCACGATGCTCTCATCACCAGCTTCGACCACAATGATGTTGCGCCACCATGTTTTTTTTCCCTTGCAATCCGGGCACCCGTCTCAGTTCTCTCATGTCAGATGCAAATTACTTGTCTTGCGACCGGTTATCGTGCCGGCATAGAAGATAGTACGCTGCTACGGCATGGCTCACCAGGCGCAGCTCGGCCTCACCGTCGTTACTCGTATTGCGTTGACTGTTCAGGGTGACCTGGGAGCTTAGGGTGCACGGGTATAAAAGTCCTCCATTGTGGTATGGTCCTGTGCACACTTGAAATCTTTCAAAGCCGTTGATATTTCTATCTCTTGCGTGCAGTTTCGATCTGTGTATCTCCTTCACTGTGCAATGCGTGTCAAGAATGTTTCTCGTAAAGGTGACGTCTGACCTCTTAGATCTGGGTTCGGTTTTCGGCACTGATTCACATATTCTCATAGCTTCAACAACAACTCATCAAGGGAAATCACACGTGTTCCGACGTGTGTCCCAAGCGATGAGCGGGGCGTCTCCCCAGGGCCCAGAGTCGCCCACCGCTTATCTTCAATTGATTCTCAATGCCCATGCACTTACTACAAAGGCACATGAAGAGTGTGTTGCTCTCCTGTAGCTGCATGACATGCCGACTGAAAATGTGTTACGTTAGGAGCAACGACTTTGTGCCTGTTGAAGGTGTTGTGCTCCGAAGCCGATGTGCGTACCCTGAATCAATGTGGATTAATCTCATGCTTTTTGCTTTGGTACAGATCTTACAGAAAAGTCAATCGATTATGGCGGCGGTGGTACAATCATCCAGTCCGTGGACTTGGTCGCAAACACACTGGTGGCCATAAAAGTGATCCATCCAGACAGAGATCCAGGGCAACTCGAGCCTGAGGAGCGCTACTACGACGAGTTGGTCAAAGGTCACGGCACGGAAATTAGGTACGGCATATATCTCAACTTTCTCTTTGAGATTCCGTCGTGCTCAAACGAGCAACAGGCATTTTGCCCAACTATTGGAATCTTTCGACTACAAACACCACGCATGCCTTGTTTATCCGCTCTACGGATGGGATCTATCTCAACTACCCTTCAGTGATACAGATTTCATTCTACTCAAAGCCCATCAGCGAGGTATCATTACCCAGATCCTTCACGGCGTTCGCTGTAAGTTCACACATTGCACAGGCGCTAATATTCTTACTGACAAAATACTGTAGATCTTCATAGTCTCGGAATTATACACGGCGACTTGAAGCCGGCAAATGTCGTATTGGAGAGGTCAGATATGTGCACGATTATGATCGTCGATGTGACCGGCACAGTTGTCGCTAGGGTGAGGTCATTTATACTTGCATCGCAGCTACTCACCGACACTCTGTTCGTAGAGGACCATCCAGAATCCGACAATTCGTCTCATAGATTTCGGCAATGCTACGTTTGTGACCGACACGAATAGTGTCATTTATGGAACGAACCGCTATCACCCTCCAGAAATCACGTTAGGTGAACCTCGGTTGAAGCCGTATATTAGTTTTTACGGTGGTTGACATGCTGCTTTAGGCTTTCCGTGGTCTTACCCTGCCGACCTATTCGCTATCGGGTGCATAGCTGCCGAATTCTTCATTGGGCGCCCCCTCTTTCCACACACGGGATATGTTGTGGAGAAGCTGGGTGTGCTGGAGACAATCGTGTCCAGCTTTCCTCCTGACTACCGTCGGAAGATCGAGAAGGTGTTTCCGGGAACGTACACCAAGACTATACCTGCTCAAATTGTGTATGCTGGTGGGGATAGCGAGGAAACATCCCAGTTTGTGGATCGTTCTACTTTGTCGAATATCAAGGTAACGTGTCTCAGAGTAGCCTTCATTTGAGTGATCCTGAATCCGGACCCGTCAGGCGCTCGTCCCCGATCTACCCCTGTACAGATTTCTCCTTTGCCTGTTGAACTTGGATCCTAGGCGGCGCATGTGCGTAACGGATGCTCTTGCTCACGAGTACCTCTCCCCCGCAGCAGGGCACTAAGGGTTCGATCCTCCCACCCCCATCCCCATGCTTGCAGCCTGCTAATGTACGATTGTTTGGTATATGATAGTGGTTTATGTTTCTGTATATCATGTGCAATTGACGTGCTTGTACCAACAGTATGAAGAGTCCCCGGTCATCGACTACACCGGATTCCTCCAGGCACGCATGCTGTAATTTGCGTCATCCCTAAAGCCGCCAAAATTGATTATAATCTCGGTGTAGGGTGTTCCCCGGCCTTCGGTGCTAAGCAGCATCTATGCGCAGGTCTTTACCGCATGCTCTCGTCCCTGTGACTCAAAAGTCCTCTCCGTACAGTCTAGGAAAGATACATTAATACCTGAGACCTTCCCGGTCGCAGCTGGCACCTTACCAGCGATCTACCTGCTCGAAATGTCATCAATCGTTGCCCAGGCTGAGGTGAGCTCGAGCGTGCTATCTCCTTTTTCGAAAGCTCCACTGACCTGATTCTACAGAGTGACGTCCTCGACTACTACGAGATCCACGACCTCAATGTTATCGCCACTCTCAGCAGGCATGCAAGAGAACGCGGGCAGGTAAGTTACTAGTATCCATGGCAATCCGCTGCGTCAATGAATGTGTACCGATAGCGCACGGGTGTGCGGGTTTATACTTGTGCAATCTATGCAACTGGCCACGAAGAACCTAAACTTGTGGGCGTGCCCGCATACCCCGGCAACGAAGATAGACAGCTCGTCGACGCTGTTACGGATCTCGATGTTGGAGATTGGTTTCCATTTGGATATCGCCGTGTCACGTTGTACGACGTACCCAGCACATCACTACGCCTCTTTAATGGCATGGAGATATTGGTCTCCAGAAATTTTGGAGACGCTCCTCCAAATGCGTGCATGATGGCTGTGTTCAACCGGCTGTGGCGAGGCAACATCCTTGTTGCCTTGCGATGCCCGGAGGAGACGGACGACAGTCACAGAGATCGTTTCCAGTCTCAGCTGCAGGATATTTCCTCGACAGAAATGAGGTACATCAACCTCGTCGTTGCGATGTGAGTCGCGGCATATGTGTTTGCGCCGCATGATTCCTAATGTACTGATCCTCATTGATTCAGGTGGGTCCTTAACGAAACTAGAGCTTCATTGGGAGTGAATATTGGCCCCGTTGGCATCCCGTTGTATACCTCTTGGCCTTGACTCGGAATTTAACGTTGACCATGTGTGCTCATGCCGTATGGTAGTTAGTCATTTGATGTGTGTATACGCGTTAGGGAGAAATCGAGATCTAAGTCTTTGTGCTCCAGCTGTATACAAGACCTTCCTTCTTGGGCGTGAGAGAAAGGCCGAAGCTCAAAGTTAGGACGATACGAACTTGAACACGCTCAGGTACTCACCGGTCATTGAGCACTGCTTGTGGCCCCTTTTTCTGACGATTCACAATCATTCACCGAAGTGCTCCAGAGTGTATCAAGCAACACTTCCAAAGCGCAGCAGCTGACTTCCCGCTCAATGGATCACAGCCCATTCATCCTCTCCGTCTGCATCAATGTTTTCGAACGTCGTGACCTCTCTCCGCTCCATATAACGGCACGATACTGATAACATGCTACTCTAAGCTGACTTCCGTGTGAGCAATGCTCATGCCCTGTATGCCCTATATGTGAAGTTCGTGTTTCCCTGGTACTTTTTGCCGGCATGATAGTTGACATTTTCAGTGGGCTAGAGCAATCCGGCCGTCTATGTTCCCGAGCATTCTCATCGGTATGTCTTTTCCCCTTATTCTCACTCATTCCATACTACTTAGTATTTAGGTATCAGGCCAACATACGACGTTGGCATAATCACTTATGGCCACCTTCTCAAACCGACACCACTCGAGCCAAAGAATGCATGGACTCCCCCGTTCACACCTACGTAGGAGTGCACGTCTTAGCCTCAAACGTAAGCCTAACTATTCGCTGGAAGAAAATATTATCACTGACATTACTGCCGCGAAGCTTCAGCAAAAGTCTCCGTCCCCGTTCTGTCACACAGGGCTACAGTTGTATCGAACGAGGGTGTTTTGTAAGTATATGCGAGGAGGCCGATTTGTTCTATGATCTGATTAACAAGCTTCAGGACGGACGTTTTTTACCCTGACTACGACGAGGTCGTTGCAAGACGATGTGAGGAGCCAGAACTAGACTCGCACATCCGAAAAAAGAGCAGGTTAACATATTTTTCCCAGATGTGAACCATGTCGTTGCTTCGAAGACTACCACGAGCGTCGTGACAAAGTCGTACGATGTGTCGCCGATCTGTGGCGGCACTGCGGTGAACAAACTCCTAGTTCTTATGAAGTTTACCTCTGCCTCAGCCGCTCAGCGTGAGCTTCGTATCCTACAGTTTGTCCGCGAGCATAATGGAGCAAGTTCTGAGTGAGTACTTCATGGTTCTAGCGTCACGATGGGTGACAGTGCTAATCCTCGTTGACATTCAGTGTGCTCGCAGACATCTTGGGCACAACTACATATCGAGGGCAACGCGGTTTAATATTCAATGCTTATGGTATTGACCTTCGAGGCCTGCTACATCTGAAAACATTATTTCCCCTTCCAGCGGATCATGTCAAAGCGATATCTCGCCAGCTCCTAGAGGGTCTTGCATGTGCGTTCATTTGCGAATGCTATCAATGGGAGTACGCTGACAGTACTTTTTAAGTTCTTCATGGGATCGGTATCGTCCATACTGCTATCTGGCCGGAGAACATTGTCCTAGAAAATGACGACGTCAGCATACAAGCTAGGGTCAATGACAAACCAATAGTTGAGTTTCCGCGTCAATCTCCTGCAAATCTCACATTTTGAATTTTATCATAGATCACACTCAATCATCTTCAAATCCGCATAGTCGATTTTGGGCATGCATCGGTTGATTCTGAACGGGACTGCCCTACAACTTGCATGAACCGTTGCGCAGCTCCGGAATTGAACTACGGTTTGCTCTTTTTCCTATTCTGTAAAATGCTTACTGATATTCCCCTCATATCCCGTAGATATGCTCTGGGATGAGAAGGTCGATATATTCTCAGCGGGGTGCGTTTTGGCAGAACTGCACGCAGGACATGTCATCTTTCATCAGACGGGGAGCCTCCGGGAAAGGCTTTCCTTACTGGAGAAAATCATAGGGTTGTTTGACGACGAGACTGTCGACCGCTTTGAAAATGTCTACCCTCGGACATTCTCTCGCAAGCGCCGCGGTTCTCCGTATACGGTTCAATATGCCGCGCACACTCTGTGCTGCCTAGTGCATCAGGAAAACCCCTTTTGCTATATAGAAACACAAAATTTGTAATAGCACATATAGTTAGAATGGTGCATTTATAGCTCCAAATACGACCTATAGCTAGCTTGACTTTTAGTGAATTTGAGCGTCAATATATGGAAATGCAGTTAATAAGTAGAGGTGCTCTAATAGCTCTTATAGCTAAAAACCACATTCTCAACACCATTCTATGTTTAGGATATAATAGCTTTAGGTGGCAGCTATGGTGTTTCACGCATGTAAAGTATACACTGTATACTCAATACATCATGTTTGGAAGTACATGTACACATTCAAACGACAAAGTGCGGGTAAGTGCGGGCGCTGCTGATGTGCGGGTCGGTGTTGATGGAGCGTGCAATGTACATGGGCCGGCGTTGGCTGATACTGTGGACTCGCGGGGTGCAGAAGCGCAGGTGTTGCCGTAAATGCAAA
>KN832577.1:85927-100783 GCA_000827205.1 Plicaturopsis crispa FD-325 SS-3 | reverse complement strand
GACGGATGTGTGTGCGCATTACAAGTTACTTTTATTGAGATTGTTTGTGCTGATGCAGTTGATCACAAGGTTTCAACCACCACCTTGCTAGTATGAGGGGATGTAGATTACACTCTACATACTGCTTATGGGGGATGTTAGATTTACGCTCACATTTGTTGCCGTATCTTGTGATTATTTAGTGATTGTGAATAAATTGGTTCCAAACAAATTATCTGGCTCTTATAGTTCCTATAGCTGCAATAGCCAAGAAAGCGCCTAAAATGACTGAAATTTAGCACAGCTATACCAGCTATAATAGTCTATAGTCGCAAATGCCCAAAAATTTGGTGTTATATAATAGGCACTTGTCTATAGTGGCTTTTGACACTATAGCAGCTATATGGGCACTTATAGCGCCATATAGCACCAAAGGACTTAAAAGATTTTTCCTGATGTGTCCGTGCATTAGTGCCCCCTCACAGCGCAACGTACACTCTTTCCGAGATTTGGTCTCTCAAGGTGCGTTGTGTTCTCTATTGGTATCACTCAATCATGCTGACTACGCGCCTAGCAAGCGATTAAATCCACACGGCTCCGATTACTTGTAGAGGATTTGGTTGACCTTAATGCGGACGAGCGCATATCGGCTTGCCAAGCTCTTGACGATCCATATTTCCAGACAACCGTAGATTGATTATGCTGTCCGCGATGTCATGCCAGCACATATGTGTTTCCCCCAAGACTAGTAATGTTGAATTCTCGCATCTTGTGTAACGTGCATAAGGTCGGTAGCAGACCAGGTGAACTATCATAGTGGAGCAATGTGGCAGTGGGCAGTTGTGGACGAATTGAGGCAGGCAGGAGAGAGTCACGTAGGAGAAGGACTCAGCAGGCTATCGTAGTTAGAGAGCAGAGCGGATGGGGATGCCGGTTAGGCACGTACTGAGTCGGGCCTGTTTATCGTAGTTATCATTGGGAATCAACTCTCTGTGCTACACAACGAAGAGATAAGATCTCAGTTAGGCGAGCCCTGCCGTCCGTGGAAATTGTTGGCCCAAGTGACGATGGGCTCCGAGTCTGTCGAGAACATGCATTGTCCCGGCCCTGTATCCTGTCCCTGGCTAGCGAAGCGCAACGTAAGCTCGCTCACTCAGTGTAAGTAGCCGTTCGATTTGCCCATTCGTCGGATTTCGGATGTTTTTCGCCTAGTCATCGGGAGTCGATGGCAAGCGGGTGTTTGTTGTTGTTATTAATAGGAGCCATCGTCTTCCGCAGACCTGGTCCATAGCCGCGCTGAATGTTACGAGCGAAACATCACCAGCATACCCTCATTACCACCCTCAAGTTGTTCTTGGAGAACGCACAGTCAGGCAGGCAAGTGTATTCATGAAAATTTCAGATCTGGAGAACATATGTTTGACTGTCGCAGTCCGCGTCCTCCGAGTTCCGTACGACACGCATAGGGGATCTCCTGACCGAAAATACAGCTAAGCACTTTACTCCCCTGGAAAGGCATTATTTGTCTACTCACAAAGAAACCGTCGCCGCGGGGATGAACGGTGCGGCCCAGTGGAAGTAATATATGTGCGTCGACAGTATAGGTCCCGCAGCCCACCGTATCATTATTGACTCGACACCTGGTTCTCTCTCAACGATACTCTGCACAATGACATAACGTTGTCTGTCTACAGAAAAGTCAGTGATGTCCCGTAATTGCATTGGTCACTTACTGATGTCCATCCTGAACCGCTCCCAAAAGACAGGGATAAATGGAGTGCGGTATCTATAGCCTTCGACTGCTTCCCTGTCCATGTACGCTGCGACTACAGCATGTTCTACATGGATCATAGTCATGGTCTCCAGATCCCAGACACAGTAGATCGAGGTGGGTGGAGCTATCGAAGTCACTGGCAGTCTAGTCATAGAGACGATATTCGGCGGTATCACCGAAGCGATGTTTATGGTCGAAGTGTCGAAATGGGACAGCTGGACTGTGACACACGGCTCCAGGATTAGCTTCTGGTCATACAGGTTGCGGAGAAATATTCTGCAGGATGGTCACATATCTCAGTGAGATGTAAATCCAAGGGTGAACGCAAATAACATACCGTAGCCACATGATTCCCTCCTCAAATTTTGCAGGACTGTATAGTCCGCGGGTAGTTACTTGCATGCTTTCCATGGTCTGGCTGGGGAGAAAAGTTGACACAGGACGGCGTGAAAGTCGCTGGGGTCAACACGTTCTGGCTATTATACTGTAGACCCGCCCTAATTATCTGAGCACGGGCATGCGCCGGGCATGCAGGACTGATCGAGTCTCACGCTTGACTCATGGGGACGTTCCTGAAACTCTAACGGCATGGAATGTGTTTGCGAGCAGTAAAACACAGTCATTTTCTACGTAAGAAAAGTACAATTGCTTTTGGACTATTAATTTCCAATACACTTCATTGAATTTCTAATGCTTGACGCATGCATGGTCAAGAGGATGCAATGTACAGTGGGACCCAGAGCAAGTTATGCAGGCTGCTCATCTCCGGTATGATCGTAAATCTCAGTGGGGCCCGGGTGATTAAGTGTCTTTGCCGCTTCACCGCCGCCTTCTGCGCCACTGCTCCTCAATTCACACACTTCACTTGCTCCACGGCACCGCATGCCAAGAACAAGCGAACTTGCAACTCTAGGGTCGGTAGCCATAGCAGCGAAGGATTAGGCCATGGCATGGTACAGGTTTCAGCGTGTTGTAAAGACGTGCTGTCCCGAGCACAAGAATTGTGTTCAGCTTTTTCTCTTGTATCCCTGCAACATTCTAGTGCTTATATGCATACCCCGCTCACATTTGTACAATGTACTGTAAGAAGATTGATTTTCCAGGGTCTAGTAGGACCGCGCAGCTTGTCTTCTCCAAATCACAGGAACGTCCGAGTTGAGTAAAGTTCGTCTAATGCAACCGATATGCAAGAGCAAAAGGTAAATAGATGCAATCAGTTCACTTTATATTGAGGATGGAACCCTCTGCACTTACGACTAGGCCATACAACACCCATACATCTACCGCACTATGGTGCCAGGTCACAGCATCCAGATATATGTAACTGAGGAGACCATGTCAGTGTTACTTTCTATGAAGTTGTGGACTTAACTTGACTCACCGAATTATACCAAACGCATCACAGTGAAGGCGCTAATCAGCCGATACATACCCGCTGCAATGATGCAAACCAGCCTGCATTTCAGTGTATCGAAGGACTTCAGTACTCGATCCTGACACCAAATTCACCCGTTCTCAGCGCATTTCCTCACTGGGACATAGTTTCCCACGGAGGTGCATACTACGCCACAGGTCCTCCGCCACCGGGACACGTGTCCACAGTTACATCATATACCAGCAACGATGGCTCGTACTTCAGGGTCCGGCCTTGGCCTATCTATTTTAGCCGCCGCAATGTTGTTGTCAAGATCCTTGTGTGGCGCATTCTGGGGGATTTTGAAACTGGGCTGTTGGTGATCCCTACGGAGTGGTTTAGTGGGATCATATAATGGTATGATAACTTACACACATATATCGGGCCATCGTCCATCTACTCATTACCAAATTCACAATAGTACCACAGCGCCATTGGCTGATATCCTGAATATCCGAGCAAGTCATGTCATTCTAGCCTAGTGTCCAGTTCAATATAAAATCCGCCTTCATGTAGCCGTTCTCACCCTGAATAACCCTGCAATCCTGACAAGGACCGTCTAGCACTAGTACTGATCCGCCATCTTGACGAGGCGGACAGCGTGCTGCGACCAAAAAAGGTGCACCGATCGAGATTTGAACCCGCGACCAACGTACCAAGGCAACATGCCAAGTGGCTCTGTGTCTA
Organism: Plicaturopsis crispa FD-325 SS-3; assembly: GCA_000827205.1. Classification (NCBI taxonomy): domain Eukaryota; kingdom Fungi; phylum Basidiomycota; class Agaricomycetes; order Amylocorticiales; family Amylocorticiaceae; genus Plicatura; species Plicatura crispa. Next base: position 96,929 of record KN832577.1, on the reverse strand, counting down.
GCTCCTTCCACTACGCCACAGTGTACAAGAGTACTACACAAAACAGAAACCTATGGCCTCACGCGTTCAGTATTTCTGCAAGACTTGGCCAATGTCGAGTTCAACGACAACTAGTCATGTACCTAGACTACTCAAGATATTATTGATGATGCACCTACATTGAACGGCAGTGTACTATGATTGTATTCAGTACTAGTATCTCTGGGAAGCGGAAACAAGGTACGTATACAGGTGTGCCCGAAGGGCCGTATCTATACCCTCGTTCAATTCGGACCTCGGAAATATTCCTCCGGCGTTCAGTAGCACTTTCCTTGTGCCTCGCGTCCGTTTTCACGCAAAATTTAATTCCTTTTTGGGCCATCTATGCCTTCCCCTAGCGTTGAATCCTTAATCCGGCTACCAATCCACTTTGCCCCGAAAATTTGAAGTGCACTTCAACAACCTGTTCTTGTGCCAACCTCTGTGTCCATCTCACACCAGCTGCAGTCACTTTACCATTTTACACTTTCACACATCTCATAATGTCTCTTGTGCATAAAACCAATGTCATTCTATTTGAGCATACTAACTAAAATCAAAGTTAAAAGAGCAGAATGAGACGACAGCATAGCAACGAAAGCATAACCAAACAACGACCTCGCAGACCCTACGTTGCGAGGCGTTTTGACCTTGAAAGAACAACGTTAGTAAAAGTCAGATCTAGTAAAACACGACGACGAACCTGCGGTCACCCTGAAGAGTTTCGGGTGCCTTTCTCTTCGATCCCGATGACGCTGGTGCCGAGGACGTTCGCGAGGATCCAGGCGACGATGAGGCAGCCTCGGGGGGGTGTGAGCGATTCGGTCCAGCGCGAGGGACACGTCTGCGACGGCCTCGCGCCAATGCGCAACCTCGGGGCCTTGATAGTTGTGATCCGAGCCAAACATTGCGTTCCCCCACCATGAAAGACACACGACGACGAGGACCAGGCCGCATTTCTTGGCGTTGCGCAAGACGTTCCAATCGAGCTGTAAACTAGCGTCCGTAGGACGCGCGTCTCCAGGCTGCGTCCGACCGGGGGGCTGTAAACTCGTCCACCACGTCCACCATGCATTGTCGAAGGCGGCGAGGTCGTCGATAGGCTCATCCACAGCCGTGGACCGATGCGTTTTCATCCAGTGACTAACTTGACGGGGACGCGACGTCAATGGCAGTTTGGGATGTGTTACATCAAGCTAGCACATCCGTCAGTCTTGGGCTCGTAAAGCAACAGTTTTTGTACTCACAGGGAACCCCTCGCCCTTCTCGAACTCGATGAACTTCGACATGCAATCCTCCCAGTCCTTTCCCCAGTCCTTGCCCTTGGTGAATCGCTCGTAGTAGCTTGTCATGAGCTCCGGCCACGCCGTCCGATCCACGTCTGCGAGGGGTGACACTCGGGATTCCTCCCCCTGTCGATCGCCAGTGACGATGCTGCTGCTATCGACGTTCGACTTAGCGCCGCGAGGACGCGGTTTAGGACGCGTCTTGGCAGCCACCAGGGCATCGACGCGGGCTTGACGCTGAAGCCGTAGGGCGGCTGTCTTGGCCGTGGGATCAGGCGCAATGGCGGGGGCAGGCGCAGGCGCAACGGCGGGGGCAGGCGCAGGCGCAACGGCGGGGGCAGGCGCAGGCGCAGGCGGGAAGACGGGGGCAGGCGCATGCGCGAAGACGGGGGCAGGCGCAGGCGCAGGCGGGAAGACGGGGGCAGGTGCATGCGCGAAGACGGGGGCAGGTGCATGCGGGAAGACGGGAGCAGGCGCATGCACGACAACGGGAGCGACGATGGGGGCAGGCGTAGCAGCGACAATGGGAGTAGGTGCGGGTGCAGGTGCAGGTGCGACGGCGGGGGCAGGCGTGGCAGCGACGACGGGAGCAGGCGCAGGAGCGACGATGGGGGCAGGTGTGCCTACTGGCTGTTCCTCACCAAACAAGTCCAGCATCCGAATAGCTCCCCTCTCGTTTGCTTCGCTCTCCAAGGAGTGCAGCCAATCCGGGGTTAACGATCTTGCCCGGGCCTGGGCGGCAGGGGCTTCCTCGGCCGCCGCTGCTGATGTCGTCGAGGTTGAGTGTACAGGGGACAAAGCCGGTGCGAAAGTCGTGGCGGGCGCGGCCACTTGGGGGCCTTGTTCCGGCGCAGGCGCTGCCGTTGCTGTTGCTGTTGCCGTTGCCGAAGTTGGAGACGGGTTGGAGTCCTGTCGCACAGCGGGAGATGTCCCGTCGTGCATGTTGATGTCCCCGTCGAACCGGTAGAGGTCCTTGTCTACCGTCGTCGGCGAAACGGGCCGCGTTGATGGTAGTGCTCGACTAAGTCGTGCTTCGGGCGCTGTGCCGCGGCATCAATAACGGTTAGAAAAAAAGGAAGGGCGGAACTTACGGTACACCCGACGAGCAAACGCGTTCATTGACTCTCGCATGATCTGCATTGTACGCGGGTCGGCGTCAAACCACTTCTGGGGTATTAGCTCCCGTGTAACTCCAGCGTGCACGCTGAAAGCCATAATGTGTGAGTGAGGGCCTCGTGAGTCAAGATAGAGAACGCACCTGCGGATCTCGATTTCTCCTCCTTTCTCTGGGATGGGTCCTGACATTACAATGGCGGTGACCATGTCGCATCGCTCGTATAGGATATCGGCAATGGGCTGGAGATAGTACCCGAGGTCGTCGATAGCTCTAGAGTATAGGATGTTAGCAACACTCGAGAGTAGATTCACCTGTTACTTACTTTTGAATCTGCTCGGGGGTGCCGATGAGCTGAGCTTCCGCCCCTTGTACTCCTCCACCTCAATCTCCCTGTCCTTCTCAGCGCGGGCCTCCAACTCCTTGCGAAACTCTTCGGACTCCTCCAAGTACCTCTCCTTTGTCACTCGGTTGCGAACGTTGATTCGCGCAGGGGCGCGTAGGTTGTCCGGATTTCCTGCCGCCACAACAGCGTCCCATTCAGCGTTGACGCGCGCCCACTCCTCATTGAATTTGCCCTTGATGCGCGACTCGTAGTAATGCTTCGAGTAGTATTGCTCCATGCGCATCTTGCGAGGAGGCTTGGGAGCGAGTTCGGATATCTCCTCGAAGATGCAATGCATCATCTCGGTGCGGGGGTCGCGTTTTAGCAGCTTTCGATAATAGTGACGATACCACTGCCCGATTGTCTGAACGTTGTCAGAAACGTCGTTAGAGCGAATAAAATATATAAAACTCACTTTATGCAAGGACCGGAAAATCTCGCTCCTCCGCTCAGCCTCTGCTTCATCCAAGTTAGCGGCATCCGGGTCCTCCTCGTCGATGCTGTCGTTGGGCGGATCCTCCACGTCTTCCGGGATGTCTTCCTTCAAGGGAAGATCGTAGCCGTATTTTTTCAAGAAAAGCTTGGTGATATTGCTGTAGAAGACGCCGGCTTGCTCCGGTCCTTCGTCGACGGCACACTGCCAGATTTCTTTGCGGGAGTCGAAGAACGTGAATTTGGTGCCCTGCACCCACGAGACGCGTCCAGGAGGCCGGTCGGATTTCACCTTCTTGGGCCCAGGTTTGCGTCCCTTTGCTTTGGCCATGTGCGTGCAGTTGATCAGAGAGGTCGACGCGCGCTGAGCTTGGGCGAATGCTGATTTGGGAACAGTGAGCTTCAGTGGTCAGCGCCAGCGAACATGAGGCTGTGCGGTGCCACGCGATCATCGATTCTGTCTAGACTCTGGACTCTGGACTCTGTTCTGTTCGGACCAGCCGCACCGGCTACCGTATGCACGTGCTTACAGTTTCTGGATTAAAGTTTGCGGAACTTATTCTCAGAAGTATAAGTACCCCAAACCCCAAGATATCGCTTTTCTTCACGACCCACCACCTTCGACGATGTATCCTCGTCGTCGCTCTCCTCCCCTCTCCCTCCCATCTCTTTCCTCCTCCTCTTCCCTCACTCCCTCGTCGTCACCCATCTCTCCTTCCGTTTCCTCGCGCGCTACCTCCTTCTTTTCATGTATGTCCGCATCCTCCCCTCCCTCCAGTCCTCCTCCCCTTGTCCGTGTCCTGCCAACTGAGGCTTCTGAGGTTGCGTTGTCGTATGGCACCGACGATGGGCTGTGCGCTGCCATGGCCAGTTTTGATATGGAATCCGTTGCTCATTTGATCCCTCAACGTAAGTGCTCCCATGTCTATATTTGACCACGTCTGACCCTACCTTGACAGCCACTCCCGCGCCGCCGTGTAGTTCCTACGTCGAGCTGGACAGGGTCCCCATCAAACACGTCGCGGAAACGCAATCCCTTCCGGCGCCCTATTATGCTAGGTGAGTACGGCACGGCATCTTTCGGAGCATGGGGTTGACGATAGTGAATCACGCAGTGACGTTGACACCACCCCGCGTCGTCGGCCCAGTCCCGCACTGCGGCGAGGTCCCTCAGGCAAATTGTACGTCGTCGTCAAGGGCTATTGCCCAGGCATCTACGACGACTGGTAAGTAAAGTTAGTCGTCATAGTAGTCGGTATTATATTTAGAGTATCTTAGGGACGCGGCTGCTGAACATGTGAAGGGTGTGCCCCGAGCCGTCTTCAAGAGCTTCCGGGATCACTCAGACGCGCGGGCTTACTTCCGTCGGGCCGTGATCAACGGCGACGTCGAAGCACTCGAGTATCCATCCATCAGTGATGAGGAAGGTGGGTGTAGCTCGCCCCGTCGGCACAATTGGATTGTTGTATTTGCAGGTACGAAGCCAGGCGTTTACAGGTCCTGGTAAGTCCTGTGTCCCATGAATCCCCATGCATGCATGCTGATGCCCGCACAGGAGTGATGCCGCGGGTTTCGTCGTCGGCATCCCGCACAATTACTCTTTAGGTTATCGTACTGAGCGCGAGGCCGTCGCCGCGTACGAGTTGGCTCGTCGGGAGGGTCGTGTGCATGTCCGGCGTAAGCCTGTCTCGTAGTAGTTTACTCGTCATGTACTTTCTCGTCGTCGCAATGTTATTTGTCGTTGTCTCCTTCCCTTCCTTGACCTGGTCTATTGGGTTAGCGTTCGCAAGCATCTTACTTTTGAGTTTGCACATTTAGAGCCCTTGCAAGTTTGTGTTGACTTTGTAATTATATATGTTGCATGTCTTGCATGTCTTAGTGATGTTCTGGTAGTAAGTTCATAGAGAAAGACTTCACATTCAGGTTTGTTTAATTGCTATACATCTACAACTGTACATTGGATAGGTGGGCACCTATGATGTTCCTATGATATTTCAATGGGAAATGCATCTACACAGCACAGTTTCAAGGGCCGTAAAGGCAATATTGGCCACAATTGAATTCACGTTCATTATTCTGTCTATTAATCGCCTCCACAATATAGCATAGTATACCAGAATATTATATTGCACTGACCATAGAGGTCATTGTAATCTAAAACCCACAGTGAGCTTGTACGTGCAGGTGCGTATGTCTGTACAAGCCGCCACCGTAATATTGAAATCTGTACTGAACTTGAATTACCATGCTTTTTCACTAATGCGACTGCTTCGCAAGGTTTATCCAGTAGATATAGATGCAGTTTTGTGCTCAGGACAAAATTATAGGGCTTTTCAATAGCAAATGTGGAGATGCCCGCAGGCTAAGAAGACGCTGCATGGTAAAGTTACGCGCTCGGTTTCTGAAACTAACGGCTGTCTATGTATTGAACACTGCATGCTATCGAAGTCCAGCTGACGAATACCTAGGTATCTACGCGTAGGTAAATTGTATATTCGTGGAACCTAATGGGAAATAGCGCAGACATCGGCCTACATAGGACAATAGCACGACGGGGGTAGGATCCGCCACATTGACAGGAATGGAAGTACCGGAATTTGAGAGTTCAAACTTTTCTCGTCGTTCTGTTTCAACCACTTCCACCACCTCCTCTCTCCTCTCTCCTCTCTCCTCTCCTTTGCTCTCCCTCTTTGCTGTTGAGCGCCCGTTGGGTCTGGCCAAGGCCCTGTGTGGTTGCGACGCATGGGTTGGTCTTTTTTTCGCATCGAGCGCTCAGAAAATCCTGCATTGAACGCCCGTTGGGTCTGGCCAAGGCTCAGTGTGGTCGTGACGTGCAGGTATATCTAGTGCTGCGACGGCGTGTTGTTCTTTCTCGTCAATGCTATCGCGGCTGACTTGTCTTTACAGGGGAGAAGGAGATGTCCCAGCCTGTGCTACAAGTAAGTTACGCGTTTCTCCTCGTAATGTTAGAGCCCTCTGGCTAAAACACGTTCATAGACGCGTCGAACACGCTCAGGGCGGGAGTTCACGCCTTATGTCCCGTACAGTGTACTCCCCGCCCTCGAGACGCGAATGGACATCGGAAGCCTCTTAGCCAGCGCACTTGAACAGGAAAACACGCGTTACGAACGCGGGGAGGGTGACGCAGAGGGCCAAGAGGTTGTAGAGCCGCCTACCCCGCCGTCCACGCCGCTTCAATCGACGACACCGCCTCCCTCACCGACGCTGCTTCCGGAACGCGTCCCTGACAGCCCCAGTTCATTGGCGCCGCTCTCTCCCTTGAGCCCTCTCACGTCCTCCAGCATGTCTGACGTTGACTTCGAGGCCGACCTTCCGCCTCTGCCATCCGCAGCTGCAAGACCCGTCGTGGAGAAAGCTATTAAAGAGACGGCCGTCGCCCGCAACCACAAGAAGCGCAACAAAGCAAAGCGCCGTCGCGAGAAACGCGCCAGACAACGCGAAGCACTCAACCAATTTGACTACAAGCCCCGCTCCTCGTTTTCGCGCAAGGAGGCTCAGCCTTTCGCTATACGCACGGTTTTTGACGCCGTCAAGCTCCATACCGCGAAGGGGTCGTATGTGGGCAAGCCACATGTGAAGTCCTCGAAGGCGACACCCAGCACGCTGGAGGAGCTCATGGGTGACGGATTTGATTGGGAGGAATGGGACGCACTGTGAGTAATGCGTGTTCTCGCGCCACCCCAATGTACTCATTGAAGACCAGTTCGACGCGCACGATTCTTGATGCGGACGGTCGAATTGTTGCCATCCTCGTTGGCCGACCGGACGACGCGAATTGGCCTGCGGTTGTCGAAGGGGCGGGGGCTGCTTTGCGAGCTGCACGCCACGACTTAGAGCGCATTGTCAAGGCCGAGGACTTGGATCATCGACGCGGCAAGTTTATCGCCGTCGCTACCGGAGTTTCGTACGGAGGAGGCTCCCAGGTGAGTCGTTATGTGCCCCTCGTGTGATACTTATGCTAACGTTGACGGCGCAGGCCCCGGGCAATTTGAGGACGTACGAATACACCGCGGCCCTCGATCGGCTCAAAGCCGACAAGAACATAATGCGAATTGCGGGTTTCCAAAGCGGTGAGTTACAAGCCGGCGTTAAACATTGCCCTGCTAACATGCGTGTTAGGCGCTCTCGCGTTCTGGGCGCCGAAGGTTTTCAAAGACTACAAGGACCACCTGGAGCCGCTTTTCGAAAAAAACCCGGGGCTGAAGTTCAACTTCCCGAACAGCATCTTCCCCGCCGCCACGTTCAACCTGGGACCAAGGACAGTCAGCCTTGACCACCTTGACTCTGCAAACGCCGCCGCGGGCTTCTGTCCCATCTTTTGCGCCGGGTCATTCGACAGCAAAAAGGGCGGACATCTAATCCTGTACGATCTGAAGAAGATCATCGAGTTCCCTCCTGGTTCGACGATTCTCGTGCCCTCGAGTACGATGAGACACGGAAACACGCCGATCCAGCCAGGGGAGGAGCGCATGTCCTTCACTCAATATTGCGCCGGCGGCCTCATACGCTGGGTCAAGTACGGGTATCGCTCGGGTAAAACACTCGAGAAGACGGCGGAGGGGCGGGCTTTCAAGGCGAAGGTGGACGGTGATCCCGACATTCGCTGGAAGGAGGCCCTCGCAAAATTCTCAAAGCTTTCTGAGGTTGAGGCCGACAGACAGACCGCCTTCACTTGATCTCTATCCGCGCCGGTCTCGTTCTTTTGTACCAACCATTGCTTTATATACGTTGCTATCGAATAATCTCATCTTGCTTAAGAAGTGCCTTTGGGACTTAGAAAAAATCAGAACAGTGTCATGATCACGTGATAGCATCGGACGCGGAAATTTTATTTTTCGTACGTGTCACTGTGTCCTCCTCCGTCACCGGCAACGTCTTCGTTATGCGTCGCTCTAACAAACGACGGGCTCCGCCGGTATACGACCATGCTGGACCCTCTACCGTCGACCGTATGCTGTCGGTATCCGAGTGTAGGGAATATGCAGGCAACGAGCCGTCTAGCAGAGAAGTCTCAGCCTCGAATGCGAAGGTGATTAGTATTAAAGGTATGTACCTAGCAGAGAACTACTAGATGTCAGTAAACTGATTGCTATACGACGACTATAGGTACTCACGTCTCAGCCTCGAATGCGAAGGTGAGACGTGCAGGACGAGAGACGCGCAGCATATCGCTGGCGCGGATCGGAGACCGGAAGGAAAATATAGTACGTATCGTAGCAGGTCGTTAATGCATCGTAAGTATGAATGTCCGTTAGAAAGAAAATGAATTCATCAGTTCGTATGGTTGACCGTAAATCCCCAACACCGAGGACCAAAGGCGCGTCCGTACGCGGATCCACCACACCGCTCCCGTTGCAGAGGCTGCAATCCCCAGTGCACCAGTGGAGCCCCAATTTGACCCCCATCTTTCGCCTCCCGATTTCTTCGACATGTCCACAGAAGATGCCCCCGACGTGGTGCGGGAGCCTGACAAGGACGGGTTACAGGGAATTGAGGTTGTGACACGGGCAAAGCGGTACGAAAACTCGGTGAGAACATTCAATCATGTCATTTTTGAGTGCTATTCTAAGTTACGGTATAGGACGATCCTCTCCGGACGTGGGTCGGGTTCAAGGAGGTATACCTCGACGAATGCATGCGCCTGGAAGGCCGAGGAACGCGTCGTCGATTAGTGACGTGTCCTGGTTGCAACCTGGAGAGGCCGCCGTGCATCCGGTGCCAGGAATGTTTTGGAGGGACGTTGTTCTGCGTGGATTGTGTGGTCGAGCGACACAGGTGTTTGCCGCTACACATTGTTGAGGTGCGTTCATTCACAGCTCATCAGGAAAATCAAACTGGTTCCAAAGTTGCTATAAGTTGCTCTAAATTGCTCTAAGTTGCTATATAGCTCATATAGTTCACATAGACACTATAGGTAGGTGCCAACTATATAGCACCGGATAGATGGCACCTTTTGGGTGATGTGCTATTATAGCTCGTATAGTTACACTAGATCCCATTGATTTTACAGCATTTTCCCTTGCTATAATAGCTATAACAGTTCTAAGTGCACATATAGAGGTAGGTTCAAAATCAATTTATTTGCACTTCAGTCACCCCTTGCTATATAGCTATTAGGTGTAACAATTTTCATGAAATGATATAGGTAATAGCTATACCAATGCTGTGGTCCTGGGTGGTCCTGGGCACGTCTTGGTGCCCATTTCCACCGGGCTGGGCTTTCCAAATGTGGGTACATTTTCTTGTGCCCACATGCCCACTGGGCACCTTCCAGTGCCCACCTAGATCAGTCCCACTAGACCACCTGGCCACTGGGTGTCAGGGGTCTTATAAATATTATATATTCCATTTTTTGCGCTTTTTCTTGTGTACCCAGGGCTTTCCTACCTGTATCACTATAGTGTGCATTCACCTCCCCATGCTCTGTGCACTCCTAGTTATGTATAGATGTCGTTTGAGATTATCCTCGACTGCACGTTGTTTACATCAATGTCGGAAATCCCGGCAGACTTCCCAGCACAACACTACACCGCCTTGATTTCTCTAGACGTGTAGGAACGGTTCACAGCTGCTTACATTTTGAACCCAAACTCGACCACCCAAAAGACTTCATAATATTTCGCACAGACTGTGACTTCTCCGAGCTATGTAGAGACGATGCTTGAGATGAGAAGCCCATAGGTGGGATGCCCTTGCAAACCGTATGGGATGCCCACAGGGCTATGTGGGACTCCCATTTTACCAGTCGAGATGCCCACGCAAACCATGTGGGACTCCCATTTTACCAGGTGGGATGCCCTTGCAAACCGTATGGGATGCCCACGCAAACCATGTGGGACTCCCATTTTACCAGGTGGGATGCCCACCAAGCTATGTGGGACACCCATTTTACCCCGTGGGATGGCCACTATAACTCTTGAGGACACCCACAGGGCTCAAAGTACATCGTAAATTCCCAGGTCAAAATGACTATTACAATTGACATTTCACCATCACCGATTACTCGTACCTCCTGCGCTTTCTACTAGAACTACCCTTGATAGGTGAAGATGACAAGTTGTCAAGAGCATCGAAACCTAACCTTTCCGCAACACTTCGCCCATCCAACTTGTATGCATCCCGCAGTGCCGTCTCTTCTGCAACATCAAGTAGTTCAGCATCATCCTCCTCTTCATCCATCTCACCATAGCCAGCATAGTTCCCATCATCCTCATCCTCCGACTCTAGGTAACTTGCAGTATTCTCCAAAATGGCTGTATCCACCAAGTCCTCAAGAGACGGTCCCCATGATTCAGGCATTGTTGACCCACAGGGAATAGGGCGGACAGCACCCTGCCAGGTCACACACAGCCTTCGCAGGTATGCTTCCCGCAAGTTGAGCTGATAAGTCATATCACCATTATCATCAAGTAGCTCTAAACAAAAATAAGCAAAAAACTCTTGAAAAGAATGAAAACATGCCTGCATCAGCTTGAGCATCCTTCAAAACTTGCCACTCTTCTAACATCCACTCCTGCATTGCGCTCCGCTCCTTTGCAATACGAAGTTCTTCTTCAAGGCAGCGATCCAAGTCAAGTCGAGCTCGAATTCCATCACGCACTTGGTTGTCTCCAAGCCAGCCAGGAATATCAGTACTGTGTTGTCATCTTCATCTAGGCCGATATCCTGCCAGATATCATCATCAACATCTAGCTTGAAAAGCCCCTCACGATCAATCGGTGTAGGCGGTACAGCTCCAGGCAAGGC
>KN832577.1:70140-85037 GCA_000827205.1 Plicaturopsis crispa FD-325 SS-3 | reverse complement strand
TGCCAGATATCATCATCAACATCTAGCTTGAAAGCCCCTCACGATCAATCGGTGTAGGCGGTACAGCTCCAGGCAAGGCTTTTCCTTTACGGATAAGCGATGCGAGCTGCTCACACAATGCATTGTAAGACCTTGTGAGACTCACAATGCCCGGTTCGCGGCTCTTGACTCTGTCCTTCGCATGGGACCGGAGATTTTTCTCTGTCAAATTAATCAGCGACAGGTATAAAGTACCTAGTGACCCACTCACCGTTCACAGTATTGCGATACTCTCGTTCAAGCCGTTCCAGCTCGAACTTGCGCTGCCTAAGGCGATCCCGAATCCGCTTCTTCAAAGCCCTGGCATTCATCCGCACCCGGACATATTCATTTGTTGTGAGGCGAGCCAGGTTGGTGCGCTCTGTGGCACCCAATGCAGAAATCCTGCCTCTAATGTTGGCAGTTATATTGCTCCGCTTGCGGCGTACTTCCGATAGCTCATGAGCTACATCCCCAGCGTCAACATCCTCATCATATTCTCCTAGCAGTTGCTCCTCGAGGGCCGCCTCGGCCTCTTGAAGGTCCAGCTCTGACTTTTGAAGAGCCAGAATCTTCTCGATGGCCAACTTTCCTCTGTTCTTGGAGCGACCTGGCCAGTGTCCACATTAGAACCTGAGATAATCTTAACAAGGTGAACTTACGAGGTGCAGGCTTGGTCTGCTCCTGTACCTGGGCATCCCACTCCCGACGCAAGACATCATACTCCACCCCGCAATCCCTCAGTCTCAAAGCAGCATCATCTTTTTTCCTTTGGCAATGTAGCCAACGCCGATACAACCAGCTACCGAGCCCATGGAGAGACTTGTCGTCAAGATGCTTAACTTGTGTGTCTAGTACAAATAATCTTTGATGATACTGTGTCCATAGCAAGTCAGTAAATGAACAGAATACAAACACTGAGCTCAACGCACCCCGGAAACCCGTAGGACAGGAATGAGTTTCTTGATCGCACTCCAAAACCGTTCGCACCCTTCCCCATCAGTGAGCCCGAACCCAACACACTTCCGTGGGTGGTAGATGATCTGACATGCCCACTGATGGCCATAAGCATGGAATACTGCGATGCCAAACGTGATACAATCGAGGATGTCGTCCAAAAAACCCCACTTGGCACAGCTGCGATGCAGTTGACAACCGATGTCATAGAGGATCCCAACCGTCATGGTCGGGGGCAAGTGCTCAAAAAGTCGTTTGATCAAAGCCAGGGCGTAATATTGGCGTTCACCGGCAGTCGTCATGTTGATCAACCACAACACACGGTCATGCCGGCAAAGGAGACCCATGAGCCCCGTGTCGGCAAAAAATTGAGTCGAGGCGGCCTCCCTCTTCTCGTCAGCGGCACCAAATGAATCCTTGCATTCGTCGAGAGCATTCGTCGAGAACGGAGTTGGGGACACGAAGGTTACGTTCGTAGCGATCCCCCTCATTGACACTCCCCGGTTCTGGACGAGTCTTGCTAGATCCACGTGTTTGCTCGACGAAGTCGCGCATTGCTTGAACGTCGTCCTCGGGCATGAAAACAGAATCGACGTGCGCGCGAGGAGGATCCCGATGACCGTCCTTAGTTTTACGGCGCTTCTGCGTGAAACATGCATCCAGACAGGCTATGACATCCGACCTAGGCCGTACAGTTCGTCAGTATGATGCTCAGTGGTGACAAGGGAATACTCACACCGCGTTTGGATCATGACAAACGCTCCCACCAAAACAAAGAGGGCAACGCTCCCGTAAGTATTGACTTGGACGGGAGAGTGTGTGGGGTCGCTCCTTTGCTGCACTATCACTCGTGCTCGCACTGGCATTTGAGGCGGCCCTGCTGGACCCCTCGTCATCGCTCTCATCGGATGGACACTCCGATTGGTAGGATGCCTCGGCCCCGGACTCAACTCGTTCCAAAATGGGCCCATCGTCAACGAAGGGAAGGGCATCCGCAGCGACGACGAAGGGGTCATCGTCACTTACATCCTCCACTGAAACCTTGCGCCTCCTCGAAGTCTCACCTCTACCCTCGCGCATACTAATCCTTTCCTCCACGACGCCGGCTCGGCACTCCTCCAAGTAGATAGATGTGGATTTGTGAGTAGCGTTTACGAGGGATCCATACCATAATAAAGCATTGGCGAAACGTCTACGAATGGAATTCTATTCCGCCGTTAGCTGCACCCTGGCGTCCTCACAGTCATTAGACTCACCCGTGTGTCTAACTTGAAGCCCCGTCCATCTAACACAGTCTCCAACGTATCACACCATGCAGTGGCATTGGGAGCCATCCGCACAAACAGTTTGCTGACAAAGTCCAGCATGCGAAAATCTACGGCCAAGGAGGGTGCATGGGGCGCGCACGGAAATAACCCTCTCTCCACCAACTGCACCGCAGCCGGCATGCAAGGACACACGACAATGGTGATCTTCTTCACATCTGAACGTACATAGTATCAGAGGAATCAAATATAAGAAAAAGTGGATATACACGCTCACCCTCAAAACCCACGCACATCACTGCTAGCGTCCGCTTTCTTACAAGTCCATCACAGGTGCAACAAGTCTTCACCATAGGTGGCACAGTCCGCAGGCTTGTCGTGACGCGGAGTAGTCGGAGATGTGGGTCAACGAGAGCCGGGATGATATCCGCAGTCCACGTTGCCCATTGCTTGATCTTCTTTTCGCCCGCCTGACGACGACCATCGACCTCCCAAACTTCGTCGTCCAACAGCCCAGTCAATCCTTGGGCATCGTCCCCTTCGGCTAACGCAATGAACGGATCCCCCGCCGACCCAGCCGCACTGCCAACATTCGCATGCTTGGGAAGCCGTGTAGTCTGGGTAAAAACTCGCCCAGGTAATATCATCAACCCTCCAAGACCTCGTGGTCGCACTAAGCCTCTCGTGCCATGACTCTGCCTTTTGGCAGGGGAAGATTCAGCGAGTGGACGAGGACGGAAAGGCGAGGATGGGAGTGTTGCTGGAGACGACGTGCCATCGACATTTGCAGGGGCACGACGACCCTTAGGAGGACGGAAGGACATGCTGGTAAGGAACAGAGTGAGCGGAGGGACAAGAAATCAAGGCTGCCACATACCTTAAATGTGCCATGCACAAGCCACGCACAAAAGATGCTATGCCTCATGGCTTACCCCCAAAATCACACTACCCGCTAACGCGGGGAGACCAAGAAAAGACATCCCATTATACAGAGATATTCTACAAAGGACAAAACAAGCAGGCGCAGGCGACAGCACAGAGGTAGCGAGGCGACAAGATGGAGAGCACGACGGCGAGAGAACGACCGATGAAGAGCGAAGTCCGTGTCCATCCGGGGTACAGAGCGAGAACGAGGAAGTTCGATTAGTGTACGGCAGCGGATGGCAGGCGAAAGCCGGTGGTATGGGGGTGGGATATGCAATATATGTGAAGAAAATCAAGAGAAAATCCCATACCAAGGGCGAGATGTCCATCGGAAGTCTACGGCGTCGGCGCGCGCGGGCGAAGGGGAACGAAGTGGGGCACAATGGCAGGCCGACCGAACCAATTGTAAAACGTCTGGCAGTAAAATTCTGCCAGAGCTTTTTCGCACCGCCGCAAGAGGTCGAGGCCCTGCCCCTTCTCGAAGGCCTCAGCCATCCCTTCTGTGTAGGTGAGGTGCTTCACCTCGTACGGGTGATCAGGCCACGCCTTCATGACCTTCCGCAGCGCCTCCATAGACCGCATGCGGATCGACATGTCGTCGGAGAGGAGCCCAATGTTGAAATTGGGCACCGAGTCGACGGTGTACGAGCCACCGAAGATGGCAGCCACCATGCGATCCCGCCCTACGGGATTGTCGTACCACTCGAATTCACCAGCGAGACGGTCCAGGGCACGCAACTCGAAACGGAAGCTATGCTCACAAGCGTCCCACACGACCTCGCGCATGATGTGGCGTTCCTGCTCACCGTTGGAGTCTTCAACGCGACTGGCGAGGAGTTCGGCTTCCTGCCAGTAAACGATGCTGGGCCCTTTCTCTCGCATGGTGACGCCGAAGGTTTCCTCGACTTGTGCGCGGCAACGAGCCGTGAAAGTCCCCTGCCGCAGCCGCTGATCGTGCTTGGTGCCGAGATAGTCGCGCCACATTTGGTTCGACCCAGCGGCTGCGCCTTGGCCCGCCGACGTCGTCAACCGTGCGAGCCACGCCTGCCTTGCGGCCAGCCAATTAACGAGGAATCGCCCCTTCTTGTTGGTCGTGGCGAAGAGAGCGGGGTCAGGCCACTGGTAATTAGCGTTGGAGGGCCGGTGAGGCTCCAGGCGCTCAGGGCTTTGATCCACCATCTTGAGCGCCGCTGCCCAAACAGGAGACGCCGGCGGGATAATGTCGCTCTCGGGGTCCTCCCACTTGTCGCGCTGAACAGGCTTTGGCGGCGGGTCTGAGTTGCAAGTTAGCGTTGTCGTCCGTAGGGCACAAAGCCTGGCTTACTTGGATCCTCAGCCCGGGCACGCTTGGCGGCATTCCTCTGCGCCGTTGATTTCCGTTTCTTGTGACGCAACGGCTCCTCGTCGTTGCCTGACACCGATAACGCCGATGTTGACGTCGCCGACGATGGAGACGGGACCCCCCCACGAACTTGACGCTGCGTCCGATGGTGGTGGTGCATCGTCTGGCTCTGAGCGCCAATCCGACATAGACTGGCGATCGTGAGCCGCTTTCGCGGACGTCAGCAACTTATGAACGGCAGCGTTGCGCGTGTCGCCGGCGACGGAGACATGCGACGCTGGGCCGCTCACAGCGCGTACCGTATACTGATCGTAAAAGCCGCCGATGTCCGGAGCTTTGGCGGGGAGCTCAGCCAGCTTTTCAATCGTCGTGTTTCCCAAGAAGAGGGGGCGCCGGGAAAATGCGTGCAAGGTGTCGTTGCTCGGCCCTTCGTAAATGATGTGTGAAGCTTGGGGCCGACCCACACTGTCGACAGGTGCGTCAGTGCAAACCCATCCTGGCGGGGCCTGCATCTGTGTGATCTTCTCGACGTTCGGCCGGCAGCGAGAGTGCATGGACGCCAAAAACTGCTCCTTGGTGCGAACATACCAGACAGGGATACCGGCGCGCAACAACCACTGCACGTGAATGGGCTCCGTTGTCCATGCGCCGATAGCCCAAAGCGCGACGTTGCCGGGTTTGTCGTCCGCACCAGTGACGAAGGCGCGCGAGCTGTACTTCTTCACGAACGCGATGCGCGCATTCAGGTCGAGCATGTTGTGCGAGAAGTACGCGAAGTCGTTTACCAAGTCACGGAAAGAGTACGCAGCGTACTTCAGCCGCCCCAGCGCCTGCGTGGTGTTGGTAAGGATGAGAGCCAGCTGTTCGTCTCGAGGATGCTCTTTCTCCCACCGCACGACTTCCTCCCGCAATTCCTCAAAAAATGGCTCCACCCTTTGGATGAATGCCTTCCCAAGATGGCCCACGTCGTGGAACGACGTTCCTTGCACAGGTTCGAAGTCGTTGTCGCCTGGCGTCAACCAGAAGGCAGCCTGCGCCGAAGTTTGCCGGCGGGGAGGTTCGGGAATGAGGGCGGAGTGCGGGAAGCTGTCGCTGAAGCGCTGCGGGGTGAGGGAAAAATCCGCGAGCCCGAATCGCCCGTCCTTCCGTGTTTGCACCCGACAGCGGCCCAGCTCGAACCACGGAATATAATTTACATTTGGCGACGTGATAACAAAATCATGCCACACCGCTAGGCACTTCCCATCTAACCAAGTGATCGTCCCTGTGCCCTCCTGTCAGCTTACCACCGTGAAAGCGACGCGACAGCAGCACTCACCATCACCCGGACGTTGGTAAGTCTCTTCAATCGTGGTCGTCATCGAACAATATGCAGGGAAACGAGATATCTGTCGAGGAAATCGTCAGCTTCGCCCCACCGTCCCAGCCGTGCGCCACCACCGACTCAAAGTCGAGGTCGCTTGCTGGGTGGAGCGACTCAGAGTCGAGCTCCGCGAGCGCGACTCACAGTCGAGCGCCCGCTTCCCAACGCGCGCGAACATCCCACATGCAGAAGAGCACGAATGAAATACTAACCGTCTCGCGTGCACCCAAACACAAACTTCAACTCCACCTGAGACACACAGACGGCGGGCGGAAATAACGAAGCCTTGGGAGAAAGTAAGCGACTGCCCTCGATAAAAGAGTAATGGAACATACCCTGCAACTCACAAAGCCACCCAGCGGCGACGGGCGCTTGATGCGGAGAGCGGGGTGAGCTAGGCAGAAGGACGAGCGCGACAGCGAGGACCTGCGATGCACAATGTCAGCTTGTACTGCACGATGGCAAAGGCAAAGGGCGCGCGTGTACCTCATGACCGACTCACAGTCGAGGTCGTGAGGAGGACCGGGCGACTCAGAGTCGAGCCCACAAGCGCGACTCAAAGTCGAGCGCTTGTCTTGCCCATCGCGACACCGGACGAAAGAATGCGGAACTTACCTGGTGCGCACACAACCGTGTGCCGGGAAATGGCTCACTCCGGACGCGAGAGGAGCGAAGAGGGAGGAGGAAAAACGAAGAGAGAGAGCGAGAGCGAGGGATGGGGAGAGGGAGAGGGAGAGGGAGAGGGAGAAGGGGAATTGAGAGGGCGAAAAAATGTCGATGGTGGTGGTACGAAGCCAAGAGACGGAAAACATACGCCGCGTCCAAACATAGCAGAGGCAGTTCCGAATCCCGATCCGGTGGCTGAAGATCGCATTCTGCGTCGTCTGGCCTCAGTGTGGGCAACAACAGGGTTATGTCGACTGGCAAAAATGTCGAGTCCTGCAGTGGGTACGTTAGAGTGTCCCACAATTTAATTAGATTTTTTCCGTGCGCTTTGGCGATGCCGGTGAGAGATTACCGCCGGGATGGGTAGCTTTCTTGGCCCCAGACACGAATTCAGGCTGTCAATATTGTATAGTGCGGCTGACTGCTTACAAAAAAAAAGAGGGCTACCTACTAGTCTGTATGTATGGATCCTTATAGCACCACATTTTCTGTTCCTTTGTGTGACCATGTAAACCCTGCCAACGACGTAGCGTCGAGCATTTGAACAAAGTCGCCGCGACTTCGAACTTTGCGAAACGGCTGCGCTGAGACTCGCGCAACACCTTCCCCCTCGTTCAAAATCCCCACGCGTATGGCAAAAATTGGTACAGAGGAACTTTCAACACATTCCTTGTCATACATATTTTTTTCGGTGAAAACCGCTCCGTTTTTCAAAGGTCAACGGTGAAAACGGCGCTGTAGGCAGGGAAAACAACAAGATCTTGGTCGGCGTTGTGTCCTGCAGCGCTGCAACATCACTGACAAATCTGGAAAAATTAGATAGGATCCTAACAGCTATCTGGCACAACCTGGCACACTCCAAAAATATATATGTCGATGATTGTAGGAGTGATATATCCTTTCAGTGCCAACCTGGCCTTTTGGCAGTTTCTTGACAAGACAGTGACTGCCCCAACCTTCGGAAAAATCTCATTTTTTTTTCACACTGTCCCCCACAGTTTCTTGAATATTTATGATTTTGCTGTCATTTTACATGACTTTTGGAAGGCTGCCGCAGCCCTCGGCGTCGCTGCGAGACTTACCGCCACCGGATCGGATATCGGAGTTGACTTCGAACTTTTCGAGCTCGACGCGGCCGTTGTCCCCCATCCTTTTCTTTCCTTCCTCCTCCCACCACAACCACCACCGCTCATCTCTGTCAACGACTCCGACCACGGCCCTCTCAAGCCATGTAACAGACCGGTGAGATTTCATTTCGCTCTCGCCGTCGCGGCCGGGTATGCTAGCGCTCGACTGTGAGTCGCGCTAGTGGAGCTCGACTTTGAGTCGCTCCACCATCGCAACGACCTCGACTATGAGTCGGTCGTCGCACACGCGCTTCCCGGCAGTTTTTATAAGATGTGAGCCCATGCTGATGTCTAGTATTCCAGCACTCCCTTTCGTGCTCTGTGCTACCGCCCGACCCCTACGCTGGAATCGTCACGCGCTCGCCGGCGCTCGTTGAAGTTTCGCCCTGGCTCAGGTATGGATCTCACAGTCCCTTACTCGATGCCCATTCACCCCTCCGTTTGCAGGCCTTGAAGGTTGTGAAGCGTGGCTCTCAAGTCGATCACCGTTAGCGCACACAGGTACCTCAATGACGATTTTTAAAGGCGTTTTTAATGGTGAGTGTTTGACTTGGCGGTTTCTCTCGCTGTTCAAGACGCGCCCACGCTTGGGAATGGGGGCTCGACTTTGAGTCGCTACCCCAGAACTCGCCCTCGACTGTGCGTCGGGCGGGATGTCGTGGCGGTCTTTCCTGTCCGAATGATTTTTGACAGTGCACTGACATCTCTCTCGGTAGACTCGTGGCCATGAACCAGCGGTGGAACGTCATTGGTGTGCGATGTGGAGTGGCTCGGGCGGGGTTGGCCCAGGTGCAGGTGCGCCGTGGTCGTCCTAACATCTTATCGCACCCACTTACGCGGCTCGTAGGCATGAGGATGCGTTGGTTATGTTCCAATTTGTTGTTTTCACGGGCATTTTCAAGGGCTATTGCCTCTGCACGGACAATTTGTATCTCGCTAGGTTGGGCTTGACTGTCGCTTCAGGACCTCGGAGTTTCGGTTGCTGCTTTGTGACTTTTCAAACGGCCACTCTACATACATTTCTGACCTGGGAGTCTGCCATAACGCAGTGCGGCTCACTTGATTGTGACAAGGGTGTTGCCAAGGCGCACCCCCCCTGCATGGGCCCGCGGTGCGAGGTGGAGCGTTCTGACGTGGGACCCTCCGCCCGCATCACATCGATCTTCATTGGTTGACTTTGTCGTCGATGTAGTTACGCGGCAGTGTGGCGGATCTCTTGAGACGAATCCCCGGCGGACTCCCACCCTTTTTTTTGATGTTGTATGTTTTCCTGTCACTTTGCCTCACCTAGTTTATTTTTTTTTGTCTTTTTACGTTGTCTTGGGTGAACATCGAGGCACCGTGTTCGCGTCCACCTTCCGTCCGACACCTCCCTGTGAGTATATAACTTTTCTCTGTCCTATCCGTGTTCTAACCGCGCTTTCCTGTCTTGCCTAGCCCCCATTTCACGGTGTTGATTGCTGAGGCGTTCAGGTATGTGTGAGACTATTTCCCTCCTTTGCCGTGAAGTGCTCGACTTTGAGTCGCTGCAGCGGAGCAAGATGTTAATGCTACGCCGAAGGCCATTGAGCGTCGCAGCGGTGTCGACGACACAGGCGCTGAGGAAGGAGATGAATCGCTGGCGCCAGCGCCAAGGAAGAGCGCGCGGACTCATACGAGAGGTCGCCAGCAGGGCGGGATGCACGCAGCCGTCAACGCGGACCTAAGCAACGCTGCGGACGCCCCGGGGGACGCTGTTAGGGCTCCCGGGAGAAAGCGCCCCCGTCGCAAGGCTGGCCAGGATGATGTCAACGATCCGGACGCGCCCCGACAACACGCTCCTGCGCCGCGGAAACGGAAGCGCAACACCGTCGCCGAAGTACAGAGGCACGAAGACCGCGAAGAGGAGTCCGCGTCCAGGGTACCTAGTGCAAAGCCGTCCAAGCACAGCCGAACGGCGGCCTTCGGTGTAAAGGGTACCCGGGCACGTCGCAGTGTCATGACGGTGGACATTCCGGTGTGTGTTAGCAACATCGTGATAGTTTGCCGTTGCCTAACTTCAATTCTTTCCGGCAGCTCAGCTCGTACTCGACCCCCACGGCGCGCAATCGGCGCTTTCTCAAAAGCGCAAGCCCCAGCGGCTCCGTTTCGAACAATCTTCCCCCTTCGTCTCCACTCGCTGGCCAGGAGGCCGCGTCCTCAGAGCCAGAGAGTCACGACGTCCGATCTCGCAATGCCCGAGCAGTGGCGCAGGACGGGCTCACCCCTTCACCCCCACCCATGTTCAATATGAACTTGGTGCAAAGTGCTAGGGCTCGTGCTGCACGGGAAGCGAAGCGACAAGCGCAGGAGGTGGACGAGGACGTTGAGCATCCGGCTGATGGTGAATCCAGCGCCGACGACGACACTGGCAGCAATTACTCTGAGGGGGTGAAGGAGCGCGAGGCCAAGGATGAGAAAGCTCGCAAGAACGGTGAGGAAGTCTACCACACCGAGGACGAGGACGCAGAGGATGAAGAAGACTTTATGGATGCAGTGTCGAAGTCGAAGAAAAACGGGGCTCAGAAGGCTGCTGTCGCCCTGCCCGTGGATGCTGCTGCACCCTCGGCACCCAAAGCGCAGCGAGGTGGCTTCGCAAAGCGCGCACAGCCAGCCGCTCCGACTGTCGCGGCGAGATCATCCGCGTCTGGTGCGCAAGACCGCTCACATGAGCAAGCGGCGGCGGACCTTGGTGATGAGGAAGACACTTCCATTGGCAGTGGTGCGGAGGACGTTGCAGAGGAGTGGGAGAAGACGCCCGGCCCGCTTTCGCGCGTCGCAAAAGACGAAGCGCGGGAGCTCGGCAGGCGTTTCAATGACGCCGTCACCGAACTTGCACGGCGGCACGGCAAAGATAGGCGCACGGTCATGAAGCACACCGGCACCACACTGCGAGCCACGCGCGCCGCAAACTCGTTCTGTAAATTCTCCACATGGTACAAGCACAAACACCCGATGGCGCCATCCGGTATGTTACATCCAGGGCCTCTTTCCTGTGCCGCAAGACTGACAAATACTCCCCAGATGATCCCAACGCTCCCGGCCGATACAGAGACGAAATAGCGGCTGCGTATCATGCCCTTATCGACGGCTTGAGCGAGGTCGAGCGGGAACGAGTCTTGCGCCCAAAGATGGAGTGGGTTAATGACCTCGAGAATGGGAGGGTTGAAGGCATCGACACCCGTAGGTCGGCTGCCTCCATGATGAATGCTGGGGTGGAGCAGTTGGAGGATTTGGTGAGTATGATGTATCACTCGGAATGTTTTTTTCTGACTGGGTGTTTGCTAGTGTCGCGTGTACGAAACCCACGATATTACCATTCTAGGCGCCATCATATCCACTGCGCGCGATCCGGCTGCTCGTCAAATGTCCAAGGTATTCGGCACCGACCAAGCGGTGGTCGAATTAGTGGCGGCGAATAAAATTAACCTTAATCTCCTGCTTGACCGGGTGCAAAATTGCCTCATGTAAGTCCTTCGCACTCAATGCCCTAACCCTGTGTTGATGTATCGTTACAGTTGTCAAAACTACAGTATGGAAGGCGTCGAGCTGCCGCTGCCAAAGGATTGGCTGGTCAATGAAGATCAGCCAAAAGGCAAAGGCAAGGGCAAGGCGAAGGACGTCGCACAGGAGGAGCTGGTCAGTGATGATCAGCCCCAATCAAAAGGCAAGGGCAAATCCCAGGATGTCGGAAACGGGTGGGAGCAAGAGCAGGATGTGGTCGAGCGGAAAAAACGCGACGGGCTGCGGGTCGGGTTGAAACAGCGGTTTCTGAAGGAAATTCGTACGTGGCCGCCTTGTATGCTACTAACACTTCTCTAATATTTCGTTTCAGAAACCGTTGTGCCATGGCAGAGTACTGTGCCCTGGACATTCTGGCCGAACTTCGCGTTCACGCAAAAGGTCTGCATCCGCAACTATCCGCAGGGCGTGCCAGTCATTGGCAATGGATTTTCGTACAAGAATCTCCACGTTCGGGACCTGGAGATTCTTTTGTCGGCGTTGCAGAAGGACGGCGATGAAAGGCTTCATATTTGCCGATGGAGCAAAGGTGCGTGGTAGTCTATCTTGCTTAAACTCCCTGCTAAAAAATCGATAGAGGACATGAGACTGGCCGAGATCAAAGCCAAATCTCTCGGCCGCGTCCCGGTGGTCATTGACATCGAGGGACGTCCAATTCGCCGCGTCATCGACAGTGGCACCTTCGTCAACTCCCAGCCGGCGAATGCGAAGCGCACAGACCCCGACGAATCTCCAGATTCCGAGGCATCCCCCGCACCCGTCAAAAAACGCAAGGCGGTACATCGTGACAACGATGTCGACGTCGGCAAGGCCTCGCGTCCCGTCGCTCCCTTGCCTCGCCGCGGGGAAGACGATGATTCGAATCCTGCTCCCCGCAAGCGCAAGCGTGTGGAACAAGTCGTTTCGCCTGCACGGCAATCTGACTCGGAGCCTTCGCGTCAAGTCCACGGTCACAAACAAACCGCTCAGCGCGCTCACGGGGCTACGCCAGCACTCGCAGCTGCCGCTGCCCCTACGGGAGTGGAGCGTGGTCGGCCCGCGCCGCCTCCCCACCGGCGCGGCGATGACGCTTACCCCAGGCCTCGCAAAATAGTTGTGTCCCGCGACAGCCAGGCTCGTCAGGATTCGATGGGCCCTCCTCCAGCTGAACGCAGTCGTGTTAGTGCAGTCCGTACGACTGCACGTATGCTGCCAGGGCCTGGAGTGTCTGGTAGAGAGTCCCTGGAGCCCAGGGGCAATCAACCTGTCGACGGTGAGGTGCGCGTCGCTGGCGTGGATCTCGCAACGCGGCGCGAGTTACGCAGGAGGAGAATTGAGGACCTGGATGACTTGATCGAGTCCTACGACCAGCCTTCGCCCCCGCGCCGTGCGCCCCGTGTCAGGCAGCAACACCGGCAGGAAAGTCTTGGCCCTGCGGACAGCGATGATGATTTGCCTGAGGGTCCCGGGACAATGCGCCGTTTAGGTGGATTCACTGATGCAAACGGGCGGTATTACCTTCCCGCACCTGTACCCTTTCGCCGCAGCGCTGCTGAGCATGCCCAGCTTCAGCGGGAGGCGGGAGGAGGTCATCGTCGCGCGCCTGCACCGTTGCGCCGCCACAACTCCCATGTCCCGCCCAGGCCGGGCCTTCGTCTCTGGCAGGAACTTCGCGGCCGAGGTCTCAGTCACGCGCGTTGCCGCCTATCCAGGAGTACCAGCGCTATCGCCGCAGGCCCGGAGTGTACGTTGACGAAAACATCGACGACGACATGGGCCTTGCCCCGGACGTGCCGCACCAGTGGAACTATGAATATGAGGACGATACTTACCCAGAGTAAGTGTTCCCATATTTTCTTGAACATTTTCTTGGAGTCTGTCTTGTATAGATGTAGATTTCATTTCCATATGTCAAGCCTGTTCCATTCGTCTCTCTACGTTTGCTGGCCTCCTGTTTCCTTGGACTTGTCATGCATGCATCTGTTGGTTGGCTCTTCGTCTTCTTGGACATGTGTCTGGTGTCAGCGGGGTTTTTAGCACCCCCTCCTCTTCTTGGACTTGCAGCATGTGTAGTTTGGTTACTCACATAGCTGTCATCTACATCTTGCATTGTGCTCTTATGGGCACTTAATAACCACTCTGTCTGCACCCGTGGAGTCTGTGTGGGGCAGCCCTGGCCTCCTGCAGAGTCAAGTGAGTTGACCTGGTGGGCAGCCCAGAGCTAAGGTATGTCTTTCGCACCTTTGAGTATGGGTGTTCCACTTGCAAATTAGGGCTGCCCATCAGAGATGGTGGGCAGCCCACTGTCAAGGGCTGGGCCTCCCACTCGGAAGCTTGGGTGTCCCACTCAAAAGTGAGGGCTTCCCACTTAAGATGTTGGGCAGCCCACTGTCAAGGGATGGGCCTCCCACCTTGAAACATGGGCCTCCCACCATAAAGTATGGGCCTCCCACCGTGAAACATGGGCCTCCCACCTTGAAGCATGGGCCTCCCACTTAAAAGCTTGGGTGTCCCACCTGGAAATGGGGGCTACCCATCTCAGATGGTGGGCAGCCCATTGTCAAGGTATGGGGCTTCCCACCTTGAGGTAAGGGCGTCCCACTCAAAAGTGAGGGCTTCCCACCTAAGATGGGGAAGAGCCCACTGTCAGGGCATGGGCCTACCACTATTGTAGGGTGGGTAGCCCACTGTTGAGGTATGGGGGGCCCACACGGAAGTAATGGCTTCCCATCTGAGATACTGGGCAGCCCATTTGTAAGGTATGGGCCTCCCATCCAAGATAGTTAGCGGTACATGGCAGCCCACTTAAGAGTGTGGGTATCATCCAGAATACATGTGGGCATCCCATCTGAGGTGGTGGGCAGCCCACTGTTGAGTTATGTGCGGCCCACGTTGAGGGGTGGGTATCCCACAAGATGTCAGTGGGCCCGCAAATGTGAAGGTCGACAGCCCACTATGAAGTCATAGACAGCCCAATTAGAAGTGTGGGCTGGCCACCTGTAGAAGATGGGCCCCCCATTTGAGTTTGTGGCCAGCCCACTTCAGGGGGTGGCCAGCCCACGGTCAAAAGATGGGCTTCTCATGAGAAGTGTGGCCACTACATGTGGAGGTTTGGGTTGACCCCCGAAGTATGGAAGCAGACCATACAGAGTCATAACAGTAGGATATAGGCAGATCTATGGACAAGGACAAATGGCAAGATGGAGCAGCATTGCAAATAAACAATCAAAAGCGAGAGTGACAAAGAGCACTTAGTGAGAAAAGAATCAATTTAATGCAGTATTTGCCGAGTGTAGTACATTGCCGACTTTGACTTGAACAATGTGCAGTCGAGGATGATCTCAACCATAATCGAGTTTGGGTTCAAAATGTAAGCAGCTGTGAACCGTTCCTACACGTCCAGAGAAATCAAGGCGGTGTAGTGTTGTGGCGGGAAGTCTGCTGGAATTTCTGACATTGACGTGAACGATGTGCAATCGAGGATAATCTCAAGCATCGTCTCTACATAGCTCGGAGAAGTCACAGTCTGTGCGAAATATTATGAAGTTTTTTTGGGTGGTCGAGTTTGGGTTCAAAATGTAAGCAGCTGTGAACCGTTATGAAGTCTTTTGGGTGGTCGAGTTTGGGTTCAAAATGTAAGCAGCTGTGAACCGTTATGAAGTCTTTTGGGTGGTACGAGTTTAGGGTTCAAAATATAAGCAGCTGTGAACCGTTCC
>KN832577.1:499-56382 GCA_000827205.1 Plicaturopsis crispa FD-325 SS-3 | reverse complement strand
TGGGCTAGCAAGGGAAGACACTCCTATTGCGCCATCTCATGCACACGGACTTCGAGGGCCTCTGCATTATTAGGGATGGCGCAGGGATGATCCTGACCTGGCCCATTCCGAGCAGGAATGCACATCGCTGTGCTTTATGCATGGCAGGGTACAATCTATTGGAGCGGAAAAAACTTTGGCGAGCTATTTTTCTTTATTTCTCATCTTCAGGCCAGATTTTTTTTCTGCTTTGCTGATTTGGCCCTTTATGATCTTTTTCTCATCATCCTGGCTGCTACCTCAAGAGTAGGGGGGCTTTGTAACGGGCATATTTCCCTTCTTTATGGTACTCTTGACCCACCAGCCATTATTTTTCAATTTTGCTTTTATTTGTTTATTTCCGATGTTTTTGCTAAAGTGGCTGAGCTGTTTGCACATGTTATTTACTTTAGACAGTAGAGCGCCAGCTCATCACTTGGAATATCATCATCTTACTACCACTCAAACAACCTCATCGACTCCACCACTCTGCTCATAGCAAGCCGAGTAGGGGTCTGAGGTGTTAGTGTTTCTCTAGTTTCTGTCTACTCTCGATCCTCGGAAAGAGAGGTCCGTCGCAGGTTCGCAAGAGGCTTGCAGTCGGGCGTCCGAGGCTCGTTTGCCTCGGGCGCCTGACATCTCACATACCTCTCCCCTAGTACCTCTACGCTAGAGCCTTTGTGGTTTATCCCAGCTGCTCGAGTGCCTGCACGTCTGTCTCCGGTACGCGGATTCCGACGTGTGAGGCCGGCATCAAGTAGAGGGAGCGGATGAGAGGATTTGGGCGAACGCCCACACCATTGCTCCTCCCGCGTACAACTCGCCAGCTACTCGAACGGTACCCAAACCCCAGCATATAAATATTTGTGATGTCGCTCGCAGCGTCCGTCACAGGGACAATGCTGAGGATGACCAGTGCTAGACGGACGAGGCCATTCGCACCGCTGGGCGTGTCGCTGGTGTTACGTTCGCGCCATATTTCGATCAGGTTGACCGGTTTTTGCTACCAATATCCATGCAAGTGAGTAAACTTCACATGGTCGCATGCTAACAGCCAACTCACCTGTTTTTCATAGCGCTCCCGGTGCTTCTCCAGCTCCATCGACTGCATGCTCCATTGTCCTATGCCATTCAGATACTCCTGGAATGCTTGCCGACAGCCCGGATCCGGCTCAACCTTGAAGAAGCGAGCGAAGGCTCGTCAGAATATGGTCCAAGGTGCTGAAAAGCCACAGAACGGACTCCCATCTTTAAAAGGACGACGACGTAGGTATGGGTTGAGGAGAACCGCGAGAAGGAAAAGTTCGTGGTCCGTGTTGGCCCACCGTTTATTCAGACTGCCGAGGATGGATGCGCTGACGCTAGGGCTCACGTTCGGTCGTGAGAATGTCCAGTAAAGATTGACGATGGCCGCCAAGACGACGTCGAGTCGAGCATGATCGCTTTGCGTGGTGTTTGATGCAATGGCGAGAGGCTCGAGGTCTTCCTGGATTCTAAAGTCAAGGAGTGCCGGTGGTGAGTCCCGCTTACACAGGGGAAAAACACGTCACTTACTGTCGCAGTCCCATCCAAAATGCCGTGTCGTTTATTATGCCCAGTACCTTCCGTGCTTTCGCTTTCGCCTTGCGGTCATTACCGACACTTCGGACAAGTTCTTCGGCGTATTCCTTTGACGACGCGCGGACGATGCTCGGCTCCAATTCGAGGAGGCGTCGGACTGCTACAAAGTGGGAAGTCCACCTCGTTAGAACCGGGAGAATAAGACAGAGGATTGGGCCAAGCAAGCTTTGTATGTCGTTCAAAATGCCTAGTGCTCGCCCGTGATTATTGAACCATTTGACGACCTCCAGCGCCTTGTTGACGATGGCCTTCATATGCGGATTGTCTTTAAAGTAGTCGCCAACAATAAGATTAACCTGCGATCGTCGTGAGTCTAATTCCCTCCGATAACGATATTCCATGACATACCTGATGTGCCCAGCACGCGATGACTGCTATCCATGGTCGTTTTGCTCCAAGCAGCCGCCGCATTGCTGCTGCATCGCCCCCCGAGTCCGTGCAGTACGCAACGATCCAGATACACAAGACATTGACCGCGTAATCGATTTCTTGTGTCACGATTTTCAGCAGATTCACAGCGGTCTTCGCTTGGCTTGAGATGTCGAAGACGTTGAGTATATATGGCTGTTTAAAGGTGAGTGATGTCGAAGACGTTGAGTATATATGGCTGTTTAAAGGTGAGTACGAGTGCACTGCAAAGTAACTCTGTAGCAAACTCACCTTATATTCGACGTTAACCATCGATCCAACCAGTGCCGACTTCGCAACATTCTTCCAGCCATCACACTGCCCTGTCCCGAACCGTCCGTGCACTTCGGCTTTCATTTTGGCCTCGACTTTTGCTGCCTCAGCATCCAAGATCCTCCCCGAAACGAGTTGCTTCCCAGGCATATAGCATCCTTCCACCCATTTGGAGAAAAAATGACGCCAAAACGGGTGGTCCACAGCCCACCATGCGATGTTTACCGCCACAAGGAGCCGACAAATATCCGCGTCAAAGGCGTTCCGTTCGCTCTCGGTCCATTTACGGGGCTGGCCTGGGCGGTGAGTCTCGACTGTGATTGATAGAGGTTGTGCGTTATCCTCGTTCCCTTGCTGTTGGGCGACCGCGTAACTGATGGCTGACTGCACAGATTCTACGGATGACGCTGGAGCAAGGCTCCGTGGATTTTCGGTCGCATTTGCATTGAAACCTATGGGCGTGCAGTAAGCTCGATGGGTGACTTGTGCTTGATTCTCGGTATGTTACCTGTCTGCTTTGTAAATTTGAATTTGACATCAAGCTTTGACCGTTCTCGAAGCCAAGGCTCGACGTGCTCGCAGCTGGCTAGATGTCGATATTGGGCTTCCGGCTTCCCACAGAAGACATAGCGGTCCTTCTGTGCCGATAACACTGCGGGACATGTGCTTGTAAGTCCAAAACCGTGTCGATGTCCCCGTGCAAAAGCTTACCATGATCTTGAATTTGGCTCTCAGTCCGTCGTGTGTAGAGACTTGTATCGCGTGCCTCTTTCTCGAGTTCTTGACGGACTGCGAACTTGACACAGGCTTTGCACGAAGCTTCCCGGTAAGACTTGTTGCTCTTGAACTTTCCTCCCCAGTGGAAGTACTCCCTGATTGCAGCATGGGCGGTAGGCATTTCTCGGAAAGCAGGACAGGCTCAGCTTTTCGTTAGGATGGTAAAAGGCTAGGAAAAATATATCTATTTCTGCGGTGTATTACGATCATGTCTCAGACGGCTGAACTTTGCCAGACCTCTTGTCTGAAAACTGAATAAATCAAATATTGATGTGCTTGACCTTTGACCTTCGGTCATGACCGCGGTGACCCCAGGTCATGACTCCACGACCCCGGTCAACGGTCACCGACCTTTCTGTGACCCGCATCATCCCTGATTATAGATGATCTTATCTCAACTTTGTCTATATAGACAAAGTGATTTTCCTGATGCTCTGTTCTACGCCTTGCACTAACCTAGTTTTGTCCTGAAGCAGTGGAACGGGTGTTTCTTCCAGACGGTCTCCCTCCGGCAGCTTGGCGTACGCGTTCAACTCGGTCACCCAGTCGGCGAAGGCTGTCCTTTTCAAAAGACAGGGCCCCGCGACTTCTTCGTCATCCACATCAACGGTCTTCACAACATCCGCCTGGATTTCTGCGAGTGTCCCGGCCAGGCGCCTCCTTTCTTCAAGTGCTTCGTGTCGGGTGGTGGCCTTCATCTGGAAACGCGTTTGAGCACTATAGCGGACGCTCACCTACGGTAGCCCTGAGTAGCACCGTTACTGGTATGTAGTGCTATGTACGAACACCTCTACTACGACCTGCTACGAGAGATCCGTTCCAAGATTAGCGACCATTTGGGCAAACCTTTGAAACTCAGCAGCAACGTCTCGTTTTTGCCGCTGACTAAGCTGATGGCAAAAACAAGATGAAGGTTGATGGTCCGTGCGCAGCGTTAACCTGCAAGACGGCCAAATCTGCACCCTACTTGTACGCGCGAGCCTGAGGTCGAAGATTGGGCTTATGGACAGGAGAGGTCAAATACAGTTCTTTTGTCCAGCTTTTATCATACAGAACACATGAGTATCACTGTAAGGACTAACAAAAAAACTGTTCGTCTTTTCAGCCACGTTAAGAGCCGTCCAAGTGTTGTCGATGGTGCGCCCGAATTTTGGATAGAGATGGCAGTTACGGACGATGCGGTTGAGAGGAACGATCTCGGCGTATGGACGATGAGACCGTGTCGAGCGTGAGAGGGGAATTAGCCCAGTGACAGGGTCCGGGGAGCGCAAGGGCGTTAGCCACTCGACGTACGCGAGTGGATCTGCGGTCTGGACAGGGTAGTGCGCAGGAAGCTTGAAAATTGCGCGTATCTGCGCAACACGGAGCCCTAAAGATCGAACATCATAATAATGTATTGTATATGTCAGAGTCGGAGACATGAGATGGAACTGAACGTTACGCACCTTGTAACGATGTCCCATCGGTCACCACGTTCCTCTCTCCTGTCCGTAAGAAAGCGAAATCTAAATGTGCCGGTTCTGCTGGGCGTCGTCCAGAGGCAGGTACGGGCGGAGATGCACGAACAATGTTAGTGAGTTTGCGGTCGCTGACTTCGACAATTGAGGGAAGCTGAAACGTGATACGCTTGAAGAGGTCAAAGAGGTCGAAGGGTTGCGGAAGAAACTGCGAATTGCAGCTTCTTCGTAGGAAGGTGGTGAGAGCTGGCAAGAACTGCGTGGCGTGTTGCTCCAGGATGATCTGGCTGGCGGGAATATTACGCAGTGTTGTTGGATGGCGTTTCGCAACCTTGAAGACCGTCGTCGTTCGGCTGGTGCCTGTGGGAGTTTCTACCCTGGTCGACTCAACGACTACCGCATCTGTGGTATCGTCAGCATCTTGGGACCCTGATACTGCATGCTCCGAGTCATCCGTCCCAGTCCCACCAGCAACAGCGTCGCGGCCCTTGCACCACTCCAGGTAGACGGAGAAGCGCGCGATAGACTCCTGCCGGCGAAGCCAAGTGGTCATCTGCTGGATATAGTCTTTCTTGTTGCTGGCTCGATACGCATCCTTGGCATAGTCGATATGCAGGCGCTCCGGTGATTCAGTATTGAAACCGTCCGCTGACCCGAAAAGCTCGATGAGCTCGACATAGTGTTCCATCATGTGGATCTTGGGAATATTAAAGTGAGTTTGCTCTCTTGCCTCGAGCTCGATGAAGACGTCCTTGTTGGCATGAAAGTCGTCGAGGGCACGCCGAAGCGCCGCGAGGGTCTTCGACGTGTGCGATTGAAGAGAGGCGTAGTAGATGAAGTCGATGGTTGCGCGTACAGCCTTGATGACCCGGGGATCTGCACGCCCTATGACGAGTCCAAGGAATACCTTCTCCATCTCTTTGTGCTCGTGCCCGGTCCACTGAGATACTGACGAAATTCCGTTTTTGAAGTGACGGAGGCCGGGAAAGGATGTCATAGCTCGAAATCGCGCATCAAGTTCGGCCTCACCAACGACCTTCGTGCACCACTTGACGAGGTGATCTTTGAAAACGCCTTTGTGAAGTTGGTGGAGGAGGTCTGGGGTGAATCCCTGGAAAATGTCGGCGTGTGGAAGGCTCGCCCAGAATGGGGGGTAAACAGGTCGAAGTCCGAGCGTGTGGAAGTCAGCGTTGAAGGCCGTGTCGCGTAAATTTTGTGCGTCGAGGTTGCTGCGGCGCCGTAGGAATGTTAACGTTTCCTGCACGTCTCGTTTCTGGCAAGGTGCGTGTGTCCCCCTCTCGTCTGGATTCACTTTACCGATGGGACATCAATTTTCCATACAGCACGCAACCAGACACTGCTCTGGGTAGTCCGCAACATATGCGGCGAAGATGGGCCACACCCAACGCTCCATCCCATCCCATCGGCACAGGTCATCTTTTCACCTCTCCTCCCGACTTCGGCAACCGTCCAAAGCAAACGACTCATGCAGTAGTGGAACAGCCGGTATTTCGTCACAGACCGCGTCTTGTCGCTACAGCAGTCAAGTTTCGCGACTGGAAGATAGCCGATCAACACGGTTGCGTGGCTTGATGCCTGCCTTCGAATGTCCTTCGCGATATTTCCGATGGTCAAGTACACGGGCCATGCACTCTTGTCCCCCCGGAACTGCGAAAGTCGTGTCTTGTCTGACGACAGAATCAGCGGAGCAACGGTCGCACCAGCGGGTAGTACTTCCTTTCTTCCTTTAGAAAGGTCAGCACTAGCACATTCACCGCGGTTTATATTGACTTACCTGCAGCTTCCACCACCATTCCGCGGTCCACATCTCGTTGATCACTTTATCCTCGCCCGCCTCATCGGAAAACAACCGTTCGGGTGCATACGCCATGACATCGCGGAAGGCTGGGTTGCCCATAAGTTCCCGCACGCATTCAACTGGATCGCGAAACCACATTTCGAGGGTCTCACTTCGAGTTTTGCCATCGTCATCGAGTAGGTCGCCTTGAACATGAACGTCTTCGCATTTCCATCTGATCCCTCCAGGAAGTTCGTCGATATCGTCTAACAGGGCGCCTTTATTGTGGTAGGCAGGATCAACACGGCGTTGTATCTGCAACCGGATGTAAGTCCCCGCCTATTTCTTCGATGCGAGGCGCAGATCGCAATAAATGACGTACAATAGGCATTTTCAGAAACGCCTCCGCCTGGTTGTGTCCCACGTTCAGCATGAGCCATTTCGCCAAATCCCATTCCTCTTCATTGACGAACGGTCCCCATATTTCTGCTCCCCTCAGGACCTGCTCATCACGGATAGTCTCAAAGGACGTTTTGGATGCTCCAAAGGTTTCGCCTGCGCGTTTTTCTTCTGGGAAGTCCTCTCTCCAACAGCTCGAGTCTTCATCCTCGACTTCCTCTATGCGCGGATCCGGACGGCGTGCATCCTGGTCGGGTAGTGGCTCTTCGTCAGAGTCGTACTGCTGCAGGATAGGTGATGGTCCAATATCGGGAACTGGTTCGTTTTGTGTTTGCATAGCATCGTCTGTTAAATCCTCACTCCCGATATTTACAGCCGGCGCTTGCGCCGCTTTGTTGGCCTGGCGCTGTGTCCAGAGTTTCTCCAGCCATTCATCGCGACGGCGGCGACAGAAAGGTGCTTGGCCCTGATGCTGCTGGAGACTAATGATACTGCGGAAGAACGAACGACAGTAGGAGCATTGCGGCATTGTAGGTGATGAGGACTGACCAAGATGACTTAGCCAGATTTTTGTCGACCACCTCGCCACTTAATCGGGTCTTCGCTCGTTCGTGTATATTTTGTCGGAACTCTAATTCAATCTTTTTTCAAAAATCTTCGTGGGCTGCCTCTTGCCCTTTCACTTCTTCATTCCATTCTCTTTTTCCCTCGTCATGGCAGAGGACTCTCTTGACGAGTTCAGCACTAACGAGGCAGAGGCTGTCGGCCGTGGTAGCCGTGAACATGTCCGCTCTGGGCGCTTGGAGCAGTACGGTCAGTTGCAACAACTCTCTTCGTGAGCTCTGCTATTTTCACTAACTTGCTCAACTCCACTTCTAGATCAAGCAGCAGCAGCTTTGAACGAGAAGGCCGCTCGCAAACAAGCCCGCCTTCAAAACGCAGCCAACGAAAAGGGCCTGCAAGGTAACACGGGCGGCAATTCCCATGCAGCGCGACCTCAGCCACAAGTCTCAGCACCCGGCCTAGGTTTTTCTGTGTTACAAATGCAACAAAATCCAGTCATGTATCCGCCGCCACCGCAGTACTTCCTGGCGCCTGCTCCTGGATCACAGTACACGGAGTACGGTGATGCTACTAATGGATTCCAATATTCTTCTCAGCCTGCGGAGCACCATTCGTCGGGCATGTGGCAGCCGCCGCCGCATGCCGGCCCTCCAAACCCCCACGCAGGCTCTTTTCTACACGGCACCGGCATGATGGGAGCGAGCGCATGGCCTGCAGCCCAGCCACATGCAGACTCTGCACATCTGCATCGTGGTAACTCGAACGGTGGCCTCAACTATCTACAACCGCTGGCTCCCGGTCCGATGGAAGGTACCTCTTTTTTGCTCTAGTTGCGGCCGTGAATCTCCAGTGACTCAAGCAAATATACAGGTACTTCATCTGCCGGTGACACGCCTTACCCAGAGCCCGGCCAGGAGCACGAGGATATGTCGGGGAGGCCCCGCAGACGGTTGACTACAGTGTAGCACCTCACACTGACGAGGAGGCACTTGACCACGCGTTTCCGACAACAGACTCCACGGTATGCTATCGTGTCTACTCTTTGATTTTGAGGTCGTCTAATAATATCTGAAAGTTCTCGTCGACTCCCGTTATCCTTCCCGCGAGCGGAAAGCGCAAACGACTCATTAGTCGTGTAAAGCCACGTACACCGAGCACAACGCCCACACCAGCCCCAAGGGTGCTTAGGGATAGCCCAAACCCTTCCCTTGTTCGCCGCAAGAATGATGCGCCTTTCCGTATGTTCAACGATGATTCACCGGAGCCCACACACCCTGCGGAAAAGGAGAATCTGTCACCCGTAACTGTCAGTTCTGTCATGATCCACTGTAGAGTGTGCTTACTCACACGCAATCCTCGGTACAGCTTCCAAACGCTCCCCAGGAAGACTCGAGCAATAAGCCAGCTGACCGTCCCATTGCCAAGAAGAAGAAAGTCGCGGACCGGAGTGCTCGGGGCATCGAAGGGGACCGTAAAATCGTTCTCGAAAGCTCGTTTGACTATCTCAAAATAGCCATCTGTACCGAAACCCCGTTCCCAGACATCCTTGGTGGTGAGCTTGATGAGATGGTCCTCGGTGCTTGGGACGCAGCTTGTGATGAGCTCGGGTTCGACGAGCCCCCGACCATTGCGGAAATGAAGTTGGTATGTAAGGCCCTCACGCGCGTCTCTCTTTCCGTCAAAGAAGCTGAATGTCCAACAGATCCGAATGCGTGCATCGCAAGTTCGCGGCACGTTAAAAGCATTGGCGGTGAATCTAATGGAGCACGTGTACGGGTTCACGCCCATCGGCGACATAGATTTGGACTCGGAGGACACCGTGCAACAGCAGGATGCAGCTATCGC
This sequence comes from Plicaturopsis crispa FD-325 SS-3, assembly GCA_000827205.1. Lineage (NCBI taxonomy): Eukaryota > Fungi > Basidiomycota > Agaricomycetes > Amylocorticiales > Amylocorticiaceae > Plicatura > Plicatura crispa. The sequence goes on along the minus strand of KN832577.1, from coordinate 47,223 downwards.
GCAAAACCGGGAGCTCGTGGGCAAGCTCAAGTCCAAATCAGCTTTCAGTCGTCTTGTGCGTCACCTCACTCGTATCCTCCGAGTCTATCGGTTACTCAACTATGTTCAGGATCCCCATGACGAGAAGCTGAAGAACAGCCTGTACCGTAATCGGATAATCCAAAAGCTCCTCAATCAGCAATGGTTCCGCAATCCGCAGGCCGATGGCCTCCGCTTTCCAGAGCACTATTCTCCTGGCGGGTGCATCCCACTGGTGACAATTGCTCTCATTATGACTGCGGTACGTTCCTCACTTTCACTTTGTGCTACTAGTGTTACTGACCGCAATTTCACGTATATGATTAGGTTGAATGCGCGATTGATGGGTGGTCCACGGGTCGCTGCATCACCGACAAGAATGTCGGCTCGTTTGACTCCCAGAAATACACTCCTGTGTACAACATCCACATTCAAAAACTGCGCCGTTGGGAAGCGTTCACCGCTGGAACCACCGACAGACTCACCAAGAAGTGCCAACAAGACCTCCTACGGCTCGCAAGGTACGTCGTGTATTCTCTTGACGTCATGTACTCTGCTCATCTGCATCTGTGATTCCAGAAAGCATGCTGGCGTTGACTCCGCTTTAGCCCAGCACACGGTGGGCGTCGACGTGCTGACGGATGCCGATTTTGCGGCGAACGAAGGCTAATGTTGGAGGGTCTATTCATATCTTTATCTAAAATTAGCTGTATCAGCGAGCCGCTACCAATGTAGCGCACAAAATTGATTTATTTCGGTCTCCAATCCACTTGATTTCATAGGCTACCCATTGCATCGCGCGCAAAAATCTCTAGAGCATTATTTGATGATGAGGCTGCTATGACTGTTATGGCTGCTATGTACCCGTCTGCTACAGTGCTATAACAGTCTACGGTAGAGAGGGCTCCGGTACAACAGCTACCATAGAGGGGTACCTTGATACGGTGCTATGGCTGCTAGCCAAGCTACGTAGCCGTACGTAGTAACCTTGCCATTCCCAGATGTTCTATCCCTTTGGAACCTCAGACGTGTGCAACAATGGCTGTCCTGCGCCTCTTTCAAATCATGAACCTACAGGGGAAGGTCTCTGCATTCGACTTCTACCGTGCGTTGGAAAAGGCGACAGACGGTTGGGCTTTAACAAAACTACCGGTGAGTTTGTGTCCGCCCTTGGGCTCTCATGTTCGTTCACTGACTTCACGCGTAGGATCGGTTGGCGCCCTGGGTGCGCATGATTCGTGAATTTAGACACGTGAAGATGGCGATGCGTGCTGGGAGGGGCCTGGAGCCTACGGGGATTGCTGGCACTTCGCCTGGTGAGCTGGCGACCGTGTGTCGCGCATGCCCGCTCCCGGGCATCAATCTTCCCGATGACTGGCGTGACGCACCCCCCGCCAAAGCGTAAGTCGGGTCGTCCGCTGTTATATGCTGCTGCGCTAACGAAAACGACCATTTACAGATATATCTACCGTTTGATCATTGCCCACGACGCAAACTTCCGCCTCGCAAATCGTATGCGCTCAACGGAGCAAGCGGACCCGTCCCTGTGCCCTGGTGGCGCTTATTTCGTCGCGACCAAGCCCTATGGAGCATTCCTCAAGGCATACACGCACGACGAGGAGATAAGCAACTGCGTTGCTTTCGCGGCCCTCATGCTTGCCAACATGAAACGTGCGAAGGGTATCGCATCCTCTGGCGTCGGCGGTGTAAGCTGTGGGCGCCACGAGCTTTTTCGGCCGAATGGTCTCGGAGACTTACAAAAGGGCGAGAGGTGCGTCGCACTTTTTTTTTTTGAAACCTCACGATACTGAGCGACGTGTTTTTAAGATATGCCAACATGGATTATATCTTCATGTCGTCCATCGTCGGGTGCGGCGCGCAGCAGCTCGTTGCCTCGTACGACATCGCTTGCCAGTGGAGCAAGAATTTCTGGGCGCGTATGATGAAGCTGCCCGCACGCATCCGTCTCGACATACCCCCGGCCAATGTGTCCTTCGTCGTCCCGGCCTTCCACATCGAGGCGCACGAGTCCAAGTGCCGCAACCGGTATAGTTCGCGGCGGAAGAAGGGCATGGGTCGCTCCGATCTCGAGGGAGTTGAACGACTTTGGTCGTGGATTTGTGGCGCTGCGTCGAGTACACGGGAGATGGGTCCAGGTCACCGCTGTGACACGTTGGACGACTTCTGCTCGTATGCGAATTGGTTGAAGATACTGGGGATGGGTGAGTACTTTGTTTTGCTGTCCCCGAGAATGCACTCAGTCTTTCTTACGCAGGTTCCCTCTTTTTGCGACACATGGTTGAGGCCATCCCCGAGGCCATCGGTCATCGTCAAGCGTTCGAAGAGTTCGAGGAGGGTCTTCGAAAGGACAGACCGGGGGAGGTCGAGAAGTGGGAGGAGATGGTTGCTCGGTGGGACGCCGACCCCGATGAACCGAACCCATATATGTCGACGGAGTCAGGCAGTAAGTCGTTATGATTTGACGTTCGCGGTAACGGTGCTAACAATCTCGTATAGATGCAACGATGGCTGACGTTCGACTCGAGTTGGCCGAGGAAGAGCGGGTTCGTGAGCAGGAAGGACGGGCGGCCATGCATGATTCAACGCCATCGGCGTTCATCATGCTGGCTCTCGACGTCGAGCTCGTACAGTACGTTTGCTCAATGTTGATCAAGTTCGATTGCTGACTTCAATGTACTGAGACGTGAAGACTTGGTGTAGGTGATCGGAGCTGATGCCGTTCTTGCTGATGAAGCGCTCGAGGACATGGAGGCCTTTCGGCGTGAGGACGTACTTCGAGAGTCCTTGAAGAGATCGGACGACGGGTCGGCGGCGTTTTCAATCAGACGAGCGTCTATAAAGTGTTGGCTCACCGCTTTTGCCGTCTCGCGGGTTATGGAGAACGCGGTGGTCTACTTGGTTCTGACCCCGCAGTTCGACGGAGAGAACTTGAGCGAGGCCAAGTTCTGTGCAGCATCATCGCTGTTACGGTGGAATCAGCGGGGGCGCCCTTGAAAACGTCAACGGAACGGCAACGAGCATGGTGAAACAATTGGCAAAAGTCTTGAAGCTTGAAGAATCGTGTATGTGGACGCACTTTGGACGCGGGCAAGACGCAGGGATACAATGCTCGAATGTTCGTGGAATTTTGAAACTCCGCTTCAATTTGCCCAGCATCGTCGCTCGCGTCCGTCTAAGTCCCTTTCTCGCATAGTAGGCCCTCCTCGTTGCGCTCAAGCATGCTCCGCAGTACGCCCGTGAGCGTCTCGCGCCCCTCCTGTCCTCCACTGCCGTCGCATTCAGAGGTTGCATAGAGTTTGAAAAAAGGTGCGTAACAATACGGCTTGGCCGCCGAACGATTACTCACATCGTGGTGCCCGTTCACCAAAACTACCACCCCCCCCGCAAACTCACGTCGCCACCTCGCGCGTTCACGCCTGCGTTGCGCGCGTCTAGATGCGCGCCACATAATACACTTGCAGCAGCAGATGACACCCCCATAACGGGGCCGTACACGTTCCTCCCAGCTCGCTCGTCCCCACCAGTGTCGTGCGCGCACGCCTGCCACGTCACACACGCGCACCAGCATCTCGCTCGCCCACGATGGCGCCTTCCACATTCTTCCCAATTTGCCGATCCCTGCTAGCGCCGTGCACGTTTCGATGGGCACGCATTTCCACCAGCGTCGCGTGCGTCTATACTGGCACACGCGCACCCATGTCGCACGTCCACTTCGGCGCCGTGCTCATCCCCACCGGCTCGTGTATCCCCACCGGCTCGTGTATCCCCACCGGCGCCGTGCGTACCCGCGTTGGCGCGGACTCTAAAGGGGACGCCCTGCACACTCGTGCTCATGCAAGACATCAATCGCCTGCGCCTGCGTTTGACAACGACGCTGGAGCGTGCACGAGCGTGCCTCGCTGTATAGCACGGAGCTGGATTCGTGATCAGGTATGCCCCGCTGTTCCTTCTTTCAACGTGCCGTTTATCATGCCATACTCTTGCAGCTATGTGCGCTCCCGCGATGCGTACATTCTAGCCGGCTCTTGATACCGCATACACTGATAGGTGAGTGCTCTTATGACTGTCATGCAATGTGTGCTCATTGTCTTTTAGATGGTAGATACATGTCCTGGATTCTTGCTCATTGGCAGTATGGGTCTACCTGTATGTTTTTTACATTGTTGCTCACTGATGCTGATCCTGTTATGTTATATCCTTATGTAGGTTTCAAGCACTACTGCAGGTGGTAGAGCAGTGTCATGGAGTATGTAGTGTAACCCCATGTATTAGTGTATTAGAGCATGAATATATTGTGTTTTCCTTACTGCTTGAGTGCTATGTGCTCAATTCAAGTTCTTATGATACATATGCCATACACTTGGATCTAAGTACATCTAGACTTTGATAAATCAGTGCCCATGTTAGACAGTAAATTTGCACTCCTTGGCTCTACCTTGGTCCTTAGATAGGCTTAAAAACTTGTCTCAAGACTTGCCTAAAAACTCTCTTAAAATGAGTCTAATTTGAGTCTAATTCCATGCTAATAAGAGGGGGGGGCTAGCTTAGAACCTCTAAATCTAATCTTATGCTAAAATTTCCTAAAGCCTGGTATTTAGGCCTAAATAACTCTCATTAGGATTTCAGGTTTTTCCTGATGTGGACGCATGAAAGGGATGCAAGACCAAGTGCTGATGAGGTTCTTACACTGCTGCTGGCGCTTGATGCTTGAATCTGTACATGTACTGGTCGCCCAACCCTGTCAACTCCGATAATAGATGGGACAACCATGTCTCCTTTTGTGCTACATGCGCATTGGAAATGTGCGCGCCCTTGATCGGTGTTTAATTGTAATGCTCCGGAAACGTGCTGTACACTTCGTTAGAAGAAAAGCAGGTAACACTCTAGAACCTTGTAAACTCCGCACTGTCTAATAAGCTGAGCTATTTGGTTCTCCTGCTTTCCCATTCCCCCTTCCCAGTATGACTTTCCAGATATCCATTAGCACAGACGTCGCAGAATTTATATGGCGCAACCGTGCCCTTGGATGCTACAGGCAGGTGCAAGGGAGGTACGGAATGCCTGTGATGTATATGTTCTTCATCCGTATTGACTTGCTCTGTAGGTACCTGTCCGATGAAGAATACATGCAGCACAGCGACTACCTCATACAGCGCGGAATCCCGGTTGACCTGGACCTCAACAGTCGCTTCTACCAGATAGAACGGGTTGAAAATGATACGTTCTCGCCTATGTGGCGGATTAGATCCAAGGACCTCCTGCGCGATTACAGACCAATTGGTGTAGAAGACCATGTTGTCGGTCTGATTTCAGGAAACATGCAGGGAGCGCTCTCGGGTGACATTGTGGACCAGATAACCATTCGCCCCGGCACTGTTGTGTCAAAGTGGATTCTGGATGAGGAGTTTGACGGCACCCCGGTCCACTTCCTGACTTTTGAGTTTGAGCGGCCAGTAAATATGGAACACGGTGAGTACATTTTTTTTGTTGTCAGATATTTCTCATTGTCAGTATATAGGGGATGAAAATTCGGAGATAGTTTGTGACGATGACAGTGAATCGGGGAAAGATGGACGATGGCGACTCCCCGATGGTGATCAACGGTAAAGCAGGTACGTCCTGATTACACCACCGGCAGGGCTTAGATTGTCTAATGCGGAGAATAAGTAGGAAACAGGAACCACTGCGAATAGACCCCTATGAGAGAGAAGGGTATGGTGTGGAAAATAGGAACATGCGTAGGATGAGTGCTGTTTGACCGTGAGCACGAGCTTGCGAGTGTGTAAGGTCAAACGATTGCTTCCTAACACGATATAGGAACTCGTGTCCGGTGTGCGCACGGTTGCAGAGGAGATCTACGTGTGGTAGACAATGCCAGTCGGAATGGCACAAGTGCTTATGTATGGGGGGAGAATCCGCCCTGACGCTCGGAAGGCTAAGCCATCCGAGCGAGATAGGACTCTGTGGTGTGGCGAGGGAGCGTGAATCGGGAAAAGCCCAACACGCAAGCCGAAGGCGCTTGACGAGAGCGCGAGGAGACACCCAGAGCGTGGGAGGTATACTCGAGAAAGACCGCTCGCTATGATCATGAAGGCACTCGTTGTGAACTAGCCAGCAGTGTATGAGAACGCCAGCGGGCAATGTCAGACTTTGTACGACAGGTGTAAGTGAACTGAAGCTGCACCTTATGCATCAACACCGCAGATTGAAGAATGTCTGCTCACCCTAGGAGGCGGTGCACAGGGATATCGAGCGCCAGACGCATAATATGCGATTCCCGCCGCTCCGGTAGGACAAAACCACAAATCTGAGCAAGTGTGAGAGCTGTAGCGGGCGCACAAGTATACGACGGGGATGCTCGCGCCGCGGCCAGGGTGCAATGCTCCGGGCGCAAGACTGGCACTGATATTGGGAGGAAACAAATAAGTAGATTGCGAGAGAAATTGTGAAGACCGCCGTGCAGCTCAGTGGCAGTACTCACAGCATTTGTGAAGGCAGAGCGACCATGTAACGTCATGAGTTGTTGACGGAGTCGCCAGACAACGGAAAGAACAAGAGGGCAGCGCGGACTCCAACATTGTCCGTCTATACCAAGGGCATAGACTTGTTCAAAACAAGACGATGTAAGTGCGCGCAGGGCCTCATCAGCAAACCTACATCTGTCTGATTCGTCTTATATGTCTGAAGCCACTGAACAGTCTGTAGTGATTATTTTCCAGACCATTCTAAGACAATTAAGACGACGAAATCGCTTTCAGAAATCAAGAGGGAGCAAAAAAAATCAGGAATTCAGAATACCACCAAAAAGATATACTACAGACATCCTATATACATACGGGCTTTGCGCAACTAGAAATATACGCGGATCCGAAAGCTACACTGCCGTAGGTGAGTGGAACAGGAGGCATGGAACTAGAAAGACCGCAAGCTCGAAGCGCGGAGCCACAGGGCCTTGCACCCGGCCGTGCGGATGCTCGAGGTGCAGGCGTACACACAGCGGTGTGATGGCTTGCGTGCAGGGGGGATGCGGAGATGCGTGAATGGGAAGAGTGAGCGTGCAGCGCAGCGTGAATGCGGAGGGCTCAGGTGCAGCGGTAGTTTCTATTCGTCGTACGAAACTGCTAGATAAGAAAAGGAAAATGGTCAGTAAGACGAGGACTACGGGGATGAATACTGTAGCCCACGACGGGAGGGAACCCCGGCTGGACCGTCACCGGGAGGTCATATCCCCGTCGGATGCTGGGACGGGGCTGTCATGGCACAGCCGGGACTGGGGAAAGGGTCCTGGGGTCACCAAAGTACCCCGGGACATGACCCGGGGTGACACGGTGTTCCTAACGTGTGGTGTCTTTCGTGGTGATTTTTCCTGAGGACGTGGTGCTGGCGGTGCGCTGTCCTTTGGGTGCGAAATCGGTGGGTTGTGGGATATCGGTGGGTTGTGGGATTTCTTCGCGCTCTCGCTGGCGTCTCTGCTGTTGTTGTGGACGATCTGGGGGCGAGTCTGGCGGCATACGGCATAGCGAGAAGAGAAAACGAGACGAGAGTCGACAACGACGACGGCTCACGAACGCAAGTGGTTGAAACTCCGCTCGAATCAAAGTTCAATTTGCCACGTCGACGCCCTCACAGTTTACCACCGTGCGCACGTCTGTCTCTCGCCGTCTCTCTCAGCTTGTACTCAAACTGGGCTCCTTTCTGCTCCCCTTCAGTCCCGACCTAGGGCCTGGCTACCCGCAGAAGGCATGGCTGGCTGCGCACTAGGCCATGCACTATGCTTTCCTCGACGGCGTCAACGGTCGTCGTTTGACGGCAACTGCACTCCTGCTAATGGGCTCAGTGCCCTGCGTATGTTCTCCCCTTTTGTTCATGTTCAATTTCGTGTATCTGACCATTTTCTCTTACTCATCAGTTTTCTCCGACGCGTACGACGCTGTCGTGCTTTCATCGTGACACTTCACGCCGCCACGATAGGGAATGCCCGGTGCCGAGGACGATGCAGGACAAGAGAGGAGAAGCTGCGGGAGCTGTAGCAGCGCGACCACGAGGAACGATAAACGGGTAAGTCGCACCACTCCCACTTGCGCGTGCGCTAGCACTTTCCGCGCTAGCCGACCACCTGACGATAGCGCCCCCTAGCGACTCCCCATGCCGGCGCATACGCCAGCTCATTCCCCGGCGCGCGCCCCAAGCCTCGACGTTGCAGAACACGCACACCGCTCCATGCGAGTGCAGGCTACCCGCCGGCCAGCAAGTCCCATGCCCGCAAACGCCCCACGCCAGCGCGTTCCATCAGGCGACCCATGCCCAGTCGCTCACACACGCGCGTGCAGCGCGTGCTTCACACGAGCACATGTCAGTGCCAAACACCGGTGCGCCCCATTGCCCAGCCGTTGAAAAGCGCACCCCCGCTCCTCTCGGTCGCACGCTAACCACACAACAGCGTACACCACACGCCAGCGAACACCAGCGCGCACCACGACATGCACACGCTCGCGTACTCCCCACGCCGGCGCACACTAGCCGCACGCCACAATGGCTCTCGTGTCACGCCGTATAAGGATGCACGCATGCACGCTCGACACAGGGCGTGCATACCGTGCATCTTTGTCGACAGCTAGGCGTAGGGCCAACGCTGGCATGCGCTAGAGTGCGGACCGCGCGTGCCTGCACGCACCCGACGCCTCGCCGTCGCATTGCCCACGGGACTTGCTTCATCCCGTCCACGCGAGATCCGCTTTCGCTTTGGAGGCGATTTTCTTATTGCGCCATGCCATAGCCCATGTAGTACTTCGTATCATGTATATTGTAATTTATATGCCTAATATAATTGATTTTAACCTACTTTTTGTGTGATCTGAGTGTATGGGCCCCCGTCTGACTGCAGATTGAAGTCTCTGGAACGGTCTGAATGTTGATCTTAAACGGTCTTATTCAGGTCTGAGCCCAGACATCGATGTCTTACTAAGAGGTACATAGCTTGATTCAGAATTTTTTCTGAGTGTCTGAAATGTCTTATTGCGCTTGGCTAAGACGATTCAGACGACTTGAGGTTTGCTGATGCTCCGAAGACGGAGACAGGGCTTTGCCAGAAGGGAGTCACACACACCGTATAGCGGGTGTTGAGTAGGTAAGGATCTACAGGGGACGTCACCGTTCAACGTTCAGCTATGGCCACAGGCGGCAAACCACATCACCCAAACGAGAACTAGACGTCGGGCGGCCCCGTGCGCGGAGAAAGGAAGGAAGGAAGGAAGGAGCTGGTTTATGCGGCGATAATAAGAGGTGACGGTTTCACGATTTTACCAACAGCGGTCCAGAGCTGGACGCTCAGAGTATGTTGAGAACTCTTGCTTTTGTGCACTCCCGAGTAGTCCACAAATACTATGATAAGCTGAGACAAGAGATCTCGCAAATCTGGCAGGTGGTCCTGCAAGGAGAGCACAGGGAATATGTTCACTCGGCGGGAATTGCGGGTATAAGCACAGGACATTTTCGAGCGGGACAGACAAAGCTCCTCGGCACCAAGAAACTCAAGAGCTGACGGGGAGCGTCCGTCCAGGAAGCCGCAACGGCGGACGCGTAGGCATCGGTGGTTGATGGTGAGGTAGTTTAAGAGACATTTACAAATAATTGCAGTCACAAACCGATGAGCAGAGCCATCTGCAGGGGCATAATAGGCACAGCCAGCAAGCACAGTGTAGGTAAATCACAGCAGAATACATCAAAGTCCAGACAAGTAAAAGGCAATAGGTGGTTATAGGCATCACGAGCAATACAATTCTACCTCCGTGTTCGCACAAGCGCAGAACAAAAATGGCCCGGCCGGTAGGGACGGCAAAGTGTGTGCAACACGAGAAATCGACGCGGAAGGATCAGCGGACGTTCGAAGGTTCAAGGCAGGAGGCGCAGTAGGGCACAGGACATGAGGTGCGCCGCAGGATTTCACACTTTAGACAGACTAGGTATGGTACAGTTTGCTACTCACAGCCGGTCTACTAACCATGCAGAGCGGCGGCCAGACAAAAACTGAGGCAAGTGCTACAGTCATTACATATGGAGATATGCACAGACACTGGCAAGGTAAGTACCTACGAGGCGCCACATGGCAATTGTCCGTGAGCAATGTAGAACGAAGGAACAGCACGAATGTGCACCGGAATGGCAGCGAGGCAGACTCAGCAGCCTGGAGCTCGCGAGGGGACAGGCATGATACGGGAGGGTGCAAACATGCACTGTGTATACGGCCGAGTACCGAGACAAGTGCTCAGCAGGGAAGTCGTAGGAAATAGCATGTGTACACACAAGGATAGCGTGGTCCCCGGCAAGCACTCGGGCCAACGCAGGTCCAGGAAGGCTTCCAAGGAATGGAATTGGTGCAGTAGGCATTATTAAGTGCGCATAAATCTACGCGGGAGGAAGCTTCCGCGCAGGTCAAGGCGCCGCTCACGAAGGTGCGTACGTCCTCGCTAAAGAAAGTTAGCGGATGTGGCAGAGTATGCCAAGTACAGTACATCATCCAGATGCACGCGGGGACCGGGAGGGACCAGTTACCACCCCTGTTAGGCGCACATAGTCCGCGAGCTAGACATAAAGCAGACACTAGAGACGGAGCTGGCCAGAGCGAAGAGTACGCAAGTCAGGGAGGGTACAACCCAGCGGCCCGTAGTGCGTGGACATGCGCGAGGGACGGGATGAGGGTAGGCAGAAGCACTCAATAGGAAAGGTGTGGACGTCGGCTCCCAGTCACACCATGCACTGGAATCCGTGAGGCATGCTAGACAGTAGACGACACGGAGCCTGCGGTTACAATAAAAGTGCGCAAGACGGTGCGAGCAACGCCAGACGGCATGCGCCGAGAGCAGGTGGTAATGTGCGACTAGCTAGCGAGGGAGGGCACACGCAACGGAAGAGATAGGGCTTGCGGCCGTCTAACAACACACGAAGGCGCAAGGGACGCTAGATGTCGGGCATAGACAACTGCTTGCAAGCTGTCAATCATTGTAAGGGAGGGCACGGACAATAAGTGCGCCGGCCACAGCAGATGGGCGCGGACAGCCGCACTGATGTTCGAATAAGTCTCGATGATTACAAGGGAGGGTACAGACAGTGCCTACGGCAGAGAGTGATTGATGGCTGTGAACAGGCATAGAAAGGATATAGAGAAGGGCGAGGAAAGGTAGATGTCGGCTGCGGGAGACCGTGCGGGACATGGTAGAGCGAGGCGATACACACAGGGGAGATTACAGGCAGCCGGCGCGACGACCGCGCTGGCCAAGTAAGGGCACACAGAGGTACGAGGGAAGGTTTTGGGCAGGCGCTGAAGATCGCGCCGGCCGTGATAAACAGTCGGAGTAGCCGCCAGGGACAGTAGCAAGACGGCGCCGGTATATAGGCAGTCACATTAGTTTGTGACGGAGGGACATATGGCGAACGCGAGAGAGTCCATCGGCTAGTGAAGGTGCGCCGAGATGCGCAAGGCAAGGCATATAGTGGCCGCTCGATGTTGCGCCTGCCGTGGTAGAGTGCCTGGCGATCACTCACAAACGCAAATAGCGGGCGCGGTAGTGCACCAGCTTTGGTAGAGACTGTTAATCATTGCGAGGTAGGGTCCATACAGAGGACGTGGGAGAGTCCGCCGGCCAGAGAAGGGTGCACACTGAGGCACGAAGGAAGGTAGACAGCGGACGCGTTGAACGCCGGGCGAGGAACGTGCGCAGAGGCGTGAGGGGTGGTAGATGGGGGTCAGCCGTCATAGTGCGATGATCATTGCAAGCGAGGTGAATACCGCGAGTGCGGGAGAGTGCGCGCAAGGGCGCACGCAGGCACGAGGGACGGTAGAGTGCGGGCGCGAAAGAATGCGCCGCCCGTGGTAGAGGGTATAGAGAGTCACAAGGGAGGCCACATACGCTGGAGAGCACGCTGGTCATGCAAAGGTGCGCAGAGGCGCGAGGGAAGATAGGCAGTGGACGCGGTAAGCACCGGTCATGCAAAGGTGCACAGACAAGAGGGCAGGCAGGACGCAAAGGAATGCGGCGGCGGCAGTGGTAGAGCGCGTTGGTAATCGCAAGGGAGGGTACAGACGGCGGACGCGAAAGGATGCGCCGGCAACGTCTAGGTGCACGAAGGCAGGTAGGATGCCAGGAATGCGGCGGCAGTGGTAGAGCGCGTTGATAACCGCGTGGAAGGGTACAGACGGCGGACGCGGAAAGATGCGCCGGCAACGTCTAGGCGCACGAAGGCAGGTAGGATGCCAGGAATGCGGCGGCAGAGGTAAGGCGCGTTGGTAATCGCAAGGGAGGGTACAGACGGCGGACGCGAAAAGATGCGCCGGCAACGTCTAGGTGCACGAAGGCAGGTAGGATGCAAGGAATGCGGCAGTGGTAGAGCGCGTTGATAAACGCGAGGGAGGGTACAGACGGCGGACGCGGAAAGATGCGCCGGCAACGTCAAGGTGCACGAAGGCACGAAGGATGGTAGACAGCGGGCGCGAGGAAAGGCGCCGGCCGTGGTAAAGTGCGTTGAGACACGCAGGTGCGCCGGAAAAGTGCGCCCAAATCGTCAAAGGTGCATGAAGGCACGAGGGGCGGTGGATAGCGGGCGCAAGAGAATGCGCCGGCCGTGGTAAGGTGCATTGATAGCGCGCTGCGTTAAGGATACGCAGACGCGCTGCATTGAGATTCGCAGGTGCGCAGAGGCACGGCGGGAAAGTGCGCCGGCAAATTAAGGTGCACAAAGGCAGGAGGGATGGTAAATGGTGGGCGCGAGATAAAGCACCGGCCGCGGTGAAGTGCGCTGAGTTTCGCAAGGGAGGGTATTTGCGGTGGACATGAGAGAAGGCGCCGGCCATACAAGGTTGCGCAGAGGGGCGCGAGGGAAGGTACGTAACGGGCGCAGAAGAACGCGGAGAGATGAGGGAGGAGAGGTAAAAGCGGGACCGCGAAACGAGGGCCGGCCAAGTAAGGGTGTCTAGAGGGAAGCCCGATAAGACAGCGGATGCGGATGGTGTGTTAGCCGTGTCAAATATGGGAGACGTGTGTGTGTGCGTGGGGGTTGGCGTGCCACGAGCGCCGCACAGAAGCGGTGGTCCGGAAAAACCTACTACAGACGTGCGACGGATGAGGAGCAATTGTCCAAAGAAACCAGGTGGGATGGCGAGCAAGGAGGAGGTTCCTCAAAGAGCCTACAACCAAACCGCGAAGAGCGTGCCGCGCACAAGCGGTGGCCCAAGGGCCTACCACTCATACGAGCACACAAGTCCGATCATGGAAAGTCTCGAGATGAGGCAGAAGCAAGACGTAGCGGCGAGGGCGGCGCGCGGCCGACAGCGATATAACGGGGTGTGCAAGTACGCAACAGACAGGCGACGTGAGGGTAGATATGCGAGGCAAGGAAAAGGAAAAAGAGAGTCAGTGAATTAAGGAAGGTTGTCGAGAGCAAAGGGATACCCGAGTGCATGCATCTGGTTCTCGATATCTTGTAGCTTTCGGATTTCTTCCTGCTACAGGTATCGGTCGGCTTCGCGCCACTTGCGAAATTCCGAGTTACGGAAATTTAGGCTCTGAACCGGACGCTTCCCACCCAACCCTCGATACTTGGATCAACATAGTGTTAATTTCTCGTTTATTGACAGGATTGAAAATCCGTTCCCTTCTCAGTCCTGGCAGACCATAGTTACTAGGAAGCGAACAATTGTAATTATTGAAGGATGAGAAATTGCGAAGAACAGCGTATAGTAATGAGGAATATGTCGAAGGAGAGGGAAGCGGTAAGGGAAGCGACGTGCGCGTGAGAAAGGCGCCAAAGTATCCAGGTCTGCCCGAAGGGCCATTCGAATATGTATTATCTCTTTATCTTTGGGCACTAGAATAACATGCTGTTTTATCCATTTAGGTCTTCCGTCTTCCGAGTGCTGATACGAGAGATGAGGAAGACGAGTGGTGGCCCTGGCCAAATAAAGAGGTGCGCTCTACCCTTGCAGTGCTATTACGCATGTGCGCTAACACAGAGCAATTTCAGGAAGCTCTCCTCGATATCATGCCAGGATTTCCGCGCGCTTTGTTCTCCGAGACGGAGATCAAAGCAACGACGTGGTATTCGAGGAAACTGGGCGTTCCAAACGTCCCTACCATCGAGCAAGTCAAGAATCATAGCGAACGGATCGACAACATCGCGGGAATCACCACCCACACGGTTGACGGTAAAATGGGCAATACCTATGCCTGGAACGATTGGAGGGAGATACTTGGACATGTGAGAGCTCCGTGGATTCATGCGCGGCAGATAGATTAACATGCATTTGCGTAGGAATGGTGCAATCCCCTCGTACGGAAGCACATAAAGACCTACGCTGAGGACACCGGGGGGCTCTTCATGGACGGTGCTTGGCACGGCGAGAAATGGCGGTTCCACGCCGACCCAAATCTCGCCGCTCCGATGGCACGTGGATCCGATGGGAAGGATTATTTCGTCGAGGAGCTAGCGATGGCGAACACCTGGGAAGAATCGCCCCGTCATGCCTATGCGCTGGTTCAAGCGCGATAACACCATCTGGGCACAAGCTCATCTGGCATGTTTGCCAACCAGGCGGAACGCCAGGGGATTTTTTCCCTGTTTTGCTGATGCCGTTTCCCGCTCTCTAGGCCCCTCCCCCGCGACGAATTAACCCGCCGGATCGTTTCCTCGGCCACGACGTCTACTTGCACACACTGAGCAAGCCGCAGGCCGTGCTCGCGGGTGATAAAGCGTGGGTGACAGCAGTCGCTGCGGCGTTTTGGAGGACAAGGCTGCCCTCCTAGACAAGATACGGAAGTTATTCGATACGAGGCTGGCTGAACGTACTTATATTGTATGAGACATGAATAGGTTACATGTACGAACGATGTTTCTATCTACCTCACGCCGCGCCCCGTCCAAGCATCTTCCGAACGTCGTCGACCTGCCGCAGCGCGCTGTCTCGTTCGTGGCGAAGTGTCTCGACCTGCGCGCTCGTAGCGCAAGGCTAGCATTCCCCGAGGCATCCTTCGCACCCCCGCAGTTTCCACAGCCTGCGCCCTCGAGGGAAGCTAGTCTCGTCGCTAACCAGCGCACCTCCTGCTCCGCATGCGACTTCGCCGTATCCGCCTCAGCCACCATCTTTTCCAGGTCAACAATATGCGCCTCCGCCTCCGTGAGCAGCGTGCCGCCCGGCGTAGACATCCGGCGCACCAGCAGCGACAGCGGCGCCTCCTCCGTCACGCGGATCGAGCACGTCGACGTCGACTCGGAGTACACGCTCGCAGTCTCCGCGTCGGAGTCCGTGTTCGCGCCGATAGCCTTCTTCAGGCTGTCGATCTCGGTCTCGAAGAGCCCGTCGGATGGGAGGAGGATGCGGTCCCTGTTGTTGGCACCTGGGGCATCAAGAAGGAATGGCTCGTCCTCGACGATGTCGGAGATTCCGGCTGCTGTTGTGGCCGGGGTGCGGGTTGCCGACGACAGCGGTGAGGAGGAGAGGAGGCTCGAATATCCGACGACGCGAATCCGGGGTCGACGAGTGTGACGCCTCGCGCTCGCGGGGATGGCTGAAGATCTCGCCCGCGGTCAGCGATGTGTTCATTCGGTGCCTGATATTCTCGGCGGCCAGTGCTGGGCAACGTCGGGGTGACAGGAAGTCCGTAATCGAGTCCCCCTGTCTTCCTCGTTCTTTCATCGGGCTGAACGTTGCTAATCAGGCCGTCGCTGATTCGCACCCATCGCGTCAGGATCCACATCATCATACCGCGTGCGCCGGCGGCGCCTCCTCCTAACTAACATCAACGGCCCGAATATGCCAGCGAGCTCGTTTCCGCTCGGGATAGTTCGACCTGTGTGAAGAAAGAGCAGAGGTAGGCGAATAGCGAGAGCTGCGGCGGGGGAAGCAATCGGAGGAGAATTTGTGTGATTCGAACCTGTCGAGTGTCTACATGGTCGTCCGTATCGTCCGTATCAGTTGTTAGGCCAACACATCGACAGCGCTCACCATCTGCGGGGACGTCCATCTCCTTTTCCTTGCCTTTATCCTTATTCTTCCCCTTGAAGAACAAAGCTCGCTTCCGTTTGCTCGATACCTCCTCCTGTTCTTCGATCTCTGCCGTCTGATCTTCACGTTCTGTGCTGGGCTTGACGCACCATTCCCAGAAGCACCGGCAGATATTCGCGTCGAATAGAGTCGTGGGGAGCGCGGCGAGATACGCCGACAGCAGCCCACAAATTGCAGGAGTCGGCTCAGCGCTAGACATTGCGTTGTTTGCGGCGTTAACAGTGGCACTCGAGTTGGCGACCCGAGGATGCGGATTGTTGAATATCTGTACAAGGTGACGATGACGCTGTCGGTCGACCGGCTTGCAGAATAGTCCCGGCTCATATATACCTGTGATGATGGACAACATTCAGAACACGTTATGCAGGACGCAGTGAAGCGATGCGCAGGCGTACCTGATCGGTAAAGCTCTTCCATGCATGTGAACACCACGACGGGAAGATCGTGCTGCCATCCTCCGAGGGCGGTCGTGGCGGCAGCGTACATGACCACGTTTTCCAGAGGCTCGCCGAAGACGTCTGAGAAATCGTTTCAGTGTCGTACGCGTTATCAAGTGAGGCGAAAAGGTGTCACGCTCTGGATTCAGGAGCATCGACCGTGAGATTGGGATGTGCGATACGAGGCGAGGGTGCGGTGACTCGAAGAGCAGGGGAGGGAGGGCGCGGGAGGGAGAGCGGGAGAGCGCGGGGAGGGGAAGAAGAGTAGCGCGTAGAGGGAGAGCGCGGAAGGAGCGCATTGGAAAAAAGGAGGGCGTACGAGGACCATGCTCCATGCTAGGTGCACCTGTGCTTCCTTTGCTGCTGCCTACCAGACTGATCCGCCGCACGCTGCCGATGAAGCCGCGCGAGCCCTCCCTCGCGCAGCCCGTCCGTGGTGCGAGTACGACGGTTTGCCAGCTGCACGGCACACCCGCGCCGCGCCCAGGCTCCGCCGTCGGATGGCGGCTGCGGGCGACTTCTTGCGCAGGCGGCGGCGCTGGTGGTGAATGGGCGGACTCGGTGGTCGGTGGGAGGTTGCCGAGCCCACCCGAGGTGGGCCGGAGGTGCGGTTGCGTGAGGTGCGTGGTGCAGCCGTAGTGGTAGTGCGTTGTAGTGGCGGACGGCGGTCGCGGCGGGATGGACGGAGGGAGAGCGCTGTCGCGGCGGGAAGACGCTGCCGGGAGGGCGGCATGCGCCTGACGCGCGCGGTCAGGTCATGGTGCGGGTGCACGGGCCTCCTCGGGCGCGCCCGGAACTCGTCTTTGTCCGACGAGTTGAGCGTCTGGGTCGACGCCGCTTGGGTGTGACGTGGTTCGACGCATCCTCGAAGTCGACAACGCTTTGCGAGCGTCGAGGGACGACGATGACCACGTACCGGCGAGTCCTCAAAATCCTCATCCTAGTTGTCCTGCCGGGCGTTGATGGGCTGATGGGCCTGCGCACTCTTGCGGTGCGTCCCAGTCAGACTGGGCTGTGGATGTCGATTTGCGGATATGCGTGTCCTCGCCGTCGTGCGCTGGGTGCCGTGGTATCCCCTCTCCTCTCCGTGCGCGTTCCTGTCGAGCTCGAAATCGTCGTCCTAGTTCTCGTCGGGCGCTGGCGGTGGCGGCGAGAAATGTGAGCAGTATCCTTGCGAAAGAACGGCTGAACGTACGGGAGCGTAGATTGGCGAGCTGGACTGTCATTCATGCAGCCCAGTGTAGATTCAGATTGGATTAGATGGGAAGAAAGAGGCGGCGTAGCAGGTCATGGTATGCAATACAAAGGCGAGAAGTTTGATTCACAGCCGGCCTTCGTGTATTTGGACGGCGTGCAGCGGTCCTTGAACGTGCTGAGCATGCTGCCACCGTGTCAAACACAGAAACGGAAGATAAAGAAAAGGGAGGACGCACGAAGAAAACTGCGTACAGGGAGCTGCGCGGGCAGAAAGCAGGGAGGTGGCGGAGTGTTTAGATTGGTGTGTCTAGGTTGGTGGCTTGTCAGTCTGTGAATTTTGAAAGACGTGGAGATCTCAGAGTGAGGGTGTCTGTGCTCAATGCCAGCCAGTTTATTTCGTGTTTTTTCTGTGTAGCCCAATTTGTGAAATAAGATAAGTAGTAGCGCGAGACAGGCGCGAGACGGCGGCGAGCTTGTAAAAGCCTGATCATGACTGGATCAGAGGCAAGATCAAAGGCGACGCGGCCAGTCGCTGGAGCCCAACTTCCGATGTCCGAGATAATGTCTGACATCCGCGAGTACACTTCCACCCCTCCGTTCGTTTTCGTTCAAGGACGTGGACACAGAGAGCTGCTGTCGGAAGACATAGAAAATCAAGTATCTGGTGGTTACTTTTCAGCTTGCTCAGTTTTGAGCTACAGGGGCTCTGTTACCTAATCAAGACACTAAGTCTCGGCTAACTCTTGGCCGACGCATCGAGGAGTACTCAGTAAATTTATCGTTCGAAGGAAGATCTCGATGTAAGTACATGACCCTACCGCCGCGAACATACTGTCGTGACTTGGTCCTTGGTCGCGACACTCGGACTCGCGCTCGACTCGGAGAACTTAGGCAACATTAAATTTAATATGCAACACAAGCATGCATTGTATAGTATGTATCGCTTGATTGTTTTCGAGTTCGAGTAAGCACTTACCCATCTAACATTGTCACTTCAGAGCCGCGACTGCCCATGTAGCATGGCGGCGACGTTGATCCATCGAACATACCTCGAGCTGGGTGTCTTTGGTCTTCAAATTATATTTGCAAGTTCTTGTTCTTCCATTCGTTTTCCACTGCTCACTCTTTACAGGACATTATCGCTATCGCCCATCATGGACCTGTCCTACCCCCCATTTCCCGCCCATGCCGTGCCAGGGCACGGACATAGCGGTGAACTAGCAACATAAACCGCCAACAATTGTATGCCCATGCCCGGCTATGCCACTGTGAGTCCTGTACACGGCTGCGCCGACTTCAGAATGAACTACCTCGGCCCCTTGCGCTCTCACGCCGTACTTGAAGCCAGCGTCCGTCCAGGAAGTCGCGAAGAACAAGGGCACACCTGGGCGCTCCAAGCCAGGTCAGCGTACATTTCCACCCGAGGGTCTTACAAGTGACTAATAGCTCGTTTATTTGACATGCGTCAGGGCACCTATCATCCGTGTCAGGGCACTTACACGAGCCGTGGTGGCATCCACCTTCCACCTCGAGAAACGACGCAGAAAAAGTCGACGACAATGGCACGTCGATCTAGGTAAAGTCATTCCGTGATCGATCCTGAGCTGAGATCACCGTTCTTTTGTTCAAGAGGCTAGCCTGCCAACGAAGTCGAGTGCCTCCAGCGACAACAGAGCACAGACCTTCAACCGGCCGTCACGGCCAAGCGTTTACAAACGGGTCACACGAGATCGAACGAGGAAGGATATAATATGAATCGCTGCTTCCGCGCACCGCGGGTTGGAGTAATAAATACATGCCCTATCGTCTCCTTTTGTCCCTTATCTGCTGCTGTATCAATGGCGTGAGATTGTCCTTCGGCAACACTGAATACGGGCTGCTAGTATGCGCTCGTGCTCGTTTTGAAGGGTTTGAAGAGCGTTTAGGCTTCTTATGACCACTCGTCTTCGTCTACTCAGAGCCAGAGCCCAAATTGGTGAGTACACATATCAGACTCGCTATGAAGGCTTACCACAGAAGAGGTACTAGCAGTAGCAGGACCGTTCTTGGCGATGTTGTCCTCAGAAATTAGCTTCCTTTTTTTCTGCGGCGGTCCCTGTGAGACATCATCGGTCTAAGAAACACGTAAGATCGACCATGATGGAGAGGAATGCTTACTACAGAGTTCAAAACACTCGCTGTCGCTGCTGGTGCAATGTTAGCAGCTTTTCGTTTCGTGTTTTTCTTCGAGGCATCCGCCTTGGTCTTAGCCTAATGAACATATAAGCGAGAGTTCAGAATAAACCAGCTATGAAGATGGATGGATCGATGACAAGCTTACACTAGATACCGACAGCGCCGCCGGCGTCGTTGTGGTGCTTGTCTTGGCCTTCCTCTTCGCCTGCTTGCTGCTAGTTTTTCCCTTCTTGGCAGTGGACTGCATTGGAATGCATTAAACTGCGGAAATGTGGCGTCTGAAAAGAAATCGGGACTGACTGTGGACACTGCATCTGGTTGTCCATCTCCATCGATAGCCAGGACTTCAAGACCAGCTACTAGGGGATCATCTTGGGAAAGATCCTCGTCCGCCTCTATGCGAGCATCAAGGTCGATCGGCGCCTCATTCTGCTCATCAATGTCCGCGCCCGCAGGAGGACAGAACACGAGCTCCGGTGGCCGCAGCTTGAGCACTTCTGGCAGGACCGTTCGACCCTTCCGACCGGCCACTTTGCTCTCGAGTGCCTTCACTGTGATCGCCTCAGTCTTCCGTTGTCCAGGCTTCCCGGTCTTGATCTTGTTTTTCCGTTAGCGATGTGGCACAGAAAAAACTCGGAGACCAACCTTAGCAGGCCTTCCACGCTTCACCACTGCACTTGCCACCTCTGGTGCCTTGATGTTGACCTGGTTGAGTAGATGTTCGCGAAACTGAGCTAGACCTATTGTCGTGACGTAACAAAATTCGCCTATATCCCGCGTGACGAATACCTATTTTTTTCGAGGTCAAATTCTGAGTGTGACGAGGTTACAATATCTTCTCACTGACCTGCGGGGCATCTTTCCATGTGGAGGGTCGCTTAGCGCGAATGATGGTATAGGCATTAATTGGTGCCTGCACGAAGAATACAGGCATCCACTTGAATTGACCCTTTAATGGCTGATCCCATTTTCCTTCAGGGTATGGTTGCCCTGGTAGTCGATGAGCATGGTCCGGGTATATACACAACGCCCACGTACCAATAATATGATCTGGATCAAATAATCCCTGCCTCATATAAGAGTTGTATAACTCGCTAGGGACTAGGGCTTTGGTTCGACGAAAGACATCAATGTACTGTTGAATGTAACGGTCATTGGAGCGTTCGTTGAAGGCGAAGGGGTTAGGCGAGTTGGAGACTGCGGAGACATCGTCGAGGAAAGATCGACTGGTAAACCGATCCATATATGCAGCTATACCAGACTTGAGAGCAGCAAAGAGAGTGTTATCTTTGCAAATGATATGAGAAGGCGTACTGGGAAAGATCGCGAGCCTAAAAAGCAGGTCATTTGCGGTATGTCGTCCGAGGCCAGTGAAAGCACCTCCTGCGTTGCCACACATGTCCACGATAATTGGAGTATCGGGCGGGAGGGGCTCGCGTGGCTTCGGTGCTGCAGGTGGTTCCACAATGTCAGGGGTATCGCTATGAATAGATGAATAATATTGAGCCATAAGCAAGTGGCATGAAAAAGCCGCAATGAAACCATGTCGGATACATACCCCAGAAGATAATGGGTGACGGGATGCGTCGACGGAACAAAGGTTGCGCGACGCCATTTCTTGTACCTCTCTTCCCACAAGCGAAACCTATGGATGGTTTTACGCCGCCATATCTGGAGAGCATCCTCAGCCATCGGACGCTCGACAATCCAGTCCGGACCACCCTTGAAGTAGTCCCACAACCGAGACCACTCCTAAACGCGGTACGATGTACATTGATTAGACAGAATATCACAGGCGACACCGCCTCCCACTTACTTGCGAGCCTGGCTTGAGGTCATCGGCCTCGAAAGGTTTATCTCTGCTGACAACACGCATCCGCACTATGCGGTTGAAATCGGATACTGCCCATACCCACGCAGACGCAGTTGAAACGGCAGCAGCAAAGATATTGATCTTACGGTCCACCTCTGCCGATCCAGGAACGATAAATTTGTCGGGAATACGGAAGGAACGAAGGACCTTGGCCTTCTCCGGGTCCGCATTGGTACCATCCTGCTCTTGGGACAATATCTCTCGATACGTATCCAAAGACATCCCAATGACGGACGACTGCAGACCAAAACTAAGGATCATAGCATGCTAAACATATCATAGGCGCGGAATGAGGTTAGATCTAAAGCACAAGATTGTAACGAGGTAACACTTACCTGGCCGCAAGCGATGACTAGCTGCTTTCCCCGGCTTGCGACATGCAAGGGTCCTGGGGTGTTTTTGTTTAAGAGGTACAACCACGGCTGTCCAATGGATCGCGCGAGGTATGTTGCAGGCGGTGTGGGAGTAGATGGTTCGATGTCTTCGCCGCCTGAGTAACGCTCACGGTCCACGGTTAGGGAGCTGTACGCGTGATCATCGGACCCTTCCGCAAACACAGTGGGATGAATCTCTAATCCGACTGAGATACGATGATCAGTCTTGCATGCCCGAGGAGGTTTCGAATGTGAATGGCTTACAATGTGCATTTCGAACTAGTTGGGGCGCTTGCGATCCCTTGGCGCGCGTTATTATGTGCTTCCACCCTTGGATTTCTGGAGCCTCTGGCATTGGCTAATAGGAATAAATCATTAGATGGACGATTCTACAGTTCAACTTTGGACGGAAAGGTATGACATTACTTTTCACCAAATATTTTTATTTCGAGGACGAAGTTCAAGGACCGTACTTTTACCACGCGATCGAAGTCCAGTACTCGCGATGAAGCCGCGCGTCGTACTTTATCATAGTCGCGAGTCGAAGTAAAACCTTATTGTGTAGCACGACTGCAACGTACTATTTTCTCCCTAAGACAGAGGCCCGCTCATTCAGACCGACTATGTTTATTTCGGAACAGACAGAGACCACGGGAGACCACGTCCGAAACACGTCGCAACCACGGACATGATACCATGTCGACCGTGGGCGGGCGTGGCTCGGACATGGTGCGCCGTGGTCAGTATGTCGTAGTTAGGTGTACTGACCACGCCTCAGGGACTCCCTTAGTAGACGCTGCAGCGGTCTTAGGACGATATAAAGCTCTTGCTCCCGCTGGTGATCACACCAAGCCTGGCCTTTTTTCCTACTCCACTCGTGCTTTCTCCGGGTCTCCCTCAAGTGAGCTGCTGTGTCAAGATGCCTTCAATGTCCACTGACTTCTCACATAGATTTCAGTCGTATAGGTGCCGCCCCGCATCTGCCATCGTTCTAGCTAGCCACCTAGCGGATCCATAGTACGCAGACTTATCTGCTTTTTCCATTCAAAGCCGCTTTTCAGGTTCACTCTCGTATGTTTTTGCGATCGCATCTACATAAAATAATCTGACGACGATTCTTGCTAGCGTTTAATCGCGTTCTTTTGTAACATCGTGCACAAATCTTCTTTCCGTTGCAAGATTGGCTAACGCGAAGCATTGCGAGTGAGTGCGTCCATTGTTCTGCTCTGTTACTTCTATCTGATCAAACATCCCTTAGGAAACGCCCGCATGAACGGCGATAGTCACGACGCGGACTTGTTCCGCAGGTTCCTGGAGTTCCAGCAGGCTCAAGGGTCTGCTTCCGGCGCCGGATCTCCGCAAGCCCCTACCACCCGAGGAAGCGCAACCAGTCACCACCCATCCTCTGCGCCTCCTGCCTCACAATTCGCGGCTTCAAGTCCCAGCCAAGGCGTGGCTGGCCCTTCCACGGAACAGTTGGTGCCGGGCAGCCTTTTCCACCCCCTTGTTCCTGCATCGTCATCAACGTCCACTCATATTGGGCGCAGCGCGCCCGGTTCTTCGCTAGCATCAGCGGCCCCGTCCTATCCCGGAATAAGTCCACCAACTGCGAGCACCCTCCATCCGCAACCCACTTCACAATCTGCGCAATCACAGCACATGCCTATCTCACAGCCATACCCAAGCGCCCAACCGACTACGTCCACCGGATTTCAGCCATTCTTGGGAATGCAAAACCTTGGAATCTTGCGACTGGGAATGCCAATCAAGCCCGTTTGTCGTCTGCGGCTTCGACACTTCCACGCCCGCCCGCTCTCACACGCCGTAGAGCTCGTGGTCCTTCGCGACACCCACCGACACTGCCAAGGCCCGAAAAGCAAGACGTAGCCTGCACATTGTTATGTCGACAACGCTCTCGTTCCCACTGTTCGTATCACGGTCAAGGTCTACCCTCCCTCGGTATGTGAAATTTATATCTGTATCCCTCGCCTTCGGATACTCATTCCACCATTTGTCGCATTAGGAAATCCCCGGAGACTCAATTGTCTTCCGTCACTGTTGCAAGTCCCTTTCTCCGAAACACTCCGTAGATATGGTTTACTCCACTCGTATGAGCTCCCGCATACTACGACAATCGTCGATCTCGTCAATATTGTTGCCAATGATATGCAGCAATCGCAATTCCACTACACCTTCAAGCAAACCCGGCTGGGTGGACTTGCGGCCCGGCTTGGTCATGCTCTTCCTCCGCTTGTATTGCTCTCACTCAAAGACAAAGGCCGCGCTCGTCCTAGTGACGGCCAGGTCCGCCTTCGAAGTGAGACCTATTCATCTACCTTTACGGTTTCGAATGTCATGGCAGACAAGAACCGGTTTACGCGAGTGGCCGGCATCGAGGGTGATCGCCTCGTCATCCATCTCCGTAAGTAAATCGGCCTGTCTCACATTGTTTCCGCTAACTTTGTCAATGAAGGTGCATCTGTGTATCCCTTGACATGTACCATTGACGGACGACGTCACACCTGCATTTCAAGGCGCATTTATCAAGATTTTCGCATTGACACGATGGATGACGCAGGCATAGATGATGAGTCGTATAGCGACTCCTCGGGTGGAGAGGATGTTGCTGGAGCGTCTACCTCCTCTTCCCTGGTTGGCCGCCATGAGGTGAGTGACGCTTGCTCGACGCACTGCCAGTTCTGTTGCTTTCATCTCACCCCTTCTGTCCACAGACTCAGACCCCGGTAGGATCTTCTCAAGGTAGTGATCCCGCCGGATCTGCTGGGTCTTCACTTGTTGCTCCTCACGCATCCCCAGTGGCAGCTCCGAGTATACAAGTAAGTCGTTTAGATATTTATTTTTGATCTCGCTAACCATACCTTCGTAGGCTTCGCGGCTTCTACCTCCGGTACCTCGACCACTGACCCGCGCATCGTCCAGGTTGATTCCTCGTGATACATCCTTCACGGCAGTATCCAATTACCTACCCTCGACCATTTGGGGCGAGCCGTGGACGCCCAATGTCGACGGTCTGCTTCGGCCACCAGTCTCGATGTCTGTCCTTGCGGAGCGTGTTTATAAGGATGCAACCAGAGGCGTAGATGGTGTTGAGAGGCTTGACGTCGCAGCCCTTAATTCAGCCGCTCTAGCTGCATCGCTGGATGCTATGCTTGCGACCGCAGTGGCACAGAATGACTTCACGGAACTCCTTGCACCGGAGCTGAATTTTGGATGTTAGTGCTCCTTCTATCGTCCTAATATCAATGCTTACTCTTTGCAGCGAGGATGCAAAGGGAGATACTATCTCCATGGGCATTGGTGTCGAGCGCGAGGCCGTCTTTATTGCCTTCCAGCAGTACGTGAGGGCCTCGACGCAATGGTTCAACGAACGTCAGGATGGGATGTCCTCCATTCTGGTCACACACCCTGGTGGAGCAGCCCAGTTTGTTCCCTAAGCTCGTCTGCTGGCGCTCGGGAAGTTGGGTGCCATATGCGCCCTTCTTATGCTTCTCGGCATCGCCCCCAGTATACTTGACCCGGCGATATTCCAATTCATTATTCACGGATGCGACCTCCATTCCCTACACAAGGATTTCATCGGCGAATGGCATCCGGACCTAAAGATGTTGCTTTCAAAGTGGATTGCTGTGGGTCCGAATGGAGACCTCAGTGAATTCCGCTATCATTTCGCCGCATATCATAACATGCAGGTAGCAACACTCTTTTATCTTGTACGCTCGTGCTAATGGGTGCTCTGCATATAATAGGTCAGCAGCTTGAGTGAGAGAGACGAGCGGTCGCACAGCGCCCTCGCTGCACAAATACTTTACACGGCATTATTCGGGCAGGAGTCGTATAAGCACCCGGAGTGGCGTAGCTTTATCAAGGGCTTTAGTCTCCCTTGTCGAAATGGATTCGACTTCTGCACAGTGAGTGTTGTCGCGTCTGGTAAACCTGCTGAGCTAATATATGCCTACACAGGTTGCCCGGTCGTTGGAGGGGGGGTCTGAGGCTCTATTCAGTGTCTTATGGACCTCTCGCGTCCAGAGCTTTCAAGATCTAGAGCCCCATCTGATGTTGAACGAGCCTCCCAACTTCTTGAGGACGCAACTAACCTCCATGAGCATCAGCAAAAAGTCCTGACACCGGTAAGCCCAGGTAAGGTCGGGTAGCCCCTGTAATATGCGCCCAGGCTGGTACCGTCTGGTAAGGTCTTGTAAGCCTGTCGTCCGCCAGGTAGTGCCCTTGTATACTCCCACCAGAATTACGGGCCCTTATATTACTGGTAGCCGGCTGGTGAATGCATACATTGACGCCCCAGTCTGATGCCTGCCTTGTAAGGAACATAGCGGACTTGTTTTCACAATGTATTGTATGTCAGGACCGCCGCGGGACACACGCCGTCTCCCCTCTACGCAGACAAGGAGCACGTTCAAGCCTTACCGCCAGTCTATAAAATATGCAAGGATACCTACCCTATCCCATCTGAGGCTCTGAGCCTGAAATAAACAGCCAGAATAATATATGAAGTTAAGACCGTCTCCGGGATACAAATGTAACTGAGTCCAGTCAATAGCTCAAACACAAAAACATACAACGGCTACATATTATCGAGGAGTTCACGCGAGACCGATAAGAGACCTCCGGACCCCTGCTGAAAAGAGAATAAGCGAAAAAAAGCTCTTACAATGCGCCATACCCTTCCGCATCTATCATGTCGAAGTACGGTTCTTCGCCGTCCTCGGCACCCAGTAGCCCGTCGACATCGGCCTCCCCCTCTTCCTCCCAAGAGGGCCAGCCCATCTCCTCCTCCTCGTCCTCCTCTAGGTCGTCCTCATCCTCATCCTCCTCCTCGGTCCCGCGATCATCGTCGTTCTCCTCCGGCTCGGAAGGCCCTGGATCGGAAAAGTTGCCGTTGGAGGCCTCATCCTCGTCGCCGTCCGGGTTCGCCATAACGATGTCGTTGTCCTCATCGGGCTCGTCGAGGACGTGGTTCTCCTCGCCCAGCGCTCTATCCCAGTCCCGCATCACGCGATGACCAACGCCGCCGCCGCGATAGCGCATGAACATGTCGCGGTCGACCCAGCTATTCAAGATCGGTCAGTTAACATCATCAAGGTCGAGTTTCAAGACTTACATGGAAACATAATGATATAGCCAGTCTTCATGCTTCTCGCTAGGCTGTCGGATGATCGATGGTGGCAAGAACTCGGCCGTTCGGCCATGGTGAAACGCCGGAATGAGATGGGCTCCGCGGACGACCAGGGCTGGATTGACGAAGCCAAAGGCGCCCGGATCGCTGCTATCCAAGAATCCCAGGCGATGCAGGCGCTTCGCCTTCCATCCCGCGCGGTACGAGAGATCGCGTCCGAACCAACGGACGTAGAGAACATCCATTTGCTGAGTATCGACGTTGCGGGATTCAGGTCCAAGATGCCGTACCTGCATGTGGTAGATACCGATGATGCGGCCATACCAGTATGGGTGTGCGTCGGGGCCCTCCTCGTGAGACAGGACCATGATGTCGGCATGTGTACGGGGATTGAGTGAGTCTTGCGAACGGCGGCAGTCGTAAGTAGTGTAGTTGATGCGAAGAACCTTGTGCGAATATAGTCGGTTGTTAACAAACGTGACGGTTCGTCGCTGCTCATCCGTAAACTCGGTTTCGTCGCCGTCATAATCTTGATCAGGAAGTCGTCCGAGAAGGTGGTCTTGTAGTCGAGGAAGAAAGTCCTACGGGTGAATAAGTAAATCGTGTATGTACAGCAGAACTGAAAGCATACCTGCATTCCCGGATCGTCACGGTTGTCACCTATCCAGGTCTAGGTCGTAGCGATACTTTACAGAGTCGGATATGTGGTGGTGTACGGCAGGGGGGGTGTATGGTAAGGGATCGGCAGCCGCAAAGGCGATGGCAGGGTTCGCGTGCAGCCGTGCCTCGGAGGCTTGCGCTGCGTCAGCGGCTTTCTTGTTTCGTAGATTGATACCGCGTAGCAATCGCTCACGGCGTTCATGACGAGCGATTTGACGCTGAAACTTATTCTTGTTCGTGCGCGCAAAGAACTTCTTCACGCGCCGGTGCTCTAATTCGCCCTGTTTTGACTCGTCATTGACTATATAAATAGAACTTGAGGAAATGCACTCACGACCTGTGTATTGTACGAGTCAGTCGTTCCGAAACGCCGTATCATCTTGACGTAGTCGCCGAGGGAGTGCAGTTTGAAGGTGCAGAGGTTGAGGATCTTGCGCTTTGTTCCAGTCGCAGGCGGCGGGGCGGAAGGTGCAGCACCTGCGGCGGTCTTCTTAGCGGCCTTCGCTGCAGTACGTCGTCCTCGGGCAGCCTCCTCTTGAGGTAACTCCTTCGTGTTGAAAGCTTCGCAAGTTTCACGGACAAACTTGCGAAGAATCGTTCCTAGGGATGTAGTGGCATCATCAAAGTGGTCAAGGGTTGTGTCAGTGTGCAGGCGAAGCTTCGCGTAAGCGTGCCAGGTCGCAAGGGAAAACAGAAGGTCCTGAACAATTGCATCATGGGGGGCGGGAAGTAGACCCTCGAAGACGGGCATAGCACACTAACCGCCGCATCAGTGGACTGTAGAAGGCCATGATGGTCCGATGAAACATACCTGCAGTAAGTCTTCAAAGTCCCGACCAGCTAGCTTTTTCATCGCGGAGGCATTGTTTGTAAAGCGTCGGATGGTATCTCTACCAAACGTAGGTACCTGTCGAAATCTGTACAACGCGATAGTGCATCAGCAAAAGTCCGATTTTCTGGCTGCGTCTTATACGAGCTTATACGACGTGTAAGATGCCTAAGAAGCCTAAGACGCTAAGATATCGCCGTCTGGCCCTGCAGATCCATTTTTCAGTCAGACGACCGCAAGACATCTACCAGACGAGTCTCAAGACGGCATCTGTCTTATACGACACGTATCAGATGTGTTTCAGATGTTTCACAGACACGATTCAGCTCATGTTTTCGGGATATGTTTTGCAGGAACTTTGGGAGGACGAAAATATTGTATTGGGTGTGATTTAATACAGGGTGCGGCTACATATATATATATACCACGCGACGCTACCGAAGAGCCATCTGAAAGAGGTGAGGGGCTGGGCAAGGCAGCGCGGCTGAACACCGCTCTCCTCCGCTGGTGCTCGTTGTTCCAAAGCTAAGCAGCTTGTGCAGCTGCACCCACTGGATTGCACCAGGCTGTGCGTCGTGCAGTCCGGGCAGCCAGTGGACACAAGTCGAGGTTGTCACAAACGGGGTAGGAGCGGCAGGTGGAGGTGAGTGCGGCGACGACGGTGGTGGATGGGCGCGAGGGTAAAGCAGGGATTTCATGGTCGCGTATAAGGCGCTACCTAGTAAAATTTGAAGCGAGTGAGCATGTAATGAGAGATCGAACATGGTGGCTTACCCAAGGACAGATGTGCCGCTCGGTATAAGAAAGGGGAGTCAGGACACTGGACTGCGGGAACGTATATATATGTGACTCACTTGGGCACGGCGACGTCGCTGCAGACGCACGGTGAGCGCACTGTGTCGCACACACCACCATGCGGTAGGTTGGGGCCTGTAGCTCGAGCGCTCGTGTGGTCGTGCCTGTTTATGACTGGAAGCCCACAAGTTGGCGACTGTTTTCAAAGGTTTTGGGGCGCAGCTTTTTTCTGAACTTGCTACCTTGCGGGGCCTCCTCCATCCGAGAGAAACGTCGCAGTACCCTGGAGTCAAAAAGACCCTATCCGTGGCCTTGCTCTTCGTTGTAGATATTAGTAGATCATGATGATATATTGGATCGCTTACCTTCCTTCGTCTTGAAATGACTGCAAGCGATCCAGCCCTGTTGAAACGTTGGTGACTGGCGGTCTCCGAGTATCCTGCACTCGCCAAGTCATCGACAGTGGCGAAAACACAGAGCAAATGAAAAAAAGGCAAGAACTGGGGCATAACGATAAACGGTTGACGACTTGTAAAATTTCGATTGCCTGGCGCGCCTGTGGCGGAGTCGAATTTGGTACTGTACAGTACTAAAACTCACGCCACAATCACTGAGCGCGAGCTGTCGCTCACTCAAGTCTTGCTCATGTCTCCTGTCGTGCAGTCTACGCTCAGCGCTCGTCTCTATTACTTCCTTGCACCAGCGTATTGCCCCGCGCTAACTCACGCAACATTCCAATCGAGCTTATCGACTTGTTTCTAAGTGTAGAACCGGTCTCCCCGCGGGCAGCGGGACTTGCGAGGGCCATAATTACCACAACTGGGTGAGAATTCGTACATAGAGGTGCGTCACTTCATGGCTGGCTTGATAGTCCTGTACTAATTGTTTTAGACAAGCGTTGTCGCGTGTGACGGAGTGTTTCCATGTCCTAGCGTGTCTGCAGATGGTAGTCCCAGAGTAGTACTGTAGCGCTCGAGGCGTTGCGTGCTGCCTGCTGCGCCGAACACGTACCTCGGACAAAAACTGTATTATGGCACGCTTTGCGAGCACTCCGTGCCCTGCAATCGTTTGATATGTACTACTCAATATAATCAGCTTTTCTTCCTGCAAGAACTCGTCAGACATGGACGCGCTTGCAGCGTCTGGCATCGATCTGGGCCTGTCTGCTGCATCTTACAGCAGATATGCACAGACAAATCAACCATTTCTAAGACAATTTAAGACTAAGACAGCCTAAGACGGTCGTAAGATCATCTAAGATGCGACAGAAAATTTGAGATTTCCTGATGCACGGTGGCACGCGAGTCGATTACAAGGGGCAAAATAATCGCAAGCGACTCACAATCTCATTGCGATCTCCTGCTGTATTGCAATCTAACGGCCACCACATTTCTGAGATCACAAGTAAATTGTCATGCTCTGGCAAGTACGAGTCTCAACAGGCGGCTGAGCATCCGAACTTGAAAAGGCCGGCGACGCACGCCGAGTTCAACTTCAACCTCGACTGCCACTCGACCTTGCTGATCGCCGCCGCCACGCTCCTAACGTCTTTACGTCTGATCTGGCGTCTCTTGAGCGGCCTTGCGCGTCCGGCATACGCCAACGGAAATTTTTGTCTTGTGAGTCATTTCGTTCATTCGTGTTGGAGACGTCTTTCTTTCTCACACCCATGTCCTCTCAGTGCCGCGACGCCATCCAAGTCTTCGCCACTCTCATGAAGTTGGGCGACTGCATTGCTCAGCGCAGACTCCGATATGCCCACATGTGTATGCGGGAACGAATACACCCTCGAATCGCACTACAGCAAGCATGCTAAGGTCTGCGACACCGTTCAGGAGCGCTCCCGCCAAGCTTTCAGTATGAGCAGGGAGCTGAAGAAACTCGGCCGTCGAGTCAATCCATCTAAGCTCCTCAAGCGCCGACGGGTGGAGTCTACATCTAGTACAGGTGCACGAAGCCACGACATACCGCAAGAGCGTCATCACTCGGCGGGGGTGTCCACTCGGGGCCGCGAGAGCGACGTAGGCGAAGGACCGGTGCGCGTCAATCTATCTAACGCGCGTTGGTTACAAACTAATCAAATTGCACAGTCAAATGCCGGTCTCCAGCCAGTCGGGAACGATGCCATGGATTTTGACTGGGAAATGAACCCGGGACCGGTCAGTAGAGCTTCATTGCATCCCTCAAATGCGACGTTACTTACCTCAAATGCAGGATGTCTTCATACCTGAAGTCGTTCCCTCCCCTCCGAGGACTTCGGGTTCCGACTTTGAATCCGCCCCAGACATCGAAGACGCTCCTGTACCAAACAAGCGAGTCCGCAGGCCTACCGCAAAGGCACGCGAAATGCTCGAGGATGCCCTGCCTGAAGGGCCCGGCCCTCTCGAGCCTGTGGTCGAAGTTCCTGCGCCGACCGTCCGCCGCGTTGTCCTACGGGTTGTTGACTCCGTGCGTACTGCCGCGAATGTGTTCGGACTGTCGCGGCAGTACAGTCGACGCCCCACGCATGTACCCGACATGAACTTACAGCTCAAGGATCTCGCCGCTGACCCGCCGTCCGACACCGAAAAAACGAAGCGCTCCGTAGCGGACATCATATTTCCCTATCCCAACATATCCTCGTTTCTGCTAGGCCACTGGCAGAAGAAGGGCAGCGACAAGAAAACGAAGGGCGAGCGGCGAGCACTGGTTGATGAGGTCCTCCTCGACCCAAGGTTCAACGCTGCCGATCTACGGGGTGTCAACTTTGACAGGATCGACGAGCTGCTCGCCGCGGATGTCCAGTCTCCGTGGGAAACGGTTGGACTTCATCGACTGTAGTCATTGAAGTACCAACTGGTAAAAAGGCCACGAAAGCGTCCAAAAGGAAGCAGGCAAATGCTGCGCAGGCTGCGCGCCGTCACGACGAAGTGGATCCCGACGCCGACGACATCCCTCTCCACCGGTACCGTGTACACAACGTCCACCACCGCTCACTGGTTCATATCTTGAAGTCGGTCGTCGAGGAAGACCCTGCTTCCCTCAATTTTCACTGGCATCCCTTCACCGAATACTGGCAGCCACCAAACCCCGACGCTATGCCGGAGCAGGTCTTTGGCGAGCTGTACGCGTCGGAAGCCTTTAGGAAGGCCGAGCGTGAGCTGCTTCGCTCGCCTCCGGAGCCCGACTGCACCTTACCCCGCGTAGTTGCCGCTTTCATGTTCTGGTCAGACGCGACACATGTCGCACAGTTTGGGCAATCGAAGCTCTGGCCTGTATATGGCTACTTTGGTAATCAATCAAAGTATACGCGATGCAAGCCTTCCTCCCGTGCAGCTCATCATGTTGCATTCGTAGAATTAGTAGGTTTTCTCATCTTGCGCTCCGAGCATTCTTATCCTAACGTGCATCAGCTTCCAGATGAATTTCAGGACTGGTTACGCGCAAAGGGAATCCATCCGACGAGCCCTCTGCTCGCCCACTGCCGTAGGGAGCTTTTCCACAAGATATGGGAGCTTCTCCTCGACGATGAATTCCTTGAGGTATATAGACATGGAATCGTGCTACGTTGTAGGGATGGTATATGGCGACGAATATACATTCGAATATTCACTTATTTGGCGGACTATCCAGAAAAGTATGTGCCTATTTATCCATTGAATGTGTAAGACTTATGGATGCATATCAGGGTCCTAATAGCAACCATTCGGGATATGGGGGGCTGTCCATCCATGCCCCCGTTGTAAAATCCAAAAGGGTCAGATTCCCGGCCTCGGAACTCTTGCAGATTGCGCACGGCGCACGGCTAATGCACGTCAAGACGATGAAGCACGTCAAGCAAGCATCACGACTGCGCGTCGCTCAATATACAAGTATGGATATGTCGTGAATAGTGACCGTGTCGACGATGAGCTCAAAGCTGAATCTCTCGTTCCTACCGAGGTAAGCCGCGTCATCGCTGCGATTTTGGCTCCACTAACTAATAGACCTAGAATGCTTTTTCAAAACGCCTTTCGCCCTTTCGTTTTGATTTATTCATCATGCTCGTAGTGGATCTTATGCACGAATTTGAGCTGGGGGTTTGGAAAGCGTTATTTACACATCTTATCCGGATCTTACATTCTATCGGCAGCAATGCGGTCCTTTTATTCAATGAGCGGTAAGTGTCGCATTCGGAATACATTACTGCCCTCAATCTCTCATCGTCTATCCTCCACAGCTTCCGCCAAATACCGACATTCGGACGGTCAACCATTCGTCGTTTTGCTCATAACGTTGCGGAAATGAAGAAGCTCGCGGCGCGCGACTTCGAGGACATTTTGCAGGTGCGTCTCAAATACATTGAGCACCAACGTTGACACTGCTAACAGCCGGAGTCCATCAGTGCTGTATCCCATGTTTCGACGGCCTCCTCCCCGCTCCCCACAATGACTCAGTGGCAACACTACTTTACCTCGCAGCTTACTGGCATTCTCTTGCTAAACTGCGGATGCACACGGATTCATCCTTGCGAGTATTGGATAGAGTGACGGTTGCGTTTGGTCAGGCCATTCGGCATTTCTCAGAAGTGACTTGCAAAGCATTCGACACCGTAGAAACCGACGCAGAGTACTCTGCCCGTGGACGCGCGGACCGGCGAAGGCAACAAAAAAGTGGATCCGACAACTCTACCAACGCAGCTCCGTCAAATGGCAAGCGAGCGCGTACATTCAACCTCGTCACTTTCAAGCTTCATTCACTCGGAGATTATTCAAGGCAGATCCGATACTTTGGCACAACAGACTCGTACAATACACAGATTGTGAGTCACATGCGCTAGCTCATGTCACTCGATACTTACAAAAGCACGTAGGGCGAACTTGAACACCGGGTTGTGAAGAAGCGCCACGGTCGCGGAAGCAAGAAGAACGTTGTTCCCCAGCTCATCAAACTCGACGTCGCCGAAACGGTGCACGATCGAATGGCAGAAGAGCTGGCGGCGACCTCTGCCAGCGCCTCTGACCCAGAGCCTGACTCGAATGATACCACCACGCCTCAACCGGAGGGAGGAGACCTTCGCAGCCACCATAAGATAGCTGCCGATGAGAGCACGAAGCTATATCTAGGCGATTGGGTGCGAGAGCACCGACGTGACCCTGCAGTCATTGTAAGTTTGGACAGCCTCACTCGCTCTCAATATAGAATCTTCACGCGTTGAACTCTTCTATTGCAGAACTTCATCCCGCAGCTTAAGTCCCATCTGCTGGCGCGGATCCTTGGCACAGCAGCAGTCGGTGACGAGCCATCGTACGAGGCTAGCGAGCTTAACTGCGTGCAGTTCAAGTCGGACTGTATATTTGGCCATGCCACGGCCACTTTCAACTACACCACTTACGATTTGCGACGCGACCAAGATACGATCAATGTCAACCGCGACCGGCGCGATGTTATCGTGACCTCAAATGAAGATGCGAACGAAGATGGATTCCCGGCGCATCCATTTTGGTATGCACGGGTCATAGGTATACACCATGCAAATGTCCTTTACCGCGGTTCACGGAAGGCTCGCCGTATGGAGTTCTTGCGGGTGCCATGGTTTGGTATCGACCCTGAATGGGTCGGCGGCGCTCTGAATCGCCGTTTAGATCGTGTTGGCTTCGTTCCCGAGGGCGACGAATCTGGCGCTTTCGGATTTCTGGATCCAGCGCACGTCTTGCGGGCATGCCATTTGATACCTGCTTTTGCCTTGGCACGCACTACCACCCTTCTCCCTCCCTCGATAGCTCGCGATTCCACTCAAGGTGACTGGACGAACTACTATGTCAACCGGTTGGCTTTTCGTGTTCAATCTTGATCCTCCCCGTGCTAAATAAATCATAGTTTTGTTGACAGGGACATGATGATGCGCTACCTCGGCCTTGGAGTAGGCCATCTCAATTCCATTGACTTTCGGACAGAAACCGACGACATAAACCCCATAGCGGAGGATGATTATGTTCTCCCCGCTGACCGTATCGCAACCTCAGATAATTCCGGAAGTCTAGCAGTGGCAGCAGCGGGAGCTGATGACACTGAAGACTACTACGATGACGACGACACTCTTTCGAGATCAGTGAAGCCTACGAGTACTGATCTTCGCGCGTGCTGAGCAGCCTGGGTATGTCGTCGTGTCGTATCCATCACGTGTAATGCCTGATAGTATTCCTCAGCATCGGAGATTGTTGATATCATGCAAAGTTACGCAAATAAAGAGTTGATGGTCAAAAGGTGCCATCCCATCTTTTCCCATGTTGGAAACTTTCCCCCCGCTAACTCACCTCGACCTCACGTATAACCAAGCTAACTAGCTTGGACTAGGGGCCCCCCTAGTGCAAGCTAATTAGCTTGGAACTTACTGTTGTCACTCACTGCCAGTAAATAACGAATAAATCGTAAATTCGCCTAGGGAAACGCAAAGTCCATCACCACGCGCAAGGTGTACGATCATGATGTAAGCACACGCATTATTCCGGCATTACCGCCGGACGCGTCGTCGTCGTCGCCAAACCCGCTCGTCGCTGTCGTCGACGATGAGCTCGGGTCCTGCTCGTTACCTCATCTTTTTCTTAGGTTTCTTTTGTAGCCCAGCAATGCACATGTATTCATAAGCTTTCTGTACCTTCGCTTAACTTATAAAGTGCTTCATTAGACCGATGAGTACATATCATCTGTCCACAGAAAAAGGCGAGTTTATAGCCTCAATACCTACCACAGAGCGTTGAAACCCTCTCGTTTTTGGCCTACTAGTCGATAGATTGCAGTCCCATTTGGTTTTATTCATATCTAACCGCTCAATATGTCAGAAATACGCCACAAATCGAGGATGAGGGGGTGTAGAGACTTACCAGAGCATCCTACAGCCCCAAATGAATAATGATTCGTCCATATACACCTTTTATAGGTGCAGGATGCGCATCATGGAGTACCTGGCAGGTGCAGAGGGCCAAAAAATCAAAAAAGCGGAGGGGGAGGAAAGGGAAGCACCTGGGAACTTAGCTGAAACCTCACATACATCATGAGCCATCCAGGGGACTCATAAAGAGTTCGTATGCTGATTATAAGCCGTCCCGGATGTGTAAAAGACGTGCAGGAAGTCAGAAATGTGAACACATACACATAGTTTTTTATCTGGGGACTCACCTTGTCTATTCCTCGGTTCAAACCGACAAAAGCACGTCAAGAGGACTGCATAGGCTGTATACAGTCGCTTGGATGATGCATACAAGGCTGGGGGAGCAAGGAAACTTGAGCAGGGAGGGGGAGGCATGAGAACATAACTTACCTATGCCATAGGCGCCATAGGGCCACAGAGGAAGTACCCATGGTAGTTATAAGACCCTCGTTCGTCTTAAACAAGTCTGATTTAAGGAGATGATGCTGTGATTCAGTTGTCAGAGCACATACCACAGTCAAACAAGATGCACTCACTAGAGCAATTTGAATGGACCCCAGCCTTTAACAGCCATTAACTATATGAGAGTTCTCTACCCCACTCTATGCTGCCTTGGACGCGGGAGGTGTCACGAACTGACGACAGACATTATGTGGAGTGAATCCTATAGGAAGACACCGCAGGTTTGTGGGGTTCTGTAAGCGAAACCGTGGGCCAGAACAGTAAAACTACTCACATTCATGATACAGTATACAAATCCCGGACTCTCCTGTGCCCCCGTGAGTACTGGACGACGCGATGCGGCGTAGGCGACGATGCAGCAGCTCCTCCGTGCATAGCCAGTCCTCGTCGGCAATCGGCGACGGTAACAAGGCCAATACATTGTTCGGATGCAGCGGGAATGATAGCATGTGAGGAGTAGAGAAATGTACGATTGAAATGAACGAGATCGGTCGAGGGGTCGTCGAGATCGTCGAGAAAGAGTGCCGTCGAGGTGGAGATCGGAGGCCAGTTGCGGGGAACGCGACTTGAGCCAAATCTACGCGCGACTTGACTTCCGCACTTTCCTCGTCGTCTCAACGCTCGGACGCGCCGGTCTCTGGCTACACCACGCTGATTCTCGTAAATTCTTTTGTTCCATATACTTCTGTGCTTAAACTGTCTACCCTCGCTTTCCGCGCTAATTTCGACCGCAAATTCGATAACCTGCCCTCGATTTCGACAAAATCAGTGTCTTCCCGTACACATCTCTTCCGCCTTCGAGAACGGCCGCTAGTCCTGAAGTACGACGACGAATCAGGTACTATGGTGTGTACATTCATATTTTGCTGGTCAAATTACAGTTTGCTCATTGTGATTGCGCTGTAACCTGTGATCTTAGGTGACTTTGGGATCACCATGCCATCAACATTGGTATCTCTCAGACACAGCAACAACAATGAGCGGCACTTAATGGTTTCTTAGGGAACTCGAGGGGTACAACGAAAGATATCTGAGAGGAATTGTATCCTTTTCAGAGGTCTACTGCGACTACACAAGGCGTTTGTAAGTTACAATCTCGCATTCCAATGTGTTCACCTTCCAGCTCATGTTTCTTTGCTCCCCCAAACTTGTATACATTATCCAAGCGTCCGTCTACAGCATATGCATCGTGCTTGACATGTCTATGCTAGCTTGTAGCCGAAGGATAGATCAGGTGAGTCCCCAAATACATATTTATGCATGTATGACGTTGATCAATGGACTTTGCGTTTACCGGCAAAATATTTACGATTTATTCTATGCCGCCCTCCAGGTCGAAGAATCAACGGCCTCGGAGCCGCAGTGTTACACCCTCTCGCCGCAACCATGAGGCTCGCGAGCGGCGGCGCAGCAGGTCGTCCTCTCGTGGTCGCCGTCCTACGAGTCACTCCCCATCACGTTCTTCGGAGTCTCGTGCTTTGGGCAGTCGTCGCCGTTCTCGCTCGCGCGATAGTCCCCTCGAGGATGGAACTCCCGAACCTGAGGCCCGCCGGCATCACTCCAGTAGTTCTGTGCAGCCTGCGCAGTCTACACGCGGCAAAAAGCGGCCCTCTCCTCTCGACTCCGACAATGAAGGGGAGCGCCCGGGCCCATCCAAAAAAGGGTGAATAAGTTCTCATACACTACATATACCTACTAACATTGACCTTAGGCCCATCCGAACGAGCCAGGCCACGCATATGCTCGTTGGCAAAGGGACCATGGCCACACGGTACATCGAAATGTGGCGACGCTTTGAGACCATTCTTGACCGAGGCATCGCAAGACATCCCGAAGATTCGGACGAAGATTATACCCAAGAGTGAGACCTTGTGCACGCCCGTGGGAACAATAGCTAACTACAATACTTATCATACTACAGAGAGAATGAATTCTACTATATGTATCTCGAGCTTGTCGAGAATTGCCCAAGCCTCCCGGATCAAATGGACAACATTGGGGCCTGTGGTGCGCGTGATTGCGCAGTTCTTGTAAGTCCATAACCGTTAATCTCCACCAAGAAGATTGGCTTCTACTCATCGCTTCTGAACCTTAGCTTGAAGCGGGACGCAAAAATGCGCGGGCTCAAGACGTATTTGGTATAAAACGCAACATCAGCAGATGGCGGAACTTCAGCCCGCCCTTCCCCCCATAACGAGCGTCATCGGGCTGGATTTCATCACGAAGACTGCGGGAGGCTTCTATGCCCCATTAGCTATGACTGGGGCGACGAAACGTACGTGTCCACTTGCCTCTTCGTTCTCTGCTCACACCTCCACCGCGACTATCAGGATCCGGCAGGGCCTTCGCGATCGCACCCTGATTGCCAGGCCTGGCGACTTCCCGTATGTCTTATACGCTAATGAGCGCTATGACCCCCAAAACCCCTTCGAAGGATTCATGAAGAATGGAATCCTAGTCAAGGCAAGTTGTTATTGCTCGTATCACGCAACTGAATACTTAACCTTACACAGGCCTACCGTCATGTATCCATTGGTCCGCTGTCGGCTTTGACCGAAGACGGGGATGGTTCGGGTAAAGCTGGTAATGCAGCTTTGAATGGTGTGACTTCAGTCACGAGTCCCTCGCTTGCCTATATTGCAACGATTGTGAGTACCGCCGTGCTGAGTCCCTCGCGCTATCATGATTTCAATGTCCTTTTTCCTAGGTCCGTTATGCTCTCAGATCTCAGAGCTCGTTCAATGCGGGAGGAAAATCCGGACAGTGGCCGTACCGCCGCTTTTATCGAGAGATTATGCTGACCTTGAATGGAATGGCCGAGCGAGACCTTAAAGCTCTGTTGGCGTGGTGGGACGAGTAAGTTTTCACGAGACTCTACCGTCATGCAATCACTGATTCCCTCCCCGTAGGAAAATCTTCGGAGACGTTCAAAACATCGATGCTAACGATCACACCTCGTCGACTCACGGTAGCGCTGGCACTCCGACTATTGCTGAGCAAATGAGGGCGCACGCGAAGGCGCAGGCGCAGGTGCAGGCCACCACCGGTGGCCCAGCAGTGTAGTTATTCGTACTTTTGTTTTTGCAGTAATACACACACATCCTCGTCGTCTGGTATCAATTGTTTTGAGGCAAAATCGTGTCCGAGCTAGCAGACGCAATCACGGCAGGACTACGCAAACAACGGTAAGCCTGTCATAATCCTCACAACCCTGGCCTACTATGCAATTCTTGCGACACTTGCAAAGCGATTTCGACGGTTGCGAGAGTATCCCAAACCACGTTCGCAGCTTATAACGGATTCTGTGGATTTCGCAGATTCAGATTATGTAGATTGTCATCCTATTGTAAGACCTTTCTAACGCATCACAAAGCCTGGCTGTTTTTCCTGATGAAATAGAAGGCGTCGGCAAGGTGCGGGCCGACGCCTCCGAGAGTTGCAGGTGTGAAACTCAGAGAGTTTTGCGCGAAATAATAAAAATCGCTTTGGAACGCCATAGAAGGCCTCGTTGTCCGGATGCCATTTGCATCGGCGGTCCAACAACAGAACTTCTACGCAGAGATGGCACCAAGTATTTCGGCAAATGCTAGCCAAACACGGTACCATGCACCACTGTCGGCCTCTCCAACTTTCTCCTCCCTCGCATTCTCACGCTCACGCCATGTCCCACGTCCTTCCGCGCCCAGGCCCTTTCCGGCTCGTCTACCGGATGGGACACGGACGCCGCGTTCGGACTCATGGCGGATCATCGTTGAGCGCTGAGCACTGGGCCACTAACGTTGCCGCGAGCTGAGGTGGAGCTCAACTCGAGCTGCCTAAATGGGAACTCGAGTTACATTAGCAACGAGCTGGCTCGAGGTGGATGACCAAAACGAGTACGCGACAACGTCTCCTACGATACGCTCATTGCTGAGTGCTGAGTATACGACTAAGAAAGACGATGATGCAGATATCAAAAAATGG
This sequence comes from Plicaturopsis crispa FD-325 SS-3, assembly GCA_000827205.1. Lineage (NCBI taxonomy): Eukaryota > Fungi > Basidiomycota > Agaricomycetes > Amylocorticiales > Amylocorticiaceae > Plicatura > Plicatura crispa. The sequence goes on along the minus strand of KN832577.1, from coordinate 6,324 downwards.
GAATACAAATGCATGTCTGACTCTAAGTGCTAGCAGTACCAGCCTCGTCCGCTGAAGGACTTGAGTAAGCGGGAGGAGTGGTCTCAGCCTGAGCTTGACGAAGGTGATCAATGAGCTCATGCATCCGGGCCGGGTGTTGACATGACATCCTCGAGGATGGCAGGGTCAATATCCAGAACCAAAAGCTCATCCTCCTTCGTTACCCATGCATCCGAGAAATCGAGGCGCTCCTCCCAAAACATGTACTTCAGGACCTGGAGTACCTCCATCATGACCGGTGAGAGCTTGGTGCGTTGGTCGGTGTCGGTGCCCTTGCTCGAGGAGAAAACACGTTCGCACGGTACGGCAAACGCCTGGACTGGCATGACATCGAGTGCGACACGATAAAGCAACGGGAATGCGTGCTTCTCGGCCTGATAAATGAGCATACCACGAGAAAATTAGAACAAATCAGCGCAAAGCTAAGCAGTGTACATACCTGCCAGTAGCGGAGAAGGTCGAAGTCGTCAAGCTCGTCGTCATCGTCGATGACTCCAGCCGTCGTGTATCGCAAAAGCTCAGCGTCGACGGCCTGCTTATCAAGAGCGATGGCCCGCTGCTCCTCGGAATCGCGATTTGCGGATGGAGCTGCGGAGCTTGACGGCAGCCCAGAAGAGTCGGGCATCAAGGATCCGCCGCTGCCCGACTTTGACTTCCGGAGGCCCTTAGACTTTTGCATCCGCTGTTGATTGAACGGGAACTGGTAGATGCAGTGGGGACCCTCACGGGCCGTTGGCCCATGGTTCCGCCGGTCAATGTTTCCGACCGCCGCGAGCCAGAGGACTCCCGCCTCAAAGCTGTCTTGAACTCGAGCATCTGTAGAAAGACACGGGGTTAGAAACGGATTTGCCAGACGACACAGGTCACTATATTCACCGCTTCTCGAGTGAATTTGAACGCAGCTGAGGTCTCCTCAGGTGACCAATGCTCTTCAAGCCATTTGAATTTGACGGTTGGGTTGATTACTGATGGGTAGAAGTCAGTCAACTGCCAGTGTACAATGTGTGATAGAAAGAAAGGCTGACATACTCATTGCGAGAGCATACATGCGTGTCTTGCGCGTTTTGGCAAGGTACTCGTCGAGCTTCCGTACCGACGCGTTGATGGCATGTGAGATGCGCGGCAGTTCACCTGCCAACTCACGGAGAGGCTTCCGTAAGGTCCTCGTACATGGGGAGGACAAGCGAGAGTGTCGGAGTCTTCTGTCCAGAAACAAGCTCTTGGATCAGATGGGGGGCGTGCAAGAATTGACGGATATCGTGGAGCACTTCGCGCTCCTTGAGAGAGAGCTGGTGGTGCCTTATCTTTGACTGCTTGGCGGCATGGAGAAAACGCTCGACAGCCTGCCATGGGTGGTGAGAACATGCAGAAGCATCAGTACTAGCAGATCGAGTGGTTTATGAGGGTGCATACCGGATATAGCATGAGCGCGCGGTCAATCATCAAGAACGTTGACGACCAACGGGTCTCAACGTCTCGTAATAGTGCGACACAACGGAGGAATTCGATCCCTTCCGACCAGTCGTGCGCCTGGTTACCTTCACGAATGATGACCTTGAGCGCGTCCCGACGCTGTCCCGACGCACGGCAGTCATTGACAAGCGTACGTGTCTGCTTCACGACATCGCTTTTCAACGCCTCGCAATATTCCGGGTCCGCGAGGAGGGCGTCCGTTTCTTCACTGCCGGGGTATACGGTACCCATGTCGTCGTCGTCGTCGCCGTCGTAATCGTCATCCTCCGGGGAATCATTGTACATGGTGAAATTGGGGGATGGCACGTCCGAATCCGTGAGATGCTTGAGGCCTGTCTGGGCCGCTATGTTGAAGATGTGGGGAAAGCACCTGAAGCAAGGTGTTATCGTCCGCACCGTGCACGGGAACCAGATACTGCATACCTGATGCGGTTCCCATCCATGTCAAACTCAATGCCTTCATCTCTGAGCAGTTTTGCGAGCCACTCCATCATTGTGTTGTTATTTGAGGCGTTGTCGAGTGTGAACATTCCGATCTGCTCGAATGCATAAGTCAGTAGAAAGCTGTGAGCGAATTTTGGAGGGGACTTACACGATGAAGAACCTTGAGTTTCTTCAAGACTTCCATGGTTGCCCTAGCGTATGTGAGGCGCCGACACTGTAGAAGGCTACGAGTTGCGAGCGTAAAACAAGGCCACCATTTGGCGCATATGCGCAGTAATGCGCCGTGAGTGCCATAAAGTCGGAGAGGTCCTTGCGCGACCAGCAGTCGCTCGTGAACGAAACACGGCCAATGGCATTCTAAAATGACGATAAGCTTAGTATCGTAGTTCTGCATTATACAGACCATCTCACTCACATGGATATCTTCAACCATTAATGCATACTCCGCGTCAAACCGCTTCACTATCAGCTGGGATAGCTTTGTGCGATGCGGGATGTCAGATTTGACCAGATTGGTCCCTAGATAAAACAACAGTTCCCGTAGCTCGGGAGATTCAACGACGTTAATTGACTTTCACATTCGTGTAGATTAGCATAGTACCAGTAATCAGAGAAATTGAGACCGAACCTGATCATCAACTACAACCCATTTCAAGAGCCGATCGTAGAACCCTTCCAGCGTAAACGGCTCGCGCTTCCCGGGCTCTTCGGCTCCTATGGAGGGCCAGTTGCACGAGCTAGTGTCTCCCAAGTCTTCAATTTTTGTGTTACGACAACGGCACGGTAGGCGTCCCAGTGCTCGCGCTTGAAATGGTCGCGAATGGTGCCTGTTTGACCGTTGGTATTCTTCCAGGGCGACCAGATGTCACCTCCTTCAGCACTACAGTGATTTGTCAATAACGCGAGCCAAAACTCGAATATCAAAACTCACATGCAGAAACGGCACCCAAGAAACGGTGTTGTCTTCTTGTCAGGCTGTGTCTTGTACGTCGGTTCGTGGTCCGGGAGGGTATTTGGCCGTTCGCGCGAATTCAATTTGAAGGTGTTGTACCAAACATCGGAGGCAAGAACATGGCTCGCCCCGGGATCGGGGAGGACAGAGCCGGGAGGGAGCGGAGTAGACTGGTGCACTGGCACCGTTTGCGGCACTGACGGCGGGCCAACTCCAGCAACAGGTGAAGCTTGAGGCACTGCACCAGCATTCCGTTTGTGTTTGGTGCCGCGCACCGGAAGAGGCGCAGCGTTGACGACTGCTGTTGTCCTATCTTGCAGGACAGGTTGCGTCGGAGGATCCACGGGTGGTACGAATGATGCGGCGAAGGAATTACGGAACATGGTTTCTCGAGACGGCTGAGGAGTGCTGTAGGGGTCGCTGGGAGGTCCAGGATAATAGACCGGGTGTCCGCCGTTGAACGGCACTGGGTTGGGGAATTGCCAATGCTGCGATGAGCCGTATTGGGGAGCAGGTTGCATGGGTGGAACGTGGTTAAAGTCACCATAGTGGTGGGAGGTACTGGGTGCAAATGATGGCTGGGGATGCTGCTGCTGTTGGGCGCGGTAGGCACTGTCGCGCCGACTCAGACTCGGAGGTGAATTAGACATGTGTGAGACTCACACTTGTGCAGTCCTCTCTTTTATAGACCAGTGGGCGGTACCCCGTTTCACTATGCATGACGCGTCTCTCGTATTTTTCGAGGGTAATGGAGTGATATATTGGTATCAACGCGACACGACGGGGCGGCGGCGCTGCGACAGGGATTCCATTGGAATATCACTAGTGGAGTACGCGGGTTCGACGTCATTGAGGGCGGGGACCTTGAATATAGATTTTGGCAATATACGACAGACATGGTAGACAGGGAGAAAGTGTGTTCAGTGCAGATTGAAGTCGCGTCGTCGTACTTAGATTAATTGCGAACGCCGAAGTGAAGCTGCGCGCAGATGCACTATCTATATCGAGTAATAGCGAAGAAGCAGAACTCGAGCGAGCTCGAGCCGAACTCGAGTCACCTCGAGGTACCAAAAAAGGCAGCTTATAATGACGAGCAAGCTGTGCCTCGACTTCACCTCAGCTTCCGGCACCTTAGCTTCCGGCAGCGCTAGCACTGGCGACACGCGGAGCACCAGATCTCGGGCTTGCCATACCGCTCAAGGATTGGCCGTCCGATTATTTGCAGGGAAAAAACATGCCTTTATTCGCAATGAAGTTAATGAAGTACCATCAGCGTGCCATCATCGCGATTGAGTTTATCACCGCGTATGTTCTTGCATTTATATCCTTTGAGATCACTGCCTTACTCTTATTTCCTACTAGACACAACTCTGATGAAGACTCGTTCCTTGCAGCATTCCCTGAGGCTGAGGATGGTCACACTTCGCTTCACAAGGCCATACAACGGGCACGTCTTGAGCGCGGTGATGCCAAACGTCGTCGATAATTGTTAAGGAGGGAGGGGTCGAGCGAGAACTAGAGGTATCATATCTTCGCCTTCGCCATTATAAACCAGTGACACCGTATAAACTGTAGAATTACCTCGCCGCATGCACTACTTACTAGAATAACTAACATCAATTTATTAGTTTTCTTGGATATCTATGGCGCTACAGAAGACAACGACAGGCGAAATTGGCAGGCACTAAGCTACCCCCACGCGCCGCGCGCATCAGTGGCTCGTGCTATATGCGAGAACAATCGCAAGCTGGCGATAGTGCGGGCGTGAGTCCGCCTTAGCGACGGAGGACTGTGACACGGTCAGATGCTATGAAAAACTGAACACCGCACAATGTATACCACAATGTATACGTACCCGATTCTTACTACTGACAGGCGCAGCATGGAAGCCGGGCCCCGCCGCTCGCAATGAGAGGCTGATCCTTATTTGCATGTAAGTGAGTAATGGAGAAGGCACTAAACACGATCACAAACCTGCATTATGTCTCACGCTGCCCACGTCTCCAATTGCTGTTGATATGGAACGATACTCGCGGCGCGAGCACAAGCTGTACGGCTCGACAGCGGGAGTGGCATGGGCAGCAGCCATAGATGTGAGGAAATTGCAATAGACCCCAGGTACATGTCGTTGTGGACAATGCAAAGGAACGCGATATCCGCCGGAGCCCCTATTAGCTAATGATCCCCGGAAAACGCTCCGCGCGGCAGGCTTTCGGGCCTCGAAAAATTTTTAAACTCCCTGCCTAAAACAGTATTGCAGCCCCTATATCCACCTCGGACATTTCGCCTGGCCCGGCCCTTTCCTCGGGCTACTCGGGCATCTGTACACGGGTTATTGGCCCCTATAAACCTTTCCAAATATGCGCTCCCTCCTCGGGCTAGCCGCGGGGGTACCTTTGTGGCCATATTAGCCCCTATAGTACTTCACCACTTTTTTCACCCTCGCTCGGGCATGCCTCGGGGGCAGCCCCCGGACCTTGTATAGACTCGATCCTTGCACGCGCGTGCATGACCGTACTGCACGAATATTTTGTGCATTTTTTCCGATTTTTTCCGATTTTGTCTGTTACTTGTTCTCTGTCCTAGGCCTTAGGTGGGTGGGGTGGGTGCAATGATAGATATATTGAATTAAAAAGTACTATAAAGATGTGCGACGGCGACGGCGATAGCGCCGACGCCGTCGGCATATAGAGTGGGCTGGGTCGAGGCTGAGCGCTCCAGCAGGGGGCACGACGACGACGGATATGCCGTCGTGCAGTCGCCGCCGCTGTCGCGCTCGCGCTCGTGGTGCCATGCCGCGCTCTTACCTGCCACGCTCCCCGCGGTGCACCCCCACCCCTGCTGCCCACGTCACCGACAGCCGCCCGCTCCTCCCACTGCTTCCTGTCGTCGTCGGGCTGCGCCTTTGGCGGTCGCG
>KN832576.1:235671-260627 GCA_000827205.1 Plicaturopsis crispa FD-325 SS-3 | reverse complement strand
GTATCGCGCACGTACCAAGCACATTCAGCGGAAGTACCACTTTGTGCGCGATGATCTGGTTGCTCGTGGTGAAGCCGTTGTTCGCTATGTTCCGACTGGCGACATGGTTGCAGACGTTCTCACTAAGGCGCTCGCTCCTGACAAGCACTGGAAATTTTCCAAGGCCATGGGACTCCGGCTGCGCTCGAGTGGGAGTGTCAAAACTGGATCTGAATAAGGGAGCCCGCGCGCATCCTTCACCCAGAGATTCCAGTGGCTGCTGTTTGGCGTCATTACCGCACTCTGTTTCAGAGGGCAATAACACAACCAAACAAAGGCTTCAGCTCAAACTTGCCGTGCCACAGTTGGGCGGCAAAAAGGACTCGAAGGTCTTAGGGGGCTTAGTCAGCATGGGCACTTGTAATTTTCTTTTTCTATCCCTTTCCTCAGTCGTTCCACATTCTACCGTGCGGCTGAGACGCGATCCGTTCGCACTTATAGTTTCTGACACTCAAGCCTCTCGAAATCCCCGAACGTCCATGGAAGGCTATTACCATGGACTTCATCGTCAAGCTCCCTGTCTCGCACGGCTACGACTCGATCTGGGTCGTCTGCGACAGGTTCACCCGAGCTGCGCATTTCATCCCGTGCCGCGAATCCATGAACGCGCCCGACCTCGCATGGCTGTTCATGGACCGCATATTCCGCTACCACGGCCTCCCCTCGTCGATTGTATGCGACCGAGGGTCTCTTTTTGTCTCGAAGTTTTGGAAAGAGCTCATGACTTTACTCAAAGTTGACGTCAATTCTTCTACAGCTTATCATCCACAGACTGACGGTCTGACCGAGCGAACCAACCAAACGCTCGAGACCTACCTGCGCGCGTACGTATCTTACCAGCAGGACGACTGGGTTGACTATCTCCCAGTCGGAGAATTTGCGTTCAACAATCTCGAGAACGCCTCGACCAAGTCTACCCCATTTTATGCTAACGGCGCTTTTCACCCCACTTTCGAGATGCAGATTTCCGAACGTTCGACCGTTCCTGCCGCCGACGATCTCGCGCGCAGGCTCGAGCATATTCACGCTGAGCTTCGCGCGGAGCTCGAGAATGCCCAACGACTACAGGCCGTCGCTTACGACAAGCACCACCTACCGGCACCTGATCTTAAACCCGGTCAGCTCGTGTGGCTCCGTCGTCGCAACATCACCACCACTCGTCCTACCGGCAAACTCGACCATCGTCGCCTCGGTCCCTACCCCATACTTCGAAAAATCGGCTCAAACGCTTTCCATCTCGAACTCCCTTCCTACCTCTCGCGTCTCCATCCCGTCTTCAACGTCTCCCTCCTCGAACCCTACTCCGACCCCTCCCTCTTTCATCCTCATTCCGAACCTACCCCCTTCTCTCTAGACAACGACGCCGCTCTCGACATTCACTCCCTACTCGAATGCCGGAAGATCGGGCACCGTTTCGAGTACCTCGTTCGCTGGAAGTCGTTACCCGAGTCCGAAAACTCTTGGGTCCCTCTCTCCGACATCCCTACCACCAACAACGAGCTAATCGAGCGCTTTCACCGCCGTCATACCCGCGCTCCTCGTCCCCATGTTTTCGACTTATCCCGTTCTTTTTCTATTTCTAATTCTAGTTCAAACACTTCTACAAATACCGTCGATAATACCGTCTCAAACACCGTCGTCCCCTCTGGATCCCGAGCAGTGTCCGAGTCGCGCGACTCCGCTGCTGACAGCGCGTCCGAGCCTAGCTCCGCCCTCCCCGTTGCGTCCGAGCTTGACTCCGCCCTCGCCGTCGTGTCCGAGCCGCACTCCACGACACCCTCCCGGAGTGCAGATTTCATTCCTCGTCCTATTTCACCCGTTCCCGTCCGCGAAAACCCACTCTCTTTTTATGTTCCTCCTGCTCAGACTACCACCCGTTCCGGCCGTGTTTCCAAACCCGCTGTCCGTCTCGATCCGATTATTCGTCGCTAGCTAGTTTTTCAGCTGGAGGGGAGGTACTGTAAGGGTCAAGGCACCGACCCTTACCTATATTCGAGCACTGTTTAGCCTATCTATAGTTCCGTTCAGCTTGTATATAGTTCGTGCGCTTACCTGTACGATTCCTTGCTGAATCAACGCCAGTTATCGGCACTCTTGCTTTTCTCCCACTTCGTGCTCACTCACTCTCCTCCGCGTTCGCACTGAGTCTTCGAGTTCTCGCACGCTCACTTATTTCCTCGCTCTACTCTTGCCCATCACATGGCTGTTTTGCTGATGCAGGCGTACCAAAGCACGGTGAACCCGCATACCGTCCAGCATGGGGACGGCTCGAGAATCTGCGTGTCCTCTCGCAGAAAGGAACTCCCTTTCAGCTCCTCTCCGCATCGTTGACCGACCATACGCTTCGTATCGTCAAGGAGAAGACACAGATTCACCAAGACTGCTTTACTGTACGGACCTCGACAAACCGCCCGAATATCACTTATGCGACTCTTCCTCTCATTGGAGGGACAAGTAATCTCTCGAACCTCGATTTCCTCGTCCCCGAAAACTATACGGGATCGATAGGGCCGATTCCGAAGACAATTGTATTCCATGACTCGAAGCCGGAATCTAGTGACGTCGCTATTCATCTTAACGGTCGCTTGTCGAAGGAGCTCTGTGACACGGGGATCGTTGTTCACTACCACTCAGGAATGTCAAAGGCGTACCTCAACAAAGTCTACGCCAACTTCGAATCACCAACGGGAAGGTGCCGAATCCTGTGTGCAACGTCTGGCGCGTCGACTGTAAGCTACGCAGTGCAGTATGATCATAATTGTTTTCATCCTGATCTGAAATTTTCAGGGTCTCGACATCCCTGGAATCGAGAGAGTCTTACAATATGGCTTAACTACGAATGGGACCGACTCTGTTCAGCGCGCGGGGCGCGGAGGCCGTGACTCGACAACTTGCGCGCTTTTCCTTGTCATGGCGGAACCCTGGGCCTACGACATCGAAATTGAAGCAGACGATGAAGACCCAGATCCAGATAAGCCCCACATGCCTAAACCCAAAGACGGGAATCGCAGCAAGCAGGACCGCATTGGCCGTGCGTCGTTAGCATATGTGCAAAGTTCGGGCTGCCTTCGGCAGTTCTGGGCATCCTATTTGAGTGATCACAGTGAGACAGGTAAGCAGATTTCACCTAGTTTCATCATCACAAATGGCTTACATCTCATATACAGCACTGGACTTCACGAATCAATGGTGCTGCGATCGACACCCCGGAAACGGATTTGATTTACAGTCCTTTTTCCAGGCGCCGATACGTCAGGAAGCGACCGAGCCAGCTGTTGAGCGAAGGGCCGCGACAAAATACAGACCGGTCCCTGAGCGTGCACCCCTTGAGCAGCTCCTGGTTGAGTGGCGGACAAGATCTCATTCGTCCGATGCCCTTCGCGCCGTCCGCCTTGCCTCGTATATTGTGGACGACGTGTCCATCAAGCTGCTCTCGAGGATGCCCCACGACTCCATACAGGCAGTGTCAGACATTGTATCTGCATTGGACGAGACCGAAGCATGGACTGCTCAGTGGGGTGCTTCGATTTTATCCGTCATCTCCGAGTATAGCCAGGGACTTGAGGACGTGAAAGCGGAGGCTGCGCGCAGCTTGGAGATAGAAAAAGCGGCGGCTAAAGCAGCTCAGGCAGAGGTGAAAGCAGCACATGCTGCACGCGAGAAAGAGCGGAAGGTGCTCGCGAAGGAGGTGGCCGCAAGGGAGAGAGAGGAAAAGAAGGCAGCAACAGAGAGAAGGAGAGCGGAAGACAAGGCTGAGGCAGTTCGAAAGAGGGAAAGGAGGGCAGAAGAGAAAGCAGAGGCAGCTGCCAAAGCTAGAGCGGCGAAGATGGAAAGCATTGCAGTCAAAGCGAGCAATGCAGCACCGGACCGTCCAAGACCCAAGCCTCGGATGAAGCGCAAGGCCGAGGGAAAGGAGAACGGGCCTCCTTCTGTCGAAATTGAAGGTATGCCGAGGACGAACAGCGATCTCAATGAGCCACCTGCAAAGAGAGCCAAGCGGGTTCATCTTATACTCCCGGAACCAGTACTATAACGATTTTTATTCAATATTAATAGCAGTGTCGCAATAGTGAACTAAAAGAATTTACTCGAGGTCTGAGACCACCTCCTCGTTGCTGGCGATATTGATATCGACTGCAGGCAGGTCGTCTTCTTCGTCCAATGTGCTGACACCGGAGAAGAGGGACCGTATCTTCTTGTTGATAGTCCCGAGTGTCGAGCTCTTGAGTTTCTTCTCACCCGTTAATAAGATATCGACCGTGGCTTTGCAGGAATCGTTGCCGTCACGGTCAGGAGTGAAAGTGTGAAGGCCAAGCTCTTGAACTTTGTGGAAGACCTTCCACACGGAAGCGGACGTGTCAGGTGTCGTGTGTGTTCTGCCGTGATATTTGGCACCGAGGGACAATCCGACCTGTTTCTTGACCTTCTGTATGTGATTTATTGCCGCAGATATATCGCCGAGACGCTCCCATGAGCCGTACATTCCTTTCGAGAGGAATAATATCTGCGCACCAACACAACACGACGACATCAGATTACGAGCCGGCGGAACACCAGTAAACTGTACACTACCTTGAGGAATCCAATTATGTGCTCAATGTTAAGGTCAATGGGTAGGAAATGCCCAATTTGGCCTGTTGTATTGACAAGCATTATGTCGCGCATTATGTTCCTGCGTCCGAAAGATAACTTAGCTACAAATTTACGAGTGAATATAGATCCACCTACGCAAACTCGGGCGTCCAGACGTGCTTGAGATTGTGGAGAAAGTGCAGGATCTCCGTACAATAATTGTTCGAGCCTGCACCGCGGAACATCATGGCTAGACTTCCGAGAATGTCTTCGATCCGTCCGATATCACCGTCCGAGATGGCTCGTATGAGTTCGACAACATAGAGCAAGTCTCGCGTGAGTATGCGAAGGTTTCTGTGCGGATTATCGTCTTGTGGAACAGGTCGTTGTGTTCCACTGCGTCCCGCAGAGCCAGTGGCGTCGGGAGAGTCGTCTGATGGCGCCGCGTCTGAGTCGGAATCAGTGCTCATTGCGTCGGCTGGCTTTGGCTTCGTTAATGGCGGTTGGGGCTCGTCCATTGGCGTACAGTATTTGTATAGAATCTGCTGGGCGATTGCTAGAAGTTCCTGAGGTGTTGGTTTCGATGCGGCAAAGGCCTCGAAAGATGCGTGTCCGCATTCTTCTTTCCACGCACTGAGAACAAGGCCGTTCAAGATCTGCATGAGCGCAGCCAGAAGTGTGTGGTAATCCGGGTGCTCGGATCCGAGACGGGCCTTATCGAGCAACGTGAAGAAGTATGTGAGGCTTCCCAGCTGTTTTAACGAGCCGCGGTGTATGTGAAGGAGCGCCCAAATAAGGTTAAGGCAGAGGTGAAACAGTCCGAACGCCTGCTGAAATACCTCCATCCGAGTGAAAGGATTCACATCCTTGCGTCGCATTATCTTGGCGCCGCGGATGCGAGCATTTGTACTCTGGTCTGGACCTGTAGGTATCCCGTACAAGATGAGCTCTTCGTACGCCATCTCGAGTTGGGCGAGGTAAACATCTTCAGGGACGGCAATATTCCCCTCGACGGACGCCTCCTCAATTGTCGACGCACGGACCGGAAACTGCTCGGTGCAATAGCCGGGAGGAAGCTGACGACGCCGTGCCAGGTGTTGGAACTCGGGGAGACCCTCGTACAACTCCCAGCCTTTCGTAAACAAAAAGAGCATGCGGAGGATGTGTACTAGTAGCTGCGCGTTGAAGGAAGCAGACTGATCGGGAGTGGGGCGGATATCCGCGTTGAAGGACAGTCCCGGTGCTTTCTTAGCGCGCTCGAGCATGGGAGCCAGAAGCATATCGGATCGTTTGGCGTTCGGCAGTTTATACAGGACTGCGACGGTTCCAGAACGGACTTTAGAGGGGCCGTTTACGCGCTGTTCCGTGAATATAGACGTCGAGATGTTGATGTTATCCCAACAGAGTGCATGGGGACCGCGCGCGACGATACGGGCCTGCTCAATAGAGCAGGAAGCGAGGTTATTGACGAGCTTGAGGACAGAATCGTACGAGATGCAGAAACCTGTTTTCTGCAGCACGTCGATTATCTGCCGTGAGCACCCCGTTGCCCAGACGAAGAGGCCTTGGATCGCCTGTGTATTCATACTCGCCTGCGAACGGTGGTTTCCGAGGGACCCGAGCATCTCATAACAGAACTACAGAAGGCCCATTAGGCGATGACACCAAAATCTACGGTAAATGGGACTTACCGCGGAAGGATCTTTTTTCACCTTGTTATGCTCTCCTGCACGCCGCGTCTGCGACGCGCATCGTAGGATCTCCAGCGTTACAGGCGCCTTGTCGCGTCCAGCAGTTCCAGCTGTCGAATCGAGACTCCAAGAGTCGATGAATTCTGGTGTAATGTCGTTGATGGTAAGTCGAAGGGCTTTTGTGACGGCGTCCATCTCGCGCGTGACGGTCGATAGGACGAGGGGAAGTGAATACCGACTCATCCAACTATCCAGTACCTCTTTGCCATCCGGCAAGGCCATGGCTGCATCGAGGATCTTCGAAAATTTATCATTCTCGAACATGCCGCGTCGAAAGTGCGACAACGCGTCGTTTGACGCATCCAGGACGTCGAGAAATAGATCTGTCGGTGTCAGATGGCCGGCGCGCAGGATCTCGAGCGCTGAGGCGATCCTTTCCGCGCGTCCCACACGACCCCTGCGCTCAGATGCTTGCGCGAAATTGGCCGGTGTTTGATTCTGTGATTGGTGTCGAAATGTGTCTGGGGTGTCCGAATTCTCCGACCGATTTCCGTGCACGCGCGTTCCCGACGGGGACCGTGGCGGCGAGGAAAGAGTGTTAGCCTGCGAATATGTCTGGCCGAACAATGGGAGATAATCGGAATCATCGTGGGGAGTACGCGCAGATGGCAGCGTCGGTGCGGATGCGGACAACGAGGGAAAATTATTGGAATGGGACCCGGATGCCCAGGAATGCATGCTAGATGAGCCAGGTCCATCGTATGCCAAATTCTTCGGTTTTCGAGTCCGTTTGGGTGCAGCGGCTTGCGGGGTACCTTGCTGTAGAATATCTTGCGACGAAATCACTGGCATGGTGCAGAGAAATTTAGAATAAGATGATTAGACAATATTTACAGAGTACATCCATCGTCCGAACGGCGGTCGAGGACGATTAAACATGAGGTAGCGTGGACAGAACTCAGCCTGAGGATGAAGATGAGATCGCATATGCATCGCACATCTCTAGCACATCTTGTATCTGCAGGATACACGTGCTTATTGCTACAGGGCAGGTCAGAATTTCATAAGCTCAATAAGGGAATAGTCGCCACCAGCCAAATTCAAGACCAGATCGACAGGTCTCTCTATCGACAAGCTTGCTTTCTAATAGAGAGGCCGGTTACAGGTCTACTCTGTGTGGCTTAGCCATATTTACTTCTATTTGTACCGTAGTTACATGAGCTGTGGCTCACTTGCGTCTATCTATTATCTCCTCCACCATTTACTATTCAGCCCTAAGCTCTGCTCTATCTCTAGACAGCCGAGCACGGGCACTAGGAGACTCCATACGACCACTACACACTCGCCCACAGCTCTCTGGGCCTACACAGCAAGGCCCACCACTCTATTCCTGACCCGCCGGAACACGAGCGACAGTTAGCACTCGCGTGACTCCTACAAGAGGTGTCACAGAGTGGACTAACTGGGAAACTGTTGCTCCCTGGCCGGTTCTCCTCCATGGATTCACTCGAAGCTATTTCGAGAGATTACCACGCGCTCGGTTTGCGCGAGCGCGTGCAAAATATCGCATGTATGCACCTGGTCGATATTCCCGTCACAATTCGATATCTTTCTTCTCGCTCTCGTACTGAGACATCCATTTTCCTCGAGCTTGACTTTGGCAATGAAATTGCTACCTACGTCTCGCAGCTTCAAGGCTTGATCGCCCGTCTCGCGCGTCTCAGAAACCGACAACCGGCGTTCGTGGATCCCGAATGGGGAAGCACGACAATGTTGTCAGAAATGAGGTCTGGCATGAACACGAGGAGAGCGTTTGAGATTGCTTGGGACGCGTTCGTCGTACGCGCTTACGGCTGCGGTAAGTGGTTTGATCACTACGTGACCACTTACGAGGCCCCTTTCGACTGGGGTGACGTCTGCTCGGCTTTTCGCGCCCACCGAGCACAGCTGCACGCCTCCCGGACCCCGTCTCCGCTATTTCCTCAGCAAGCGCCCACTCACTCTTCATGGAGTCAACGGATCGCCTTTGGGGAGCCCCGCTCGCGATCCGTAGACCAGCGGAAGCTCGACCAGTTGGGGATCCCCTTCTCGTCGAGCCCCGCGCCCTGCAAGAACGAGCGCAGCACAAGCAGTCAACAGCCGCGGCACGAGGCAGTCGATGGCATTGGACGCAGTCATCAGCATGACGCCCGTGTCTTTCGTGCACGAGACAGAACTGTGCTCGGCGAGGACGTGAAGCTCATCGAGTCGCTTGAAGACCGACCCGACGCGAAGGACGGGTCAGCACATGGTGCGCATTCCGACCGTGAAATCGCGTCCGCATGCACTCGGTCGAGCAGCCGTGTCTTTAGCGAGAAAGACCAGAGTGATGCGGAAGCTGAGTCCCCCCGCGCGCATGGCATGCAAACGCGAGACGAGGCCGTGCACACAGTGTCTAGCGATACATCAGACAATGTCGATCCTCCTTGTGCGTCGAACACATAGCCTAATCAGCCAGGTCCTCCGCAAGAAGACGCGTACGCGGGCACTCAGCCTGTCCTTGAATCGGACCTTGAACCGCCTTTTGGCGACGACGAAACCTCGCTGGCGCGCGCCCGATCCGACACAGAGCGCGCGCCAATGTGCGCTCAGCCCTTTCCATTCCACGCGCCTAAGCACCCGGCGCAGTACGACTGCAAGGGCGCGTCTTTGCGCGCACGGGGCGCACTGGACGCGTCAGGGCTCGCAATCGCCAGGTCCGCTTACGCACAAGACTCATTACATCCTGTCGACAAATCAGCCCAAGCCCGGTTTAATCGCAATGAGGTTTTTGCGAGCGACATCCCGCACATCCGACATGCAAAACACGCGTCAAGTCTAACTACTAGCGACCAGCCCATTTCCGTGTCAAACGCAGAGGAGCCCTTGGACTCGCAGGCTCTGGACGACGACCACAACTCCGGCGGCTGCAATGGGAACTCTCACGTACCTGCGCCGCCCAACTATGAAGACGCCTCCGCGCCCGCTCAGCCCATTCTCGCTCAAGACTCGTTCTCATACTATAGCAATCAACCCCCCGGCTTCCCGCACGCTGACAAGGACACCGCGCTCAAGGAAGCGCGGGGCGACTCGACGCAAGCGTTCTTGTACGCACCACATGCCTGTCGTCAGCCTACCCGAGCTCTGGACTACGGCTCCGGGCCCAAGGGCGTGCAGTGCAATTCGAATTGTGCGTCCTTTTGCGCACGAGTCTCGGGTGTGCTGCAGGCGGTACTTGGGATGTCTCCTTCGCCCTTCCATGCGGCGTCGGGCAAGGACGGTTCCACACCCTCGAGCACACACAAGCTGCGCGCTCGACGAGCCCCCGCGCTGTCTGCTCCCAGACAAGACGACTTAGGGCTCGTGCACTCGCCTGCCGACGTATCAGCCGGAGGCCAGTCCAGTCTCGCGCGCGCATCCGCGTGTAACGTTCTGAGCGTTCGACGTGCGCAAAGCACGCCAGGCTCTCACACCATCAACCACCCCGTCGGTCCGTCGAATACCAGTGACGGCACTGCGCTAGAAGACGAGAGTTGCGGCTCAAACTATGCGTCCTCGTATGGACTAGAATCCGACACGGATGTATCACCGGTGTCGTCTACATCTACGCAGCTGACGCGCACGTCAGGTGCTTATATACCTAGTGTGTCCCTGCCAGACTCGCCGCCTGCACAGCCTATCTGTGCGCGGGACACACTTTCACGCACGAAGACTAATCTGCGCGTCCAGGCTTGTGGAGCCCAGTGTAATGACGACGACACTTCGATGAAGGTACAGCGCAATTTCAAGTGCGCGCCGCGGCTGGTTGCACAGAATCCCTACGTGCTGGTACCTGCTACCAATCTGCGCATCCGCGCGTCGAACACTGACTCCTCCAACATGTCATTGGCCGCACCCGCACGGTTCCCGGACTCGCTGGACACTATATCGAGCGATTACAATCGCGCTACGGACCTGCGTCGCAACTTAGACGCCGTCATCTCTCTTGACGACGATGATTTCCTGCTTGAACAGGAGTACGCTGGGCGCATTACTGGCTGGATCTCACGGTTTCAGCACTTCATTTGCCGTCTCGCGCGCCTCAAGAATCAGCGGCCGTTCATCATCAACGTGATGAGTGTTTACTCTACGCTATTGACGGAATTGAAAGAGGGTGCTCGTTCGAGGGAAGGATCTGAGGCTACTTGGGACGCGCTCGCCGGACGCGTATATGTAGCGCGTAAGTGGTTCGATCATTATCTTTCTACTGACGATTCTGCTTTCGATTCAGCGTTGCTCGCGAAGAATTTTTGCTTGGAACGTAGGCAACAACGCGCCGGGCGGATGTCGCCAACACCAACGCGAGTTGCAGGAAGTCAGCGGTTTGCCTCTGGGGATCCCCTTTTGCAATCCGCTGGCAAGCAGAATCTCAGCCAGACGGGGAGCCCCGTCTCGTCGAAGCCTGCGCCCTGCAAAAGCAATGTTCGTACGTCAGTAGTCGGAAAATTGCAACGACTCCGCGCTGCCGGATCTTCCGTGACCAGAGACGACTCCAGCGTGTCCGCTCCGCCTGTCTGCAGTCAAAACGCTCCCTCATATGCCAGCGCCCAGTTCATCGACACGTGGGATGCCAACGCACACCGTACAGGTGAAGTCCCGCACGCCAGGCCCAACTTCAAGGACACATCCACACACGCGAGCCTGCCTGTTCACGCGACGGAAGGGTTCATTTGTGTTCATAACGAGGAAGCGACACCCTTCAAATCGGATGACCAGTGCGACCTCAAGGACGAGCGCGCCCGTTTAACTCAAGCATCTGACGACCCTACGCCGGCGCACCTTCAGCGTACGACGGCCATGTCTGTAGCCTTTGACCCCAACAAAGTGTCTGTGAGCGCTTCGGATCTTGGGGTCCGCGTGGGCATTTGCCAGCCCTCTACGACGGCGCTTGCCTCCGTAATCGCACCCCACGACGCGAACCATCAAGCAGTAGCGATCAGCGAGAACATGCCAGGACGCGGGACGGATAAAAAGGCCGAGAACAAATTCGAGTCTAACGGGCACAAGTTCACGAGGCCGCGTCTCCCGGCTCGGCGAGCGCTACCCATCCTCTCTGAACCCACGGATAACTCGTTGCTCTGGCATCGAATGGGAGTTGGCACTTCGGCCCCGAGGTTGCCTCACTCACACCGCGCTCCGCACTGGCGGCCCTTCCCGCGCCAGTCGCGCACGCCGCTATCACCCTCAGGTTTTGGCTCACGCTCCGATAATGACTCGTGCTTCTACCCGCGACTTACAGCTAAAACAAGCAAAAGCAAGTCTCGACGCCTCTCAAAGGATATCGTCAAGCCTGGGGGGCGGTGCTGTACGCTGCGGCGTCGCTCAAACGTTTTCCAGCCAGGATCACGGGCGAAGGCTTTTCACCTGGAACGTAGACGGCACCGCACGGCACGAACGGTGCTAAACCCGACGGCTCTAACGAACATGCCAACACGCGTCTCAGGAAGTCATCGGGTTGCCTCTGGGGATCCCCATTCGCAACCCGTTGCCCAGCAGAAACTCGACCAGTCGGGGATCCCCATCTCGTCAAGTTCTGCGCCCTGCAAAAGCGAGCGCGCAAGCAGCACGGAGCTATCGTGGTGCAAGTCTGTCATCAGGGCTTCACGCGACGTCTTTCTGCGTGTCTCCGACCCCAAAAATCTACAACCGCTCCAGGCTGCCGGATCTTTCGTCGTGCGGCCTATACGAGATCGGCCAGGCGCGTCCGCGCCGCCCGTCTGCGTGCAAGATGTTCCCTCGTGCGCCATTGACTCTCCACAGACGCAAGTGCGTACTCGGCTACTCCACACGCAAGACTCGATGCTGTTACGCGAAGCTACTCACCGCCATGGTACTGGCACATCCGCTGCGAGCGTTTGGCGCTCGCAAGACGTGTCAGACTTAGATGCCGGCGACCAGCACATAGACGTGTTCAATACGGTTGCCCACTCCTTGGCGTCCAAAGACCAAGAGTGCAAAATGGATCACTGGCAGGAGTCGTTGCACGCACAAGACTCAGGAGCACTGCTACAGGTACCCGCGACCGTCCAGCCCGCCCACGCGTCAATTGCTGACGAGAATGCGCAAGAACTCGTAGTTGTCGACGTTGTCGCCACGGAGTCTACTCAGGACCCGTTACATCAGCAATCTGCGCATTTGTCTGGCGCGACTGAGGCCCACTTTGGCCTCTTTTCTCTGGCATACAAGACGACAAGATCCTCCAGACTCACAAGTCCACCAGACAGCGAAACCGACCGTGAATAAATCAATATCCATTATTGAAGTGTGGCAAGTGCAGAATATCAATGTACTAGCCTAGACGGTTACCGTGCATCGCCGGCGAGGAACTCGTGCGTGTGATGGTCAATATACCGGTTCACATAGTAAGCTCGAAAGACACCCAGAGAATAAGAAAAGTGAAAGTTTTCAGGCATGAACGACGACCCGTAAACACCAATGAGATGTGCTGCACGGGCAATGCAGTCCAGATGGATGACGGCCATGCTCGGACGTCCGTTACCCTCGTACTCGTGCTTTACCATCCACATGCCAGTGATATCGTCGGGACGGTCTTCGAAGGGCACTAGCCACTCGACGAGAGCGCACGGATAATCGACACCATCGTGCGTGAAGGAATATAATAGCCGTAAACGACCGATGGCCATTCCGCACATGCCTGGCTGTTCCGCATCGGTCACGACGAACACGGTGTCGTAACGCGCATATTCTCCCCGCCAATCCGGATTTGCGCGGATACGCTCACGGTACATCCCTCCAGATCCACAGAAGTCGCTCGGGGCATAGAAGCGGGCAACAGCGGAATGAAACACGGAGATCTTCCCGAGGATGCGAGGGCATTGGTCGAGAGGGACATCGTCCGCTGTAAGCTCAGCATCGGGGTGGAGCTGGTCGTACAGAAACCGCCGAGTAAGCTCAGGAAGGCGCGGCTGCTGGATGCGCGCAGCGAGACCATGAATGTTCCGGGGATAATTGCTTTCTTTACGCATCCTCGAGGTTAGTACAACGATGATGTAACAACAGAACAAGCAAACTCACCACGCCGCTGCGCTAATTTTACACTCGATGGCGTCTTTGGGCCTGCGACTTCCCCGTGTTCATCATCCTCGTCCTGGTCTGTGTCCGGTTCCGGCTCCGGAGCATGTCCCGCGAGCATTCGAGCTGTATATGACAATGTGGATCCTGCCATCATACCAAGCTTTGCGAAAACGCGCCGCGCGGCACTCAGTTTGTCGAGCCGTTGAAGGGTGAGGAGCATCTGCAGGAGCGCTTTCCATTTGCTAGAGCGGCGCCATGGCTTCTTGACCGACTGAATATGTTTGGACTCGGTGATAGACGAACAAAGCCCATTAGGTGTTCCAAACAGGCGAATCGAGCGCGGATAATGCAAAAGGGAGTGCTGGCGCGGGAGGGAGATGTTATCTTCGCGGACGCCGGCTTCGATGAAAACTTCACGGAGGGCGTGAAAACGACTGAGTGCACCTTCTAGTTCCGCGAGCGTATCAGTGTCGAGAGCATTGCGACGTGCGAGGTAGCAGAAATCGAGGAAGGCGGCTAGGCATTTCACCATCTTGTCAGGTACATGGCCAGCGATGGCGGGAAGATAAACCTATTTTGGAACATACCAGTGTGAGCGGCTTGCTCTGCATAGCGGAAATAGACAATTTGACGTACCTTCATGAGAGCCTTCGAGTCATCTCCAGTCCACTGAGTGAAATCGCGGCCTTCGGGGAAGCGTCGCAGTCCAGGGAAGGCAGGCACGGCAGCAATTCTGGATGTTGCGAGAGGTCATTACACGCGAGTGCGTTCAAAGAATCTTAAACTCGTACCGTCGGTCGATATCATCAATAATCTCATGCGCACGTGCTTCACCGTGAACAAGATGTAGATATTCGTTGACCCATGTGACGATATGATCCTTGAACGTGCCCTTGATAACCTGATGGAGAAGATCCGGGGACAGAAGTTCATGGATGTCTGCGCGAGGAAAGTCGTGTGTGAAGGGCTGAATGAATGAGATATTGTCACTGGTCAGAAAACACGTTGGGATGATAGCGGGAAAGATAAGCGCACCACAATATCAGCTCGTATACCCCAGTCGTCCCACACAGTGCCCGGATCAAAAGCCGTTATGATCCAGTCGGTCCTTTCTTGTGTTCGCCGCACGGAATTGGGAGCATCAAGATTGTCTGGCTTAGCATCGCATCTGTTATCACAAAGAAGAGAAGCAGGAGTGAATCGAGTCAGTGGCGAGTGCAGGAAATAAGTTAGCAGGTAATGCGCACTCACTTCGGACACCATCCTTGGACAATTCCAGCAAGCCAGACCTGCTCCGGATAGTCAGCAATGTAAGGCCCAAGCCCAAAGATAGCGCGTCGTAAATGGCCGTCGGGGCAGCGGACAGTAACAGGAGCGGTCATCGCGGCTTTGAGTGGCTCAAATACACGCGCTAAGCATGCGTGATACATCTGCCGGCAAAACTTCTGATATTCGGGACGTTTCCGATGCCTTTTTGCCGCTGCAGATCCGACTGACTGTTAGAATGCCATTGTAATATCCGAAAGACCGCTGAACTGACTTTTGGGAATTGGGAGGAAGGCCACCGGTAAGACCGCATTACCACGAGCACGACGAGCCGTGTTTGTGAGGATTCCCGGGGACATATACACGGGATGATACTCTTGATGGCCCGTTGCAACCGAACACGTTGTCTTGTCGCTACCAGCAACTATTGGCACGAACATGGAGCCGTGCGTAGCAGGGTCCTCCGCAATTATATCCTAAAACACAAAAATCACGGAATCAATATTGTAAAAGAGATACTGATAGAACGCGGACACTCACCGCTTGCTTCCAGGCCCAATCTCCACTCATTAGATTTGAGTACACCCGTTTTCCATTCACGTCAAACTGCTGATACGGCACAGTATTAACCTGGCCCTTGAAACTTGTCGTCTCGAGCTGGTTGCGAGCAACCACCAACGCGTCACGCACGTAGAGCTCGTATTCCTCGGTCATCCACTTGGGGGGCGTTCCGCGTGGTAAAGGGCCCTGGTAACGTATCTTTACGGTCCGCCATGGTGCGTCACCGGACCGGATCTCGTCGATTGTGGCGTACATCTTCTTGGCGTTAGCCCATGGTGTTTTGCCGCCAAACGGTAGGACGCTCGCAGCCCAGTGGTCGAGGGCCTGGTTTATTTGTGACTCTGAGCTCTGGGCTGTGACGAAATGGAAGTGTGCAAAGTCGAAGTCGAGCCGCGAGGTGAATGGATGCCAGGCGTTATTGCTTTCGTCTGCGGGAGGGGGATCCTTTGGTGCGGGAGGTGCGTGAGGAGGCAGGGGCACCCCATCCACATCGCAAGGTCTCGCTATACAGAAGTATGAGTCGTTTATAATGGATATAGAAAGTGAGCAGCGCACCGTTCAGTTTCTGATGGTAACGGAAAGTGTATGAACCTCTGTTTGCCTCGTCGTCGTCTGAATCCGGTGTAGGCGCACGGTGCATTGCGTTGTAATGTTGTGTGAGTCCACCTGCAGTAGAGCACACACGAGGGCAGTGCATGCATGTGTAGCGGGTGGTATTTCTTGCGGGAGACATAGCTTAGGGCTGAGGGGGGAAAGGAATGAGAGGCACTTAGGAAGAGAAAACGATTCAAGTTAGCGACACGCGAGCGCCTTGGAGAGCCAAATAAAACAACACATTGCCTCGTCACTCTTACATTTTGACACGTCTACACCGTGAACCACTGCATACATCATGGCTGAGCAGATATCCCGGTCAACACGTTCGAAGAAGGCAGCACTCACCACTGAAGATCCGCCAGCTGAGACGCCACCGCCTGGTCCAGCACCTTCCGCAGAGCCGGCTCTTGCGACGACAGTTCCAGAGGCCAGGAAACGAGGACGCCCCCGTAAGGACACAGCTAGCTCTTCTGGAACAGCTCCTCCTGCGAAGAAATCACGCGAAAAGAAGGTTGTGCCACCCCGGATCGGCAACGAGGGGGAGAAGGAGGACGGCGACTCGGCGGCGACTACTGGCAAGCCTGGAGCAAAAAAGAGGGTACCACGCTTGCCACCTCCCAGGTCAGAGCCATTGCCCCAACGCTCAACGCGAGTGGTGAATCCTGCAGCCCCAGTGATGCCTCGTCCGATCAGGAAGCCGGGGGAAGCTGCTGCTGAAGAGCGCAGGAGGCAAGAGCTTCTTCTCGAGCTCGAGGAGCTTGAAAAGAAAAAACTGCAGGCTTTGGCAGCCCTAGAGGTCGAGACCTCGCAAGCCGATGCTGAAGAAGAATATTCAGCAATCACCCATCTCTCTCAGGTGTCCGACATTTCTCACCAAGTTACTGGCAGCCAGCCCGAAGATATCGAGATTACGGAGACGACGGGAGCCCTAGGAGCAGTTGAACTGGAGTCCGACATCGAGATGATGGATGAACTTTTGCTTGAAGACGTCGAGGAACATAGTGGTGGCGAGGCGCCTCAGAAAAAGCGCACGGTGCGTAATATTTCAATATG
Source organism: Plicaturopsis crispa FD-325 SS-3 (assembly GCA_000827205.1). Lineage (NCBI taxonomy): Eukaryota > Fungi > Basidiomycota > Agaricomycetes > Amylocorticiales > Amylocorticiaceae > Plicatura > Plicatura crispa. The sequence goes on along the minus strand of KN832576.1, from coordinate 243,756 downwards.
CTTGCGAAAGATGCAAGACTTACTTCATTTTTGCTACTACTACCATCTACATTAGAGAAAGAAGAAGGCAGGCAAGGGGGAGACTCGCAACAAGGTTGAGGAAATCAAGGAGACGTTGAGAGCAAGCAAGACGCCTGTGAACTCAACGTCAACGAAAAGGTGACCATTTCCGTCACTGCTTCCCACGGAATCCACTGACTGACTCTCTTCCTCTCATATTGCTCGATGTCGACCGTTTCATAGCTCAACAAAGGCCATATCTGGACTGATTTCGAACTGGGAAAGCAAGGCCACCAAGTTACGGGCCTCGTCGCATCAACGCAGTACAACAAAAGCTGCTGGCCAGGAGTCTGACCAGGAGGTACTCGGTGGCCTCGATGACGATGATGCAGCAGCTATACCGCCAACCGTACGGGATCCTCAAAGCCATAACAATCGCAAGAACGAGGTGTGTTGTAAATTATCATGTATCTTAATCTGACTTACGGTCTTGTCAGCTCGTAGGTTTTGTCGCCGACTCGAAGCCACCCGCATCAGAGGATCCTACTCAACTGGTCCAAAATCCAAAGTCGATGCGCAGCAAGCCATCTACCAAGAAGCTGCAGACTACGAACCTGCTTAGCTCTGCACCTGTCCATAAGCGCTCACCATCTACAAGTATCGAACCTTCGGAGATCTTGTCGACGCCTAGTACACCCAGCACTGCCTTGAACGATGGACAATCCGAGTCGGTTGCTCACCTTCCGGAGTTTGCCCGCGCTGCGTGGGCTTCCGCATTCCTCCCTACTCTCTACGCTTTTCTTGCGGCTAGCGAAACACCTTGGAGTCCTGCGGGTGCAGACGGCGACCTCGTTCCTGCTCTGCAAGACATCGTCAACACCGTATGGCCCGGGACGAATTACCGTGTGCGATATAATGATAGGATATTCAAGACAGTGAGTGACTACAATTGATTCTGAAGCCCGTTGCTTGATACTAATTACGAGTCAAGGCGCGAGACCGTCTCAACGACAAGCGCAGTCTGATTGGTCAGAACGCGGTCAAGGCTGTCACCGAACACTTCAAGCAGCCTCAGTACGCGGGCGATCGCAATGCAATTGCAACGTTCGCTGCATATGCGAACCGATCCGACGGGCCCGGTCTATATCGCATCCCCGCATCCATCAGTGCAAGCCCTGCTGATGTTGATTATGTGGTACGCAAGTTCTCTCTCTTGTGAAGCATAGTACTGTGACTGACGTTGTGAGTCAGAAACCTGATACGTTGTTCGAGTCGACGTTCTTTATTTCTACATTGGCTAGCTTTCTGAAGTTCACAAAGAACTCTCGTAAGGAATACGGGCGTCCGAAGGGTGCTCTGGCGCTCTGTGCAGCTGCAGTAAGCCGGTGTATTCGTTTTAGTGGTATATTATTGACATTCAAACATAGGTTGAGCGCGCGTTCAATATGTTTTACACAGGAACAAAGGTGACAACCGGCAAGTTCGGGAAGGACACGGCTGGCGCAATGACCGACGACTACGTCGCGTTGGTGAACAAGATCTCCGAAAGGCGCTGGAAGCTGGTTCTACAGCTCTGTGGATCCAATAATGCAGGTCCGCGCGGCTCCGGCCAGCCCACTAGTGCCCCGCCACTGCGTCAGTCTCGACGCGATTTCTACCAACCGAGCAGCCCGCCTCCTGATGATTCGGATGACAACTGACATGTCACTCTTTGCGTATGTTTCCATTCCGTTCCGTTTGCTTCTGAAACTCAATATGGGGTTGAAAATGCAGCATCGACATGCCACGGTATCCCGCTCAGTCGTCGTGTCTCCGAGTCGGTCTTATTTCAATCTCCATCCGATATCTCATCCCCTTTCACTTGCTCTTACTTTCCTTGCCGTCAAAGCATCACATCTTTTAATACCCACTCTCTTCTGCTTCGTCCTCGGCTCGCCGTAGTAGTTAGTTTATAAATTAGTGCATTTTTCAATTAGTATGCACCCCGTGTGCCTTTTGACTTTCGACTGGCGCTCAGTGCCACTGGCATCGCTCTGGTACCCTCTGGCAATCTGGTTTGTCTTGTCGCAAATGGTTTTCATACCGAAATTTGTGGTCTGGGGGCCGAAAATACCTAGCTTGCGCTCTGGGGCGTACTTTTTTGACTTGTACAAGCTTGTACAAGCTTGTACAAGTCCGGCCAGAAACTTGCGGGTTTCCTGATGTAGCGGCGGACGCTCACTGGCAGCTCGTGCAACTCTACGCGCCTGCACGCGTAAACACTGATCAGCAAGTGTACGCGCCTGGCGTCGGAGTCCACCCCGATTCCAATGGCTTATTCGCGCGCAGCGCTCTATTTGTCCGGCAAGCACAAAGCGCGGCCCCCCGAACCAGCGAGGCACCCTTAATTGCATTGAACACCGACAACAACGGCGACCTCGCAAACAGGGCCACAAAATACGACACGAAGAATTGGTTCTCATACGCACAGGATCAGGACTTGCGGGCGTTCGTGCGAGCTCAGGATATTTGCGTGCAAAGCAAGCACGTACACACTCCTAACGGCGAAGTGCTTATTGTCGAAAACGCGGACTCTCAGGTCGCTTCAGCGGTGCTCCAGAATACAAATGTTAATGTCGCGGGCGACGCAGATTACCCACCGAACATCCTTCCGCGCAGCGACTACCACTCAGCAGCAGATAGTAGTGCTTTCGCGGCTGGGGGGTACGGATCCCTAATGCTACGCCTTTCAACTTGCTGCTCACCCCCTTTCCTCTCTGACCTCATGGCGACAAGCTCGTGGTTCTGGCACCGAGTAGGAGTCGGCAACGCAGGTCCAAATTCACTACATTTGCACCCTTCCATTCATTGGCAGCCCTTTGTGTGCGAGTTGCGCATACAGTCAATGGCTCTGGTTCCTCCCTCCTCGGACGCAACTCGGCAAACGCATGACATTCGCGCGTACATGCAAAGAGCATTCTCGCTCCACATCGGCTCGTGTTTCTACCTGCGACTTACAGCTAGAACAAACGAAGACAAGTCTCGACGCTTCTTGTGGGACACCGCCGAGCCTGGGGGGCGGCGCTCTACCGCACAGCGTCACTCGAACACTGTCTCACAAGTGCGTTGTCGCGCTTCTCAGTGGGCATCAAGTCCCTATCCGGGAGGCCGGGACACGCTTAGATATAGGCCACGAGCAGACCACCGAGGGTCTGCGGGACGCGTAACCCGACTCTTGTATAGCGTTGGCTCGCCTGTTTGCATGTTCTGGCATCAGCAACGATTGTTGGTCTGGCTAGGCTCCATACTTGCTGCGGGTTCCGCGCTTGCATTCGACAGCTATACCACGTTTGGGTTCTACTACATCAACGGGGTCACGGGTCCTCCTCGATTTCACGCGCACCACAACCCTGTGCTCGCTCCGTTCCTACCGTTGACTCGGGGCCGCAACGCTCAAGCCAGACTGGCTCCGCACACATCAATCTGCCAGCCGGGAGTCGCCTTTAGGGAACCCTGTCTGCGACCTGCTGAGTCACGGAGGCCCGGCGAGTCGGGGAGCCCCTTCACGTCGAGCCCCGTGTCAGACGAGGATGGTCTCACAACTCACCGACCCACTGCGCTTGTTGACAGCAAGTGCAAGGAGCGGCTCGCATGCGGCTGTAGTCAAACATGCGCAAGTCTTGCTATACGGTCAGCCCAACATGAGCATCGGCGCCACTGTGACAGCGCGGCCATTACAGAATCTTGTCGCTTTCTGGCGCAGAGTTCTCGCACGCGACTTGCGCGTACGGTTGCCAGCTCTAGCTCCTCTTTCGCCACTCACAGCTCCAAGTCAAACGCTCAATGCTCGCGCGTACGCACAAGACGCCTTCACATCCCGGAAGTCTCGACGAGCTTCAATATGATCAACCCTGGGGGGCAGCATCCAGATACGTCCGTTTTGCCTCCATGTCCAAAGCTACGTCCAACACTTCCGCTGGCATTTTGGGGAACCCCATTTGCTTGTGATGACGCGTGACCTACAGGGAGCCCTGTATCCGTCCGCGTCATCCAGCTCAACTGCTCGACACCGCGGTGACTTGCTCATGGACTCATGCTGTTCCTGTAAATCTTGGACATAGCCTTCCAATATGCTACATGCATTTGTTCTATGCTTCCCACATACTTATGCGACACTGCAACTTCGTTGTCCCCTCGCATGGCTTCTGACTCACGCGACGTGGCACTGCCGTCCCTCCCACCATACCCCATCCATTTATCCGACACCCTCCTCTCCACTGCCGCTCTCGTCTTGCAATATGATGGACTACTTTCCCGCACTGCTTCATAGTCCCCTGGTGGATATCACCAGCACGGAAAAGTGGGGGGCAGTAGGGGGTAGGTATAGGCATGGGCCATGGTGACCCGAGACCAGTCCGGAGGATGGCTCGGATTTGGAGGTGCACCGGCTCTATGGAGGTTGTAAGGAATGCATATGGTTACAGGATCAGAAATATCCTGCTACCTTACAGCATCTTCTAACTGTGCCACAACCGAGGGAAGTGCTAGCGGAGGAAAACATGAGTCGTGCAGGTCAAATTTTCTTTTTCTTTTCAAACTCCCCTACTACATCCCCTTAATTCTACCCCATTCAAACCTATACTCTTCTCGTTTATTCAGCTGATGCTTCGAGAGTGGGGGGCTCTGTGACAGGGCATATACACAGAATGCCTCTCATCTTAAGACTCTCCAACCATCAGCCGCACTCTGTGTGGCTTAGCCATATTTACTTCTATTTGTACCGTAGTTACATGAGCTGTGGCTCACTTGCGTCTATCTATTATCTCCTCCACCATTTACTATTCAGCCCTAAGCTCTGCTCTATCTCTAGACAGCCAAGAAGCACGGGCACTAGGAGACTCCATACGACCACTACACACTCGCCCACAGCTCTCTGGGCCTACACAGCAAGGCCCACCACTCTATTCCTGACCCGCCGGAACACGAGCGACAGTTAGCACTCGCGTGACTCCTACAAGAGGTGTCACAAGCGCGCTGCCACGCGCGGAAATAACCACTTTGCGTCAGCCGCCGTGGGATTGCGCTGCGGCCTCACACATCCGAGCGGTCAAGGCGCGGGACCTCAGTCTGCGCACTCTCTGGCGATCCTTGTGCTCAGTACCGTCTCGTCGCGAGAATCAAACGTAGCGAGGAGGCGACTGCGCGCAGAGACGGTGTCCAGGCTATCTTTCTAGCGTGCCAAAGCGAGGGCAGGCAGCCATTGATGTGAGATAATTGCAAAGGAATGCACATTATCCCTTTGTTGTCAATGCAATGCAACGCGGTGATCCGATCTACAGCCAAAACGGATCTGATTAGTCAGCGGGCTAGCTTTCGGACTTGGAAATTTCCAAAGCCGTTCCTTGGGCGCTTTTTTGGCTTCCAAAAACAGCTCCATAGCCCCTAGGCCTGACGGCACTTTGTCCGCGCTCCCTCGGGCATATCGCGGATATCCGCTTTTGTATCAGTAGCCCCTAGCATCAACTTCGAGCATTTCGCCCATCCTCAGGCTGGCTTCGGGCATTTGTATTGGGCTTTAACCCCTAAATGTCTTGCAAGCAATTTTTTGTTTGGTGCCATCTAGCGCGTTAGGTTCAAGTACATAGCTCCTCTATCATATTTATTTTGCTTGATTCACTGAGCCTTGCGTGGACGCCTTACTTGAATTATGAAACAAAACTATTATCTTTATTTAATACAAAAAGTCGCAGGGCTCGTGAGTTGCTAGACAGTGGGAGTGCGAAAGCGGTGGGAAAATGGCCACGGGATCAAACCATGAGGGGGCGAGGGCGAGACGGCGGGAGCGGCAGCGTCAAAGTATGGCATAAGCGCCGGCGAGATTGAAGACAGAGGGGGGCGAGACAGGCGGCGGCGGCGGCAGTGACGGGGACGTCGCATGCGGATGCCGCGGGTAGTGGAGGACGGGTGGGCGGCACGCACAACACGGAGCGCCTCGACGTCAGCGACGCCGCAGGCAGTCCACGGCATGGGCAGCGCGACCCCCTACGCAGCGCGCGGGGGTGGGCGTGGGCTGGCTAGCGCGGAATGTGCGCGCGGTGTTACCAGGCACGCTGGCGGCTGGCAGCACGCGCGCGTGTGGATTGTGCGCGGTGGGCTGGCTTGCTGGTCGGGCAGACCGCTAGCGCATGCCAGCGCGCGCATTGGCGTTTGCTGGTAACGTAGACGGATGGCGGTGCGGGCCTGCGGACGCCAGCGTGGGGTTCGCGTGAGCTGGCGAGTGCACACTGTCGTGGGGCGTCCACAGTGGGCGGGTCCTGGGTGTGCGGCTGGTGCGGGCTATGCACTGCCGTGCATGCACGCGGACGTAGGGCGCCGTGTGCTGCGTGTGCGAGTGAGGCTGGCGTGCCGCGGGCGCTGACAGATAGACGGAGGGTACGGGATGGCGGTGTGCCGGCACAGGCACGGCGGTGCACGGGGAGTGGGAGGGGTGCGCATTGGGAGTAGGACGAGTGCAGGGGGTCGAGACGGCGGTTTGCTGAGTCGGTGGGGATGGGAGTAAAACAGTGGGGAGTGGGGAGTGGGACGCGCTGGGTGCATAGCGTCGAGACGGCGTCTGCTCACCCTGCTTTTGTGCTCCCTCTGCTCCTGTCTGCGCCACCTCTAGCCCATCGTCTCCAGTGGCGTGCGCAAAGGCGCAAAGGCGTGGCAGGCGGGCTGGTCGTGGTGCGCGAATGCGGCGGCTGGGACGCGCGAGGTCGTCGTGCGTGAGGTGGCTAAAAAGAAAGTCGTTAGCGCGACATGCAACGGTAGATAAAAGAGGAAAGACTTACATGATTGAAAAGACGAGAAGCGGCATGCCCCCTGCAAAGTTGCAGAGGGTGGGAGGGGCCCGATGTAGCGCGCAGCGTGCAACGACGTGGGCAACAGCGACGACGAAAGGCAACGCGACGACGACGACGATTTGCGAATTTTAAACTCCGCCGGCGTCGCCCGAACTGGCTCTTCGAGGTGTCGAACGTCTTCCTCACACCTCACAAGGCACTCATACAGCTAGAAAAAATGATTTTCGGACTCGTATGTATCTCTACATAGTGTACAGAAAGTTTCAATTTTTTTGAGTGGATAGATATGAGTCAATAAATCAAAAGACGCGTAAAGTACGCTCTCAGCGCGTTTTTGGGCACTGTATCGTATCGCGCTCTCCTCCCATTCGTTTTTTTATTACAAAAAAATTATATTCGTATTCCTGGGGTCTGATTCCATAGTAACATAATTTACCACAAAGATCTGACGAGTGTGTCCAGTACAGGAGGCAGAATCGCGCTGGAAAGCACGAAGATCGAGCATTCCAGATACTCGGAATGGGAATGTAAGCACGCCCAAGCAGTTGCCTTTTTGGGTATGGTTTCCACGCGACTTTTCATTACGTAATGATGGGAATTTCTCGCTCAACCACTGCCCCGCCGCCGCCGTTAGGCGGCGGGGGAACGTCTGACCGATCCCAGACCTGTCCATTGGACATGTCCAATGGATTGTCCAATGGACATGGTCTAGACTGTGGCGGCATGGCAACTTGAAGATCAAGGTTCGTTTATGTAAATTTAGGTAAGTAAATCGCTACTCAACGCCAACGCGGCGCGCGCGTCGGGCGCTGCAGCACTGCTGCAAGACTCTGGGGCTCGGTTTTGTAAGGGAAATTAAATGATTCGTCCGCCCCACGGTGTCGTCGCCGTTGACGACAGCGAGCGCGCACTTTTACATAGAGCCTGTATATTCAGATAGATCAGAGTTTTCTGCTAGAATAAGACAAGTATACTACTCTGCCACAGCTTAAGAGATTAAATTGAGTCTTAGTCTGGATCAAGTGAGGTACCCGTAACCGGAGTAGAAAAAAAAGGTCACGTGTGGCACGTGTTTCGTCCAAATTAGGCAGGTAGCGTATAGCAAAACACGTCTGCTGCTCAGTTTACGCCTCGGTATCTTCAAGTTTGAATGTCTAGTATATGCTGAATGACGCTTGCGGTGGTTCGGTCTCCTCGCAGATGTTTCAGGATGCCGTGCGCGCGCATATAGGCTGTATTTTAGTGCAAACTGACGAGATACAGC
>KN832576.1:223940-234203 GCA_000827205.1 Plicaturopsis crispa FD-325 SS-3 | reverse complement strand
GGGTTTGGGTTAGAGGTTAGGGTTAGGGGGTTAGGGTTAGAGGTTAGGGTTAGCAGGTTAGGGTTAGGGCTAGAGGTTAGGGTTAGGGGGTTAGGGTAAGGTTTATTATTGCTCGGTGGTTAGGGTTAGGGTCTGTTAGGTATAAGAATTTGGGTTTATAGGGCTCTGAGAAAGACAAATCTCATCGGACATATGGTGTAATGGTTATGGGCATCAGACTTTCTGTCATCTGGAGAGTTCGATTCCCGGGCTGCACATTTTTGGAATCGATTCGAGCCCGAAAATTTCTCTAAGTCCAACTTTCGGAGGGACTTAGAAAAAACAAGCTCACTTTCAGTGGGACTTAGAAAAATCGCAGCGTAAAAGGCGGTAAAACGCCTTCCGACGGTAGAATTCCCATAAAAGGGAACTGCTTGGGTGTGCTTACAATCCCTCGGAATGCTCAATCTTTGTGCTTTTCAGCGCGATTTTGGCTCCTCTACTGGCCACACTTCACGGATTATTACTGCACCTTGGGGGACCATGCAAACAGGTCTCTCAAGTAGGAATATATTTTTTTCTCGACGCAAAACGACGAGGGACGAGAGCGCAGCGCAAATTCGTCGCGAATCCAAAATTGATTTGCGATGATTTGCGATATTTTGGCATCGTTCCGCATCGCGCACATTCCATACTGAACGGAAAAAATTGAGATTTTCTACACTGCATACATGGACATATTCGAATACAATTCTTATTTTTATTCATGAAAAAACGCTAGCAGGAGCGTTGAGGAAAGGGATTCAGCGTTGTCGAAGCCAACGCCACAGCGCGGAGAAGCCCGAAAAATGTTCCCACGGTTGATTTTCAAGCCTCGTCGTCGTCGTTGTCAACCTTTCACATCTGTACTCCCATTCGACGACACTCTGTCCTGCTGCCGCCACGCTCATTCATTCATGTTCTGCCGCGCCCTCACTCTCCAAGCCAGCACCCTCAACATGAAGGCCGGCTGCTCGCCCTGGCCCCCTGTGGCTCTTTGTGTGGGACTGCCACGTCGCCGTCGCGCGCGTGTGCACAGGTCACAGGTAAGTTCCCTGCTTCCTTTTCATCCTTTTTTCCCCTTTTCTTTTTCCAGGCCGTGTGCTAGTATGCGAGCTTGTACCTTGGGCACCAAAACGCGCGCGGCCTTGGCCTTTTCACCCTCTATTCCATTTCTTTCCCGGAGCCGCACCCTAGTACGATAGCTCGACCTTGGGTAGCAGAACAGGCGCGGCTCTGGATATTTTGCTTGTGTTCCCCTGTGTTGTGATACTGACAGGGTATTTTTTTAGCGTGCAACAAACCCACCGCCTGTACCGTCTCCCCGCCGCTGTTCCTCGTGTCCCCAACTGCCGTGCCAGCGCCATGCAGAGCCCTGCTTCGGCACGGCTGTGCCAGCACCACTGTGCCGACACCACTGCTTGTGGGGTGGTGCTGCTGCACGCGCCACGGCCTCTCCCCCGCCCCGGCTCCGCCATTCGTCCGTCCATGTCGCCCAGGTACATGGCACCCCGTACACGCTAGCGCAACCACCAACCCGGTGCCGGTGCAGCCGCCGCAGCACAGGGCGATGTTGGGAGCTAGCACCTGCTGGCTCCCGCCGGAGCAGCACGGCGGTGACACCCCAGTGCCAGCGCAACCGCACCGCTGCCGGTGCCGGCGCCAGGGCACCCAGACCCACGGCACCCTGCTCCACGACAGTGCGAGCGCCGACCGCACGTCAGCATGACTGGCGTCCGCGGCATCGGCGCTTGTGCGCCTACCCCCATCGCTAGCGCAAACTGCCAGCACCGCAACCGCCAGGCGTCTACGCCTGCCACAGCCGCCGCCTTTGTGCGCACGCGGTGACCACAGCCGGCGTGCCTCACAGCAGCTCCATTGCTGTGCATGCTCGCATGTGCGGCGGCCAAGTGCGCAGGCTGCCCTCAGCGGCAGCCTGCGCACTGTCCAATTCATTCCTAGCGCGTACGCGCTCCCTCCTCCGTCTCCCGTCTCCCCCTACCGTAACCCAACCGGGCTTAGCTCCCGGTCTTCGTGGTTGCAACCGGGGAACAAGGATGAGGGTGAGCCCATGTGTGTAGGGCCCGCATCCGCCGCGCAGTGCGTGGTGGGTGCGGGCTTTTTTTTGCTGTATATTTAGTTTGTAGAGGGTCTTCTAAGACCCTAGTAAAGTAATAATTTTTTTTTACCGTTTCTTTTGAGCACAAATGAGGACCGTACCGTAGCGTACAGTTTGGGAAGAACAGCCAAAAATAGAATTATGCGAGCCTCGAGGCACGACGACAACGAGCCCGGAAGCATGCCAAAGTCGCGCAAGCCATCCGAGGCGGCAATGGGTGTGAGCAAGGCAAAATTAAAGGTCCGAAGGCAAGCGCAAGGTGCCGGACAAGCCGAAATGCCCAAAAGGTCAGTAGGTGGCAGTGTAGCAGGATATGCGGTTCCATTGCATTGACGGCAATGGGATAGTTCGAATTTCTTTGCAATGTGGCTACAGCATGAGGTGGGGCAGGGTCGTCGAACATCACCTTTGAGGTGATCATGAGCGCGGAGACAGATAAACGATGGCCCGACGAGCCTCATGCAGTGGGGAAGCGCAGCTTGGAGCGCTACGGGAGGACCTACGAGGCGTACATCACGCACTCCTCGAGCTTCGTACGGTGGAGGGTGTAGGAGGCACAAACCATGCGCATATGATGTGGATCATCGTGAAAACTGTTAGGGGAGGAGTCAGTTACTAAGGAAGTGTTGACTATGGTAGGAGGGCGCACCTGAATACCGGGGTCCACCGTATACTCAGCCCTTCTTACTCTCGGTGCTGTCGTCCATCGTCGTTGGACGTGCTTTGGAGAGTGTGTATGCCTGACTTGGAGCTACTCGGAGTTCTTAGTAAGGAGTCGTCGCCAGGTTCTCGAACTTCAATCGAGACTTTGCGAGACTCCGACGAAGTTCCGAAACAATTCAAGCTCCGACTAAATTCAAGTTTATATATTGCCACATCACCGCCCTCACGCCGTGTCTTTTTCCCCACCATCTCCCTTCAACGTCGAATGCTAACTCAGCGTGACTGGTCAGTACTGCACGCGCTCTACGTCCTCCTCACAACCTGACCTCGTTCACAGTCTACTTCATGATTCCGTAGACATCTCGGGCTGGCTTTGTGTGCCGCTCTCTCAGATTCCGGGTGCACCGCGGATAGCTTGCTGCATCGCCCACTGCAGGGCCTCGTTACACATCAGAGGATCCGCAACATAGGTGAGCATTCCACCAGTGTCCTATGCGTCGAGCATTGACAGCTCATCCCCTCGTCTCCCTAGTTGTCCGGGGATGTTGTATTTAGCAGACCACGTCACCCACCTCGACGCTTCAAGGCAGTGTCAGGCGGGCACGCCTAAGATACCCATCATCACAGTGACACTGGCCTAGGTGGTCTCATCCGAGATATAGGTCAGTTTCATGTTCGTCGCATAGGTCATCACTGATGAGTTAAATAGTGCTCAGGCCGCAGGATGCATTTGCGCTGCTTCAGTTCGCACACATTCAGTTGTAAGTTTCCCCGTCATCACTTCCATTCATATCACTATTGCTTGTGTTTCAAGGCTTTTCTGATCCTCGGAGCTGCGACAGTGGGATTGTGGGATATCATGTACTTTACTATTTGTATGTAGATAGCTCAATGCGATTGATTTCATCGTACCTAAGCCCAATTAGAGGAAAAATGGGTTCCAAATCCAATGAAATGAGATGTATTTTGTCAGAATCCTTGACGATTTGACGTGGATCTGCATGAATTCGCAGCAAATTCGAGGCAAGTTTTTTTAACTTCCCGGATCTGGCGAATCGATGAATTTGCAAGAATTTGCAAGAATTCTCGGGAATTTAAGAAGACATTATGAGGCGCCCACCCTATGCCTTGTCCCCCCTCTGAAATCACATCAGGAAAATCACTTTTGCTATATAGAAGGAAGATTTTCTGAGGTGAAATTATAGTTGAGATGTGACTATCATAGCTACTATAGCTATGACAGATTTTTCTAATTAAGTCATTGATTTGAACATTAATCTCATAGTTTCTATTATAGCTGCCATAGCTGCAATCACAAATTATAGTCCATATGCCAGAAGATAATAAATATCACATAAAAAGCATTTTTACACTAACATAGTAGGCTACCTAAGCAAAAATGGATGTCGCACCAGAACTAGGCGCCCTATAACAAGTGGAATAACAAGAGCGCCCACGAGACGGCGGGCCCGTGGTGGGTGCTGAGGATAGAGGCATGCGGTGGCGGCGGCAGAAAAGCGACGACAATGAAACGCCGGCTGGCGTCTCATTTTGTCGTCGTCGTCTCGCGTGCACAGGCTCACTGCGCGCGCGAGAAGGCAAGCCCCTCGTGGTGTGCTGAGGGTAGAGGAATGCGGGGGGCGGGGGCGGCGGGGGGGTATGTGATGTCGCGGTGCACGATGCCGGCGCGGACTGCGCTGTCATAGAAGGGCGTGGTGGGGGTGGTGGTGGTAGCGGGGCCACTGTGTGGATGTCGACGTGGAGCGGAGTGTGGGCGTGTGCGTGGAGGCGGTGCTGACGCGAGCAGGGCACTGGCACGGGAAGGCGCTGGCGCCAGGTGGGGTCGGCAGAGCGGCGGCGGTGTTGCTGACGACGCTGGTGCTTGGACGGGCACGGCGCCGGCATGGGGACGATGGCGCCAAGATGGGGACGATGGCTCTGGGACGGGAACGACGGCGCTGGGACGGGGGATGCACTCAGAGCGGCGACAGCGCTAACGCTGGCAGAGCAGCAGTGGCGTTGACGACTGCGCTGCGCTGACGCTGGGATGGAGATGGCCCTGGCATGGGGACGAAGAACAGCGCGGGGACCGCGGCACGCGATGGCGGGGATGGTGGATGTGGCCTGCGTGGTGCGATGCGCGGCCTACTCTCGTGCTTGTTCCCACTCCTACCCAGCTGCATCCTACTCCCCTTTGCACCCTCCGGAGTCCCGATCCTTTCCCTGTTCTTCTTTGTATCCAGGCGCGACGTGGACGCAAGCGTTCCCGAGGTGTGCGAATTGTTGAGGTACGCGAGGAGGGGTGGAGGAGTGCGGGGGCGGCGGGGAAAGCATCGACGACGAGACGCCAAGAGGCGTCTCGTTTCGTCGGCGTTGTCTCGCGTGCACGGGCTCACAGTGCACGCGCGACGGTGGGCCCGTGGTGGGTGCGGAGGGTGGAGGAAGGCGGCAGTGGCGGGCAAAGCAACGACGACGAGACGCCAGGAGGCGTCTCGTTTCGTCGTCGCCGTCTCGCGTGCACCGGCTCAGAGCGCGCGAGACGGTGGGCCCGTGGTGGCCCGCACAGGGTGGAGGAGGGCGGGAGGCAGCGGCAGCGGCGGCGGCGGCGGCAAAGCAACGACGGCGACAACGAGACGCCGTCTGGCGTCTCGTCGTCGGTGTCGCCGTCTTGCGTGCACCGGTTCGCAGCGCGCGAGACAGAGGGCCTGTGGTGGTCCGCTGAGGGTGGAGGAGGGCGGGAGGCAGCGGTGGCGGCGGCGGCAAAGCAACGACAACGACAACGACAACGAGACGCCGTCTGGCGTCTCGTCGTCGTCGTCGTCGCCGTCTTGCGTGCACCGGTTCGCAGCGCGCAAGACGGAGGACCCGTGGTGGTCCGCTGAGGGTGGAGGAGGGTGGGAGGCGGCGGCGGCGAAGTAACGACGACGAGACGCCGTCTGGCGTCTCGTCTCATCGTCGTCGTCGCTGTCTCGCGTGCACCGGTTCGCAGCGCGCGAGACAGAGGGCCCGTGGTGGTCCGCTGAGGGTGGAGGCGGCGGCGGCGGCAGCGGCGGCAAAGCAATGACGACGACAACAAGACGCCGTCTGGCGTCTCGTTTCGTCGTCGCCGTGTCGTGTGCACGGGCTCGCAGCGCGCGAGACGGCGGGCCAGTGGTGGTTTGCTGAGGTGGAGGAAGGCAGCGGTGTGCACGGGCTTGGAGCGCGCGCGACGGCGGGCCTGTGGTGGGTGCTGAGGGTGGAGGAAGGCGGCGGGGAAAGCGATGACGACGAGACGCCAGGAGGCGTCTCGTTTCGTCGTCGCCGTCTCGCGTGCACGGGCTTGCCGCGCGCGCGAGATGGCAGGCTGGTGGTGGTGTGAAAGGCGGTGGTGGCGGCGGCGGGGAAAGCGACGACTCCGAGACGCCAGCCTGAGGCGTCTCGTTTTGTCGTCGCCGTCTCGCGTGCACGGGCTCAGAGCACGCGAGACAGCGGGCGCACGATGGTGTGCTGAGGAGCAAGGTGGTGGCGGTGGGTGGAGAGATGACGACGAGACGCCGGCTGGCGTCTCGTCTTGTCGTTGTCGTCTCGTGCGCACGGGCTCGCAGCGCGCGAGACGGCGGGCCAGTGGTGGTTTGTTGAGGTGGAGGAAGGCAGCGGTGTGCACGGGCTTGGAGCGCGCGCGACGGCGGGCTCGTGGTGGGTGCTGAGGGTGGAGAAGGGCGGGGGCAGCTGGGAAAGTAACGACGACGAGACGCCTCTTGGCGTCTCGTCTCGTCGTCGCCGTCTCGCGTGCACAGACTCGCAGCGCGCGCGAGACGGCCGGCCTGTGGTTGTGTACTGAGGATGGTGGAGGGCGGCGGGGGCGGCTGGGAAAGTAACGACGACGAGACGCCAAGAGGCGTCTCGTCTCGTCCTCGCCGTCTCGCGTGCACGCGTTCGCAGCGCGCGCAAGACGGAGGGCCCGCGGTGGTGTGCTGCGGGAAGAAAGGCTGTGGCGGCAGGGAAAGCGACGACAACGAGACGCCGGCTGGCGCCTCGTTCCATCGTCGCCGTCTCGTGTGCACGCGCTCGCAGCGCGCGAGACGGTGGGCCCGTGGTTGTGCCCTGAGGGGGTCCGGGGGGATTCGCGCTCCAGCGCGGCGAGAGGGAAGCGGCGGCGTGAGTTGTTGGGCTTGTCGTCACTGCGCAGCAGTCTCCACAAGTCGTCCTTGTGTACTAACTCGAGTGCACGCTAGACGCGGGCTCGAGTAGCATAGCACTGTGGGGTATTGAATATATAAGAACTTTTAGCTGAATTGTAAAAGATACAATCGGCGTACCTGGGGCCGATACTATGCATGCCAACCACACGATATCCCACTGTATTAATACCATAAGCTATGGGTATTAAGTTCTCGTCGGCGCCTGCGGTGCATCGCGGTGCGCGCTGTGCTGAGCGCGAGTGCGCGGTGGCCATGGTCCTTGAGCTCGATGTGTTAGAATGAGGAAGATGCAGATTTGCGGACTTAGAGATATCGACGCCAAATCGACGCGACGGTTCCGAGCGTGGGAACAAGTGCAGGACCTTGCACTGATTCCCACGGAAATTTTCGTCGACTTTGTTCTTTGCTCTTGACCACCACCAACAACGACAAGACACTGTTTTATGCTGACTTATACATGTTCATATCACTGACATATCACATTGTAGGTATCTACGACTGGACAGGAGAGGAGAAAAGGTAAGTAGTAATTCTTATTGGTACAAATCTCCTACTGACACTGCCTGTGTTGCCCCCGCGTACAGGTTACGTTCCCAATGCAATATAGCCCCACATGTGGTGCTGCTGCTGCACAACAGCGATTCATGGCAGAAAAGTACGCCCACTCGCACTTCCTCAAAGTGTGTGCTCACCTGTGCATTGCCAGCGCCCACTTGGGCATCGACACTGCCAGCGCATGTGTGTTAGTAACACCCCCACCTGCGCTCAAGACTCATGCACAATCCGCGTCTGCGCAGGATCAACATGCTCACCGGCTCGCCTGACAGCATCTCATAGGATGGACAGGTGCACTGCATTTTTTTCTAGTAAAGTTCTTAACTAACTCTTCTTCTCCATAGTCTAGATATTATTTTAACACAGGGAGGGTTAAGGATGAGCGGTTGAGTAGAGTACATGTTTAAAGTAGTTAGAAACTGTGTTGTCATGTATCTAGTTAACTCCAATGCAATTGATTTCAACAAACTCTCAATATGTGCCATAGTTCCCATAGTTCCAATAATCAGCGCCCAAAATCAGTGAAATTAGGCCTATCTATCACAGCTATAGGCCAACTATAGCAAGCTATAAATGTATAAGGCCAAAAAAGTGCAACTATATAGTAGGTACTACTCTAGGAAAGCTATTCTAGCTATGACATCTATATAGCTGGAAAAGTCTACTATAGTTGCAAAAAATTGGCTATAGCTCACTATAGTTCTCAGGCTTTTTCCTGATGCAGTGATATCTATGGACCAGGGTCTTCGGTGCACTGATCCGTTTTCAACCCCGGGATCTATAATCTCAGTGATGAGTTCCTTCTTTGTATACAAAACACTATTTCTTCTGGTATTTTGTCATGGACTCCGCCCCTGATACCGTAAGGTAATGTACTCTGTCCCAAATTGTCCAGGACCAGAACTACAGTGTGCACATTGTTGCATTAATCAGCCTTCTTTGAAATCTAGACCGATGAACATGCCAGATGACCAAGTCTCTGACGCAACATTGTAAGATAATACCCACGACATGAAACTTGGCCGCCTTTCCTCTCTGTACTGCAACCTTCGATATGTCCAATGTCTCACGCTGACACGGACACAATAAATTCTGTGATGGGATGGAGAGCGCCCATGTACAAAGACGAATACACAGACTCCAGAACACCGATAATAATGCTGGGCCAAAAACTTCTGTAATCGCCTATCCAGCGACCAACTCACTTGTCCTGGACAGCCAGTGTTCAGTGCTTAAATTCCCTACTATACCCAATTTTCCTTGTGAATTTCTAGATTGTTCAACTCAATGTCAGGTAAGGCACGTCCACCAATGTCAAGATAAATTATCTGACCTCGTTACTCTTGTAGATACCCAGCCACGCATTGTAACGTCTGGGCACGACTTGGATATCAGGTCTGTCTATAGGTTTACTAGTAGGTTAATATATGGACTAAACTACTCCTCCGTGTTTGAAGCTGACCATTTTATATCACAAGGATGTTCCTGCTCGCCTTGTTGCAAAGTGGAAAACTTCGAGAACCGTGCATGGCATTTGACATGACGACTCCGGAGCTGTCTGGCTGGTCATTACCGGTCGCGCCAACCATTCTTATCAGGGCCTACCAGCCCATGCCGTTCTCGACGTCGTACTTCATGGTTTACGATTTATCTCAGGACAGGCTTCTGCACACAGAAAGGACTGTGGTTGAGCTTTTGTCGGCAGCAAGTGAAGGTGAACGAACGATGTTCACGCACACTACAACGATGCTCCCTCGTTCATGGGGTAAGCCCAACGATCGTTACAAAAGTTGCAATACTCAACAACGTATAGAGCGCCCCAGCCTCGTCGTGGTGCACATCGTAATCGAGCAGAACTGGTTGACGTCTTTCCGGGTTTCCCGGAGCCGATGCTCTGCAGCACCGTATTTTACTCCAGTGCAGGGGCGTCTTGTATTCCGGAAGCCATACAATCTGTGTGAGTGACAAAAAAGACTTCCGGTTCCGCACCCTGGTTGCGGCCTGGGCAACACATATCTAATGTCCATGTTACAGATCCAACGAAATGATCGTGGTCGAGGTGGCTCAGGAGGACAGGGAACCTATATTTAGCGCGTTGGTATGAGTTTGTTGGTCGGTTCCACGTAGTTTCATCCTACCAGCGTGTCCGATAATGGCGCGATAGTTCCATGTACCAGACTACCGCCCTTGTCGTGTTGCTCGTGAACATTGTTCGCCGCCAAGACAAGCATCAGGAAAATCACTTTGGCTATATAGATTAGATACAATTTTTAAAGCTATCTGTTGGAATATGCGGCGGTATTGGGTATGAGACTCGCCACCGTTGCCACTTGATCCTAACACATACAAACAACGTCCGTAGAGTTGCGTTCGTCTTTGTACTTACATCCTCTATCCTCTACTATGATGTTCACTCGTTCTCTGTGATATCTGGGTCCTCAGGCTTTCCGTGCATCAGTGTCTCTGGGTTATTCCTACAGGTTATTGAGCCCCGCTGCTTCTGCTTGCTGTCTGTGTCATTCTCTGGGTCTTATCTGCAACATCAGTGCCCATCTACGCCCATCTGTGCCCATCAGTGTCCATCTGAGCTGATCAGAGCCCTTATCTGTCAGAAGACGAGGAGGTAGTGCAGCGGACAACGACAGTATATGGTGCAGAAGTGAGGATAAGTACATGAGGAACGACGCAGACAAGTCAAACTATTTGGTACTGTTTGTAGCTGTGGCT
>KN832576.1:198805-209497 GCA_000827205.1 Plicaturopsis crispa FD-325 SS-3 | reverse complement strand
ATGGGTTGGGCGGTGAGCAGGATCGGCACAACGGATCGCCTGCCGGCTTGGTCACGCGCGATATGCGCGTGGTGGGCTGTGCATGGCCTTGGACTCATGGGTCGTCCGCGGGTTGCCTGCAGGATCGCAGAGGATGGAAGGATGGACTGAGTGAGGGGGTGCGAGGCACGGAAGATTTGGTGAGCAAGGGGGTGCTTGGGGCAGGGGTTGCATGCGTGTCGGACGCGATGCTCCAGGGGGTGTGTAGGGATATTTGGAGCATCGGGTGGTGAAGGTGACCGTGGGAATCCGGATCGGAGATCGGAAGCGCACAGTGTCGTGCCAGCGCGCTCGTTGTACTGTTCTCTACCTGATTATATCGTGTTCCCTCTGGCCCTTGCTGTGTCATCTAAGGAAACCTTCAAGGCGATATCCAACAGAGTTCAGGACGGAGGACTTGAACGTCTCCCAGCTGGCCGGAAGCGTGTGGAGGAGGAGGATGTCAGAAATGGTGCGCTGTCAGGACTCAAAGTACGGACTCAGCCAGCCACAGCTACAAACAGTACCAAATAGTTGGACTTGTCTGCGTCGTTCCTCATGTACTACTTATCCTCACTTCTGCACCATATACTGTCGTTGTCCGCTGCACTACCTCCTCGTCTTCTGACAGAGGAATGCGAGGAACTCATCGTCAATGGGCTTCTTCATCTGCGTAAGCTTCTGGCTGCCAGACCGGAGCTTAGCGATGTGCTGATCGATGGCGGAGGTGCCGTCCCAGCGGAGATCCATCATGTCGACGAAGGTGTAGAAAGTGGTGATGCCGGTGTTGACGTTCTCATGGAGCTCGACGATGGCATCCCAGAGCGCCTTGGACGTAGTGTGGTGGGCGGTCTGGAGGACAATGCGATCGTCGATGTGCCTGACGATGATGCCATGGGCTCTGCCGTCGCGCATCCCCCAGCTGTCAGCATAGCGGTTCCCGGGGTCTGGATAGACCAGAGGGGACATGGTGCTCAGCGAGGAGGTTTTTTCACCGGTGACAACGCCGTACACCTTTTCCTCCCGCAGTTTGCCCATGATGCGTAGCTTCCATATTTGATAGTTCTCCGGGCCTTTCAGCACCGGGCAGGTAGTCGATGTCGAGTCAGCGGTCGACATGTTGACTAGAGTCGTCTGAGATAGATTCTGGATACGAGGTTGGTCCCTTTAGCGCCAACCGGGGCTCATAACCTATCAGAATCTATGAAAGCGAGTACGTCGCGTCTCAGCCGCACAGTACGATGTGGAACGACTGAGGAAAAGGAAAATAACAGACAGCAAATTACAAGTCCATGAACGCTGACCAATCAACCCAGTATAGAAAATAGCCCCTGTGTGTTCTGGTCTCAAATTTGCCGCGCCACTGTGGCGCGGCAAAAACCAGACCAGAAAGTTCGTCACATGATCTGCCCATGGCAGATGGTCTTTGCGCGCGCCACCGAGGCGCGTTGGACAGAGGGTGCAAGCGGGCACCGTTATATTCTGTCAAAGAAACCGTCTGATGACAGTAAGTACAACAAGATGTTAAAGCGCGTTTTGAGGTTCCAAGAGAGGAGAAAAACGGGGCAGAAAAAGAAGGGTGTGGCCAAAGAAAAATACAACGCTGAAGATAGAACCAGTGGGGGAATGTAACGACAGTGTTAAGCATCATGTGTCAGGGTCTCGTACTGGAAACTGGTCATTTGGAAACACTTCATACAATCGCGGAAGAAAACTCGGCGGTCGCCCATGGTTGTACACAAAAAACAATTCCAGCGTTCCAGCTTACCAAAACCCTCGCGGATGAAAAGGTCGTATAGCTGCAGCATGCTTGGGGTCCGGGAGCAGAGGTACTGATGGATATGATTCCCATCTTCTGGTTTCGGCGAGGGCGGGATAGGTGGGGCTGACCGGGAGGCCTCTTCCGTCCTCTGGAGGAGTATGATCTGGTCAAAATCTGTCAACGCCCACTCGGTCTTCAAGCGTGTGAAATAAGTCTCCCGTTCTCCGTGGGACCAATGAAGAAGGCCGATAAAATTTGTATCGGTGTCGATGCCTTCCTTCATGAATCTCTTTTCTAAATATCCCAGCAATGTGTCCCGCAGGAATTTGCGGAGCATCGGGGACGTGTTTGACTTTGGCCCTGTGCTCGGGCTCCGCTGTTAATGACGGAGGATTAGGTTTTTTTCCCTTTTTTTATGCTCGAAGCGTTTCAAAGCTACTCACGTTCCTTTCTGTGTTCCGGCTTGTACCTCTATCGACGTGAAGATTCTCGTCCTCGTTGAGTTGACGGGCATCATTGACGGGTTGCTCGTGAACGTCCGCGTTTCCAACGGGGGGCGATGGATCTTTTTGTCGCGACGACGAATGTTTGGTGTCCTGTCTTGGACCACGGTTGGGAAGAACACGCCTTGCTCTGAGATAGCGCGTGGTGTAGGCCACGATCGGCCAATTGTGTGCCGCGACGAGGACTTTCCTTGGAGACATAATTTGCCCACGCGGTGTCGGCTTGCTGTTCAACAGGTACCGATACATCCAAGCATTCGTGTATCAAAACACGAAGGTTGTCCTACGCGGAAAAATTGTTGTTAACTTAAGAACGTGTAATGACGACTGATGGACGTTACCGTAATCTTTTTGAACTCATCTATGCCTCCCGATATCTTCATCGCATCGACAAACATCGTGTTCGTGCCTTTGCAAGTGCACAGTTTCCTGAAGTTTTTTGGTTTTGTAACGGATATGTCGATACCGGTAGTCGATATCCTACGGTTGCCGCCAGACTGATGATTGCGATGATCGGGCGGCATTGTAAGATAAACTCCCGGAGAAACCCTCGTGAATGCGTGCGTGTACTAAACGATCCCGTCGGCTTGACCCGCTCAATGGTGATCGGTTTCTGTCGCAGTATTGGGTCGAAATTCGAAAGGTGACTCGTCCTGGAATTGTAACCCCGAGACGTTCAGAGAGCGCACTATGGAACGCAGACTGGGTCAGGGTAGCTATGAGACAAAGCTAAGTTCGTAGATCACCAGGAAACCAAGCTGTACCTAGTGAATCGAAGCAGAGCTAGTTCGACCAAGGAGAACTGGCTGAATTTTCTCACTCTGACACTGGGCCACTGTAGCTACGGCAGAAATGCGAAGTCCATTCGATGCGCGTTTCCTTGTGCGCCACTTCACAAACAAACATCAACCACAACCTCGCGACCGACCCTACCGTCCTGGCGACCCCGTTCTTGCCCTCAACATCCATGACCGCCTCAACTTAAAACAAAAATCAAAGAGCCATAACACTTGTCGACATCCTTCCGGGCTTCCACTACGACGGCCGCGTGAACCACCACTGCGCTTTGTATCAATGGCTCTCAGAAGCAAGGTTTTGACGACGACTGACTGGTCTGCACCGCGGAGGCAAGCTCTCCTGTCATCGAGCAATCCGCGACCTTGGACTGGCTCTGGTCTCTTTGGCGGGGTCTAGATTAGCAGCCCTAGGCTCAGAGACGTTGTGGAGTTACAGTGCAGGTATGTGACCTGCCGTGCTTGTGTTTGCTCACGCGACGCGAACAGGTTGAGCCGTCATTGTTGTCTTTTCGGATATATTGCTGGGTGAGTATCTGATAACGACTGCCTCTGCTTATCCACACTGACTCGTTTATTGGAACTGACCTCGCTGTCTTATTCGAGTCTTGCAGTTGTACGCACAGCTAACGTTCTGGCTCCTACGGTGCGTCTAATGCATTCCCCCACATCGACATACTTATATCTTCTTGTCCTAAACACGCCAGGCGAATCTCCATCCGCGCGGGCCAATTATCCCAAGGCATCCACACGTCCAATAGGCGGACAACTCACATGAGCGCATCCCCCAAAATTCGCGCGTCTGGTCGTCTCTACACACTGCTTTAAGGCTGGCTCCGTGGAACAGGGTGAGAGCATGTGCATGTCGAGTGCATAAATTCCTCGCTCATGATCTTCCAACGCAAACCCCGTTTACTGCAGCTCAAACGTGCTGGCCTTTGGTCCGTGGTGGTCGAGGCGACAGAGCAGGTGTACCAACTGGGATGTTTGGCTGACCGGCGCATCATGCATGGGCGCTCGCGTTATCGGCTCGCCTTGGCAGTGTTCGGCCCCTCGTCGTCTCATGTACCATTACATTATCAATGAATCTGATTTCTGCCCTATCCAAATGCATGCAAGCAGTAGTAGTTGCGGATCTCATGTAACACTACATGCGCCAAAACCTGCCCATGCTCTCCAGTGTGACCTCATCCGAGCTCCTTTCGCTTTCCACTATAGCGGCCACCCCATCTGCGATTCTGTTCACATCAACGTGCCTCCACCATCCCATCGTCGGCGTGTCGGGTTTCGGTGTCCACATCTCAGCTTCTTTATCCATCTTCCATAAAACGTTCCCGTATCGTATCAGCCGGAGCCTCGGGCAGGTGAAGCTCAGGGGGTAAAGCGCTTTTTGCACCGCCGATAGGTATCCGGGGTGTAAAATTGGGGAGTACCCGTTTTGCGCTTCATCCACGGGGATGTTGACGCATATCGAGGTCGGCGGAAGGCTTGGTGTATTGATTTTTTCTAAGCGCCTGATGAGACTCTGAAGGAAAAAAACGCATCAGCCTTTGTAGGGTTAGTGGTGGTATCGGGAACTCACGGCAGGCAATTTCATGCGTTGGTAATACTCCAGTGTGTCCACTGGCGGCAGTTGCTCCAATATGTGCTTGAGACTCGTAGTAAACGCCAGGGGTCGGGTCAGGACCATCACCGCAAAGATGCATCGACCGTAGACACGCCGTGCTCGGACGATGGGCAGAACACCCTCGCTGAATACCCTGGCGTCGTAGTGGCCGACCGTGATGGTTGTTAGATGGTTGAGGAGTAGTTTTCCGGTCAGTTCGTCGCCGAAGACAGCCGACATCATGCGCAGGTACCTGACGGAGTACTTGGATTGATAGGCTGGAGGGGGTTCCCTAGGGGTTCCCGCGCAGTATTCGAGGCCCTTGAAGAACATGGGGGTGCGTTTCCCTTGCTCGGTGAAGCGTACGCATTCGACCTGGGGCATTGCCGATAGCGCTTTGCTGATGAGCGACAATTGATGCTGGTATCTGGTTGGCGACATAAAATGATACGTCAAGCGGCGCACACAGGCGGCGTACGGGATCGATTGGCCTTTGGAATCGCACATGGTCCTGCACCACTGTTCGGCGTTTTTCTCGGTAACGGAGATGGATTCGTAGGCCAGCGGTGCAACTACGTGAAACATCCATATGCAAGTCTGCATTAGGCCTCCCATGGATGTGCCTGTCATATGGGCGCATATCAGCCTGACCGTCTCGACGGGCACGCGATATATTGCTCCCGTGGAAGACAGCGAGGCGGGATGCTTGGGTCTAATCAACGCCTACTGAGCTCCCAAGTGCACAAAGACAAGTCGAGCCACATTACCTGCCCAGAGGTTTGCACCTATATACACGCACACCGGATGTAGAGCCTCCATTTGACTCTCTCGGCAAACAGATGAGCTTCGTTTGTGCTGAAAGTTTTGTCAGTGTGTTTTTTGGAGCGGTCGCACGCAGAGAAACACTTGCGCATCATAGTCCAGGATTCCTTACGAGTTACGATTTGCTGCGTTGTGTCCCCTCTTAAATACCAGTTCGCATCCGGCACGATCAAAATTATGGCACGCCGGAATGGACGCTATCGAACCGGTTGGAAATATGAGGTGAGCAGCGTGGAACTCTGCAGAGCGCCATTGTATTTATCCTTGGTTCAGCGCTAACCGTTGTTGACGATGAGTGGCAGGACGCATCACGGACGGGCACGGTCGCGCAGGAAAACCGGTTTTAAGAAGCATTTACTTCGTTCGAGCACAGTGGGAGTTGCGAAAGAAGACGGCGGCCACCTTACATGTAGTACACAACTTTAGAGTTACGGAGGCAGAAAAGACACCGAGATTGAATAATGCACGGTCCGATAAGTTCGCATCGTATTCCCCTGCTTCGTTTACACAGCACAACGCCTCAGAATTTTCCGCGGCCATATTCCTCAGAAATTGTCAGATTTCTCCTCAATATGCGAGCAATTTCCTTCAAAGTTCCTGGCCGGCAACTCTTGCTGAATTTACTCAATTTCCGTACAATATCGTTACAATTTGACAGAGAATAACACACAATTTACCAGCAATATGCTTCCCTGTTTAGACCTGGCCACCTAATGGTACCTTCCATTCAGTCGCCACTACGCGCGTGTATGCCCTTCCACGGGCAATCCGTAACAGCAAGACAAAGACAATTGTATTCCCGTAGTATAGAGACTGACACATGAGCGAGAGACGGCGCGCAGGCCCGGGGAAACAGGGACACATGAGGACTAAATACCGTATAATCACGCGTGGATGTAGCGCACTACCGCACAGAACGCAGGCGGCAGTCCATATGCTTCCATTCCGCGGGCCCGGGTATAGATTCCTGCGCCTGGAAGCGGGACGTTGAGCTGTGGATCCCCGCAATCTGAGATTATGGGGCAGCTTACCTAGACACATGACTTCCGCTCGCGCTTTGTTCGAGCGCCTCTCGCAAATGAGCGCGCTGCGCATATGGTACCGAATACAAAGTCCCTAGAATTAAGGACTCGCGGGGGCTGTGTCGAATACGGCGGGATCGTGTAAGTACGGACCATTAATGACAAGCCTCTAAAGTACTCACCGCTACGCAATCTACTAGTAGACTTTCGAGCTCGTACCCCTCACGCGCTCTATCCGCGTTGTCCGACCTCCGAGGTAGCTACGGTAGCAAGGAGAGGTGTATGGCGAGACAATGCTCGTGGAAATGGGGGTGGAAGTGAGTAGCGTTCAGGGTGACGTTGAGGGCGACGTGTTCGAGGGCGGGGCGATTTCTTGGAAGGAAGGTGCGTGAGCCAACATCACCAACCCAGCACTACGACCTACCGTCCACATCTACGCGCCTCTGTACGCCCGCATCCGCGCACGCGCAGGAGCGCCGCGCACACGGCTTTTTGCGCATGCGAGCGCGGTGTGCGGCCACAAGCCCGTGTTGACCTCCGCGGCGGCCTCCTCGTACGGGTCGTACCCGGTCGTGCGGCCTGTCCACCAGACTCGATCTTAAGTACCGGTCACACGAGCAAAAGGAGGGACACGACGAACCGTTCTGTCTGCAAGAGGACCTGCGCGAAACATCCGCTGGTTAGTCAATCGGCTACTCGCTACAGCCACGCAGTACACACACGTACGCACCTCGTCTCGAGCGTGGCTGGACATTGTTTCTAGATGAAGGTTAGGCTGGGATAGGGTGGGGACGGAGTGGGACAGTGGTACGCACAGATATCGTCGTCCATTTCAATCTCGTGCCGATCGGGCGGGATCGCGACCTTCCAGGACCATGAACACTACCTTAAAATGTTCTTGTTCACCGCGCCGAATGTCTTGTGCAGTCCGATGGGGTGGATACCCGTTCCAGGGCAATAGCTGGACTACTTAGCATGCCCGGTAGATGCTTCACGGGGCTCCTTTTGACAAGGTATCTATCTGATGGGTGAGCCCCGTCGGGTGGTCCTGTAAGCCAGTCACCAGTTGTACTCACTGCTCGTGGTCTTGTTTATCTGAGTCCAGCTTCCTGGGTACGTAGGGCTCGATTGCGAGTTTTGACGTGGACGTTGAGAAGAGAGGAGGACGCGCGTCGACTTTGCGTTTGACGCGAAGTCCTTCACGTGAAGTCCCACTGCGGTACAGTTGAATATGTTGTGCAGGTGGGTGCCCCACTTGCGAAAACGGGGATCTTGCGCGATCCAAACACAAATTTCCAAGCTGTAGCAGCACAGTATGTAGTCTATATATATGTAATTTAATAGGCTCCTGTGGCTTTTCTCTAAGCAGCTCTTGGGTTCTCCCGTTTTCCGTTCCATAGCAGCACATTTGCTCGGGCCAAGGCTCCTACACCCGATGAACTTCAGTAGCAATTTCTGCTGTGCTAGTTCAAATGCAATCACTTACATGCATTTATTTCGCATTTTTACTCTTCCAATGTACTGTATTTATGCCGTTCTACGGAGCAGAGCTCGAGCTGCGACGTCCTCGAACGCGCGCGCAGAGGCTCGCGCCACGCGTCGCGTGCCAAAATTCCCACGGGGTTCCCACTTGCGTGCTTCTTCAAAATTACGCGCATCCGCATTTTGGGCTCCTTACGCTGACTTAAGGGGAGCAAGCTCCCCAATAATTTGACGTCGGTATATTGAGACGAACTTTCAGATTTCTCAACAATGCCGCGATGGTAAATTGTTCGTGAGGAAATTCTGGTGAAATTGTTACGAAATCTCCGGAATCGTAAGAATTACCTTCGCGCAAATTCTCCGACTTTGTGCTGTGAATTTTCCTTGGCTGTGCTCACCTCTATCCTCTCTTTACCCCCATTTTCTACAGTTGTCATCGTTGTCTTGAATCTATGTGTACATAGCTAGGCCCAGGACAAGACGATAAACATGACCGTGCGACTCGCTACTCCTCCTACGTACGTGCTCCTTCTTCCCTAAGGCTCAGCTACGGATTTGAAATCGATTGCCGTGTGTTGGCCTATAGAACTTTCACGGACACAACAGACTAGCACTCGTGTGGCGTAGCTCTCCATGATCATGGTGACAACTTCTGTGAGTCTCTTCGAAATCGCATTTGTGGGTGAAACATCTCGCAGTCCGTGGTATCCCTAACTTCATTCGGAAGCTTCGTTCTCCCTCCCTTCCCCTAGTCCTTTGGTACGCTCAAGCCACCTGCAGCAATGTTAGTATGTGAGTTTTGTGTTCGTTGTTATCGCTCACAGTCCTATGATCACAGTGACAAGTTCGATGTCAGGATAGTTGGCATGCCTAAGCACAGATCCATCGCGCTTCCCTGATATTCCAACGGCAACGTTCCCGGACCAAGATTGGTTGGGATACACCGAGGAAATGCAGGAATTTGGTCTCCCGTTGTCCGAGTTTTCCGCGACGATGACTTCCAGGGTGCTCGGAAGAAAGACATCGGATCCCGGTATGTTGGTCAATCGCATGTTCTTCCATCCTCCCGGGAATAACCTGCGTAAATTCAGGTCCCAGGCTGTGAATGGAGGCTCCGCCCCAAAGTACAGATATTGCTTGGCAGGGATGTTGACAATCCTCGGCCGGCTACAATCCGTAGCGAAGACAACGCAGCGTTGCAGGAAATGGCCTTTCTTCTGGAAATCGTACCGTAAGTTTCATTCGCGCACATCTATAATCTCTCACCATACCTTCGTCTTTGCTAGAACACGAGCATTGATCGCAGACAACGTCCTTCTGTCGTAAACGTGATCAGCGGTAGACCTGTGTCTCCTTTTCTTATGCGGGCGTCGGTGTATCGCAGAGCGCGGGAATTGATCATCCGAATTGTCCTGTCAGGTATGTTCATTAGTACAGGTTACAAGTTGCAGTGAAATTTCACTAATACCGCCACAATAGCTCCTCGTGGACCCATGGTAGTGCTGGAAAGAGTTCTGGAGAATACCTCCTACATTGTATCGTCATTTTATATCCGCAACGGTTTAGTAAGGAGAAGCTTCATCGAGCAATCCTCCGGCTAACGGGATAATGCAATCTTTTTCCATGGTTTCCTACACAGCTTGGTCCAATTGATACAGGTCTATTGACCGAGACAATCTTGCTCGCGAAGACAGAAAGTCCTCGCGTTGCGCCTCGTAAACTCTCGTGAGCACTGATCTTTTCATCGTCTGTGCGTCTTCAATTGAAATATTTCTTCTAGGGAGAGCAGACGTGACATTCTAAAATATACCTTCGACATCTCCAACGATCCTGTCGCGAAAGCCATGGCCTTAATCCCCCTGGTCTTCGTTCATCCGCAAACAGCTTTGATCGATTAGGGATGTATGCCATCTGATATTCTAGTACTAGCACCATTGAGCTGCTCCAGCTACTCGCGTCGACATCGAAGAACCAAGGAAATCCCTTTCCACTCACACGAGTGTACAGCCTTGTGAGTAGCTCTCACCTCGACTTTCTTTTGGTCTAGTGTTGACCATTACCCCTTAGTGCACCGCTCAATAACGACAAATAATGGCTCTGTATAAATATCGTGAGTCTTATCTCTCCTCATTCAACCGATAACCACAATTTTCGTTTACCACCATGGATACTGATGCGGCTTCTGCTCTAAGCGAATAATATTCAAGACGTGTCTCCGTCGTGGGCCTCCAGCACTCCGCATCCTACTCGTACCCAGGCGCGTGGTCGGCCTGTTTTTTGCCTGGATAAATGACATGGCAACCCGCGATGCTCGACTCAAGAACCATGCCCTTGTCGGTGACGACAGAAAGGCTATGAAAGCGGTTATCGAGCGCGAAATACAACAGGAACTATAGGACTGGATCATCCAGCAGCCTGCGGATGACTATGAGCCCTTGCCATCGGATTTCGTATGTCTATCGTCCTCCTCCTCGTGGCGGTCCTTGACGAGATGAATACTACCAGTTGATCGGAGGCAGCTACGGGCTGGCATTCACTACAATATCCTGCTGCGCACTCGAGGTATTGAGCAATGCCTTACATCCGTACTACGAGAACTAACACACTGCTTTTCGCTAAATTGTAGGTGTCGATCCGGGACGCGATACCGCCGCTCGAGAACTTACATGTGTATCTGCTCGGG
>KN832576.1:168051-180647 GCA_000827205.1 Plicaturopsis crispa FD-325 SS-3 | reverse complement strand
GAATCCGAATATGATTTTTTCGAGACGTGAAAACGAGGGGGTACCCTTCAAATCGCCGAATCGACGCTC
Organism: Plicaturopsis crispa FD-325 SS-3; assembly: GCA_000827205.1. Classification (NCBI taxonomy): domain Eukaryota; kingdom Fungi; phylum Basidiomycota; class Agaricomycetes; order Amylocorticiales; family Amylocorticiaceae; genus Plicatura; species Plicatura crispa. The sequence continues at coordinate 180,578 of KN832576.1, read as the reverse complement.
AAAAGTACCCAGAGTGGCCCAAAATCAGGGTATTTCATTTATTCGCTCACCACATCGCGTCGTAAAAATTCGAGCGATTTGATCCTAGGCATTCCAATGTTTGCGAATCCGAATCTGATTTTACTTGATTTTAAATCGCTCATTTGAAGTCTCCAAAAGTCGTTTTCGACTTTGTGGCGCTCTGCGCGGCGAAAGCCGGCGGAGTTTCAAATCGAAACCAACGCGTCGTCGCTGTTGGTTTTCGACTTGCTCGTCGTCGTCGTCTTCCCCCACCACGTCGATCTGCGCAACAGCGCCGGCCCACCCCCTGCAAACTCGCAGGGGGTGCCGTTTTGTTCTTTTCCATCAAATGTAAGTGTTTGCATTGTTTTCAACCGTTAGAAACCGCACTGACGAGCCACTTGCAGGCCCGATCGCATGACCACCCCGTCCCTATCCCCATCCCTCTATGATGCCCGCAACACGCCCACGCCTGCGCATCCCAGCTGCGCCCAGTGGTCACGGCGTGTCGGATTGCGTCAGTGCAACGCCAAAAGCGGCGCGCACGCGCAAACGGCGTCCACACGCCATAGCCCCAGCCGCCAACCACGGACGCTCACGCCCACACCCGGTCACGTCAGCGCAACGCCCAGGGCGGCGTGCACGCGCAAACAGCGTCCACACGCCATGGCTCCAGCAGTGAACCACAGACGCCCACACCCTCTCACGCCAGCGCAAAGCCAGAGGCGTCGCGCACGCGCAAACGGCTTCCTCACGCCATGGCCCCAGCCGCAAGCCCACGCCCACACCCGGTCACGTCAGCGCAACGCCCAAGGCGGCGCGCACGCGTAGACGGCGTCCGCACGCCATGGCCCCAGCTGCGAACCACGGACGCTCACACCCGATCACGCTGGCGTTGCACACGCCAGTGCAACGCCAGAGGCGATTTTTTTGACTGGGAGGCGGGGACGGCGAGTTTGCGAGGAGGCAAGCGCGACGAGGAGGAGAGTGGTGACGAGTGCAACGACGAGCACAACGGCGGCGACGAGGGCAACGGCGGCGGCGGCGGCAGCTCGCCCCGCCCACATCTATCTGTTACCACCAGTAGGTGTGGTGCGGATCGGTGGCGACGAGGAACGGCGCAGCGGCAACCCCGTATGCGCTGTCCATGTCGTGCCTCACGTCGTTGCCGTCCCTCGCCTACCACTATCGCGCCTCGCGCCGCCGCCGCCGTCACCCTCGAAAACATCGACGCGCACCGCTACCATCGATCATGGCCACGAGCGACGTGTCGCGCGTGCCACACCCTGTCCAATCTCGTGCATTCCCACATAACACCAGCATATTCTTTCTTTCTTTTTCTTGTTCACTCTTTCTTTCAATATGGAATGTAGTCCTGTAGATTAAATGCGAATGCCATTAAATTTTCGAGGTACAAAAATTCGAGCCCAAGAGAGAAGTGGAAAAATGAGAATTCACGAAGATTTGAGGAAGGCAGCCAAAAATAGATTTTGCGAGCCTCGAGGCACGACGGCGGCGACGCAAAATTGACGCCAGGCAACGTCGGAGCCATGCGAGGCCACGCGGGAGCGGAGGGAAAAGCTCCGAGGACTTTGTGATGATATTGAACGCCCGGAATTCTATCCGAGCGATTTGGGAAGCCTCGAGGCCCAGACATTGGGTCCGAGGCAGGTGCACGACGGACCCGGAAAATTTTCAGCTGTATGCTTAGTCAGCATGGAGGTGAATCCGAAAACCTGCCAAACCTGCAGGCATATAGGATTGCAGGTGTGCATTACAATGGGGACAGTAACTTGCTGCCCAGTAACTTTTTGGGAAAATTGCAATGTTCATTTACAGTAAGTACAGGACTACATTACAAAACGATTACAAGGACGCCTGGCTCGCAAAACATGTCCCGGCGTTCTGTACCATTCACGAGGGCAAAAATCTGCGCCACATAGCGTGGGAACTAATTCCTCACAGGGACCTTTGCCCATCACCACTTCAACGTACTTACGTTGGGTCAACGTCCCGGTTGAACGTCGTATTCAATCTCGCCGTGCCCAAGTATTTTGTCTATCAGATAACTTAGCATAATGCAGGTGCGTTGATGTAGTGCTACTTGAGGTCAGTAAACGATATCACTGACGCTTTTCCTCCTACCTAAGTCTCTACACCAGCACCCAGACATCGTTCACCTCGAGAAACGGGTCGAACTCGCTTCGAACGCAAAGTCGCACCTCATCTACGACCCACTGCTGCAAATATTTTTTGGGAACCTCACCGCTAAACCTCCTGTTAGCAATACTCCTTCGGACGAGGAAGGCGTCACTCTAGCAAAGAGTCTCGTATCCTTGAATGGTCTGGTCGTGCCATGCTTCAGAGCCGATGTCACCAAAAATTGGAATCGTCGCAAATACTATGATGACCTTGGGACGCATTGGCCGAGCATACGGAAGTGGTTGGAATTCTTCACCCGCTTCCTGACTGCACCCCATGTTCTCGCTGTCACGGGGCGGGTCCTAATTCTGGGCTGCATCACCAACTTTCTTCCGTGTATTTCCGACGACATCACGTTTCATGGCCGTGTCAAGGCATCTGGCTTCCGCCCCCTCACAGTGATGGCAAAATTGTGGGCGTTGGAATCTAGCAACCACAACTTCCAAATGAACGGCCCACACTCCACCGTACGATTAACACCTTCGACATTTTCCCGCTACCTCGTTTCCTTCACCGCGGAACTCCCGCATTGCGACTACGAGGCAAACATCTTCCGACCGCTGGAGAAGACTCCCGACGATATCACTACCCTTATTCTCGCGAATGTGGCGTCCAGCTTCGATGTCGGCTGGCACTCGACACCGGGCAGCCTCCCAGAAGACATTGAGGTCCTGACAACAATGTCGCTGACCAGGTCCATGTACGAGCCCCTGTGAAAGCACGACGGTCTCTGCTGTATTCTCGATATCCTGAGAACCCTCACGTTGACCAAGGCCACTGCCGCGACGGGTTCTGGCCGCATGGCCAGACGCAGAGCAGATTGCATAGCTGCATGCTGCCGTTTCCTCAGCCAGTGGCTCGGTAACAACGGCTGTGGGGATATTCTTCTGTCACTCGACGCCGATTTGATGTACATGCTCGCCCGCGCCGACCGACCGCTTTCGTGTCTCGAGGATTATACGTCCGGTGCCATAGGTGTAATCGAGAATCCGTACCGCCGCATATTGGAAACCGTTCTCCCCAAATACACAATATATAGGTCGGTTTTGCACCGCTTGAATAAGTGCCTAGCCGACGAGAGAGTACGTGCCTTGGAGAAATCCATGACGGAGAAGGGACACATTCGCGAGTCATGGTGCCGACTGAAGGACATCATACGGGAGCGTCTATCGATTGATGGTCTGTCCCGGACGAATCATGACGAATTTCTCTGGGGCATGCGATGTGCTAATGTTGAGGTCAGCTACCACGCTCTCACAAGGCCAGGCTCATTATACTGATCTCACTCCGGGAAGTGCACCAATACTTACGCAGCGGAAGATCTCAAGCGCTGCGACAACTGCCAAGAAGTGTTTTTCTGCAGCAGCGAGTGCCTAAAGCACGAGTGGAAAAATGGGACACATCGAGTGGTGTGTAAGGATACCGCAGCACATCTTGCCAGTAAGCCCAGTATCCTCTCACTTATCTCCGTCACTAACAATGTATTCCGCCATCGCCTCCACAGCCGGCGCTTTCGTTAGGTTATCCATTCACGACCACGACTACATAAATCAAGTCGTCAAGCCTGAGCTCAATGCGCTGGCACCCCAGATCACATTGTTCCTGAAGATATCAGGGACAAACGTACCCTGTGTGGTGTTCAACTTCAACGAGTTCCCCGTGGAGTCGAGTATCGGTACCGTCGTCACCAACAGGCCGGCAAACTACAGCGCGAATGCGTATGTGCGCGCGCGATGGGACCACGTCGTTCGGGAGGTGGAGCGAGCACATTTGACGGGAGGAAATATCAGGGCAGTTACCCAGATAACCATTCCCGAACAATGTGGTTCGAGGAACATCCTTACCTCCGTTGCTTTCGAATGGGACAGCGGGCTGAAAATGGTGATGGGCAACGCCGGTTCGGTTCGGTGACGACCATGTGACCCGTGCACAGAGAATCGCGTCGCGAGACGGTACATCCTCGCACATGTCTTGTTCAGCACTACAACGGGCACATTGTAGCACATTTCTCTCTGGGATGTTTTCGTATATATACCAGTGAATGCATCCCCAATTTTTGGAGAATTTCATGGTCTAGAAACTACACAGTGAATATTTTACAAGCATGAGTACCAAAGTCACCATATTGATCCTCGTCGAAGTCATTCAAAAACGAGTGAGGGGTGTACAGCTAAGGTGCCAAATAATTATGTATGTCTTCACATGCATATGAGGTGTATTTCTACCACGTTAGAAGTTAGAAGTAGTCTCAAGGACAGAGAGAAAGCAGGATACCATTTTCTTTCAAGGATTTCGGAAAGTTGGCTAATTCCAAAACTCGGAAACACACAAAGTTCAAACGAAAAAAGCTTGCGCAGACAATCTTGGAGCGGGGCATCCTGGCAGTATTTAAAATAATGTCCCTTGAGCACAGAAATACAGGGAACGTAGTGAGGATAACAGATAAGCAGTAGCAATACCAAGTGATTTGGTCCATGAGCCCACTTCGAGTCCGTAAACCTATCCAGCCGACGTGTCCATCCTTTCGTAGCCAATTTGGTCCTCCTCCTCCTCCTCCTCGTGATCGACCTCCATGTTTTCCTCTTGCGAACCGTTTACCGCTCCCGCGAGCAGATGGCCGGTGTCCGTGTAACGCTGCACGGCCTCGAGAAGCGCCGCATACTTCGAAGACTTGTTCGGTGTGCGAGCCTTAATCGGGACGCCTTCGTCCGCTTGCCTACAGGCGAGCTTGTCCTGGTAGCGGTGGGCGGTAACCTGCTCGTCGATGGCCTTGACGGTCATCCTCTTGAGGGCATCCAGATCAGTGACAATGATAATGAGAAGGATCTTCGCGAGGGTGTCGGACGCCTTCTGTTTTTTCTCCGCTTGTTTTGTTCGTGTAGCAGCAGCAAGACTTGCGTTGTATGCAAGCATCTGGTCCCGCCGTTGAGCTTCGATGTGGCTCTCGTCGCGCGCCCTGGCCTCTCGCATGATGAAAGTGTCATCGTCGGAGTCGAAGTTCGCGTCCATGAAAGCCTGTATGTTATTGCGATTGAAGATAGTTTGAGCCTCGAAGTGGCCAATCGTAGTATTGGGATTTTCGCGCGAGCTTTTCCGAAGCTGTCCCAGTAAGCCCTCGTTAGCGTCGTTAGTGGATGGCATGAATGCTGCGGCGCGCTCCTGAGGTGTAGACGTGTCGATGAGTCCGCCAGCGTCGAATTCGGAGGTAAAACGGTCCCAGGCAGGGAGCGCTCCCTTGCAGAATAGCAGAAAAAGAAAAAGAGGGCGGGCATTGGGGTTCTCTGCACTTTTCTTGACAAAGGCAGAGATGGTGACTTCGGGTTTGCGCCAAGGTTCGCCGTCGAGTGTCGCCAGCTTGTACGATATATTGGCGCCGAATATGATGTCTGGGTCGTTGATCAGCTTCTGGATGTGGTTCTTGACACGTACATGCAAGGGTCCTAGGTCGAGGATGTTGGTTTGCTCCGTCCCGGGACCACGCACAGCGCAGATGTACGGATAGCCCACGGCTAGCATATACCATCCCACGGCGATCAGTTCTGCAAGGGTTTTTCGGCACCGGATACCTCGATGGACGTTGAGCTCTGCATGGTTGAACATCGCGTTGCCTTTCATGACGCGGTGGATTTCGAGATATTCGATGTATTCGGCGTCGTAAGTAACCAGTTCTACGGCGCCATCACCCCTGGTATGATAGCGAGCCTTATGGATTGCGGGGAATTTTCTTGAGCGCCCGATCGTGATGAAGAAGTAGTTGCGGTGGCCGTCCTGGTGCCCGATCTTGTCGTCCTTGTTGTTGAGTAGGGCACCAGTCAGCTCGACGAGTTTCATGCCACCCCAAGCAAATTTGATCATAGCTCGTATGGAGAGAGGTTCGACGCCGGATTCTTTCGCTCGTTGGATCGCCGCATCGTTATCTTTATTCGGAAGGGGTACGGCCCATCGCCAGGCTGTGAATCCCAGTAGAGTCCCATTGCGAGAGCGCCCCGCCTTGAATGCATTTAGATCCTTGTGCATGCAGCAGCCAGCCCAAAACAGGAGGGTGAGTTGTCGCTGTTCGTCAACGGATCTCGAAGCAAAATCTTCCTCGCCTAGTCGAAGCGCTAGGTCGTCCATAGCGGCACCGTTGCGGGGGGCGGCATCCACAGCAAACAGGAAATCCCAGGCAGAATCGCCGTGCTCAGCCGCTGCTGACTTGAGGTTGTTTTCGTCGAGCAACTCCGAGACCAGGGCCGCATACGGCATCTTCATGATCACAGCGTCGTAGCCGAGGGAAGTGTACATTGATTTCTCCTTAAATTCACGCATGATCTTGACGGTGAGCTTCTGGTCGCTTGCGTGATCCCCGTTCATGCCTTTGAGCTTGGCTAGGAACTCTCGGACACTGAAGGTGATGTTCTTCCGCTGGGCCAGAGGACTGCGTCCAAAGACCTCGCAGATTTCGTTTACACGGTGTAGCCATCCCTCGACTTGAGTTGAAGACGTGTGGTTGATAGAGGAATGGATGAAAAAAGCGCGAACTTGGGGTACAGGAGGCGCAGTATCGTCCGATGTATACGAGGGCGCGGCGTAGGTCACACAGCCGGCTTCGAAATTGATGCTGCGTAAGGACGTCGCATCTCCGCTAGCTGTTAGACCTGTGTGATGTGTTAATCATGAGAGTGAATATACCCCGACAGTATGGAACGTACTCGATGCCTCATTCATCTCATAGCTGAGCTGAACTTCAGAAGCAACTCCTCCTTCGACGGAGGTCCGTGAAACCGTTCGACGACCCGGTACAGCATCGACCGTCAGCCCAGCGCTTTGGGCAATGTCGCGTATAGCTGGCCCGGCGTATTCGCGGCCGCATCGGTGTACTTCAGGAGGACCCTGGAAAGCGCGCGAGCCCGTGCCGTGTAGACGCCCTTGTGCTTGAGCTTCCAGTGTGTTGATTTCTTCTCAGCTCGGAGCTGCACCTTCCCAATCGCTTTCTCGAGTCTTGCGTCAGCGCGCTGGTCCCGCATCTGTAGCTTGCGTATTTTTGCACGGCAGGATTTGAGCTGTTCCCTGCATTTTGCGGCTTCTTCGTCGGAGGCAAGAAGTAACCGGGAGCTCCTGTTGATTTGGTGTTGGACGGATTCCGAGGCCTGTACGAGCTGCGTCCTCGCGTTGTCCTTGTGACTCTCGATCCGATGGAGATCGCGTAGTGCAGCCAGTTCGACGAATAGCGCCGACTTTGTGGCAGTAGCCCGTGCAGATCTTCGGCGTTCGTTCCGCAGCCGCTCGTAATTGGTGTTGGAGACTGCCTTCGTGATAGATATTGTGTTCTCCATCCGCGAGATGTCGTCTTGAGCCAAGGAAAGACTTGCATTCGCAGCGTCCAAAGTGGTCTGTTGGATCCGGTGGTTAAGTTGCGACTCCTCGAGTAGCGCAGTCGTTCTTCGAAGCTCCTCTTCAGAGATCAAGAGGGACTCTCGCGCAGTCTTCAAGCGGGAGGCGTGTGCATTCTTTGGCAGTGGTGAGTGTATGTCGTTCTCCTTGTCTTCCAATGTAGAGTAATTGTTGCGAGTGCGCTCGAGGGACGCTCGTTGCGCTGCGCTTCGCTTCTTGGCCTTGCGGATAGTACGGGACTTTGCTGGGGGCATGGCAGTAATGACGGGGTATACGAACGTCGTTATTTTGGTATGTACTGGGTGGTATGGGTATAGTGATCAGAGATTTAGCATCCGTCCACTGGCGGCACGAGATGCGAGGTCGGTAAGCTACTAGGCAGGCCAGAAATATGCTAGTAAGTCAGGAAGCCAAACACGATAAGAAAGAGGGCCGGACGCACCAATCCTCTACTACGCCGAGCGCTCTTATTCCATACATCCAACGACACCCAATATCCTTCTCAATCTCAGAATGCGAAGTCCGCAATGACTTGTCCACGGTTGAATTCTTCCGAGAGAAAGATGGCCCTGCAGTCGCGTAGCATAAAGAAAGCAGGAGACGGAATGAAGCAGGAAGGCAGAGTGTGGATCCAGTCTAAGTGGCTAAGAGAGGGGAAGAGCTGTGCGACGCGAAGCCAAGACGCGACTGGATTTCCAGTCATGTGCATCGAGTTTTGCGCGACAAAACAAAGACTTTGCTGAATGAAAACGAAAACGAAACTGTAAGCTTATCGCTTGGAACAAAACACAGCGAGACATGTTCCCCGCACATCTGTCTCCTAGTTTTTTCTTGAAATCAAGTGCACGGACAGGCAAATGTGTCCTGGCATTTTTACCATGTTTTCATTGGAACAACGCAGGTGGCGTCAAAGCCGCAGGCGGTACCTGATGCCAGTTCGACTGTTATCTCGTTTGAAAGGTAACCTCTTGCTTATCGCTTGGAACAAAACACAGCCATATGCATTGCGAACAGAATGTACTCATTGCATTTTTTCAAAATCAAGCACAACGCTCGCAAAACATGTCCCGGCGTTCTGTACCATTCACGAGGGCAAAAATCTGCGCCACATAGCGTGGGAACTAATTCCTCACAGGGACCTTTGCCCATCACCACTAAATGGCCGTGTTATGTTCCAGTCCCTATATAGTCTCATACCCATCCTCTCATATCCTTCCCATTCTGGGTCCCTCCCTATAAGAGTCTGGGATCCGTTGAGACATCCGAAAGGGACTCCGAGTGTAGCGCCTTCCGAGTCACGTCACACTCAAGCTCGACAACTTTTCATTGAAAAATTCCAACTTTTGAAAAAATCTGAGGACACAGTTCTGTAGATATGGAGCACTTGAGCATATCTATCACATCAGAATTTTAGTACGACCACTGCCATTGTGCTAAACCAGGAGACGAGTGCAAGAGCAAATTACCAGCAGTGTTTGGTTCTGTTGTGTTTTGTGGCAGATGGAAAGGCCCATCCGCCAACGGCGGGCACACAACTTCGTCCAGAGTCGACGTAGCACAAATTCCTATTTATCTCAACATACGGGAGGTATTCCGAACAAGCTTGTCCAGAAAGCGAGAGAATAGGTGCAGTATTGCAGCCACAACTTAGCTGTCACTCTTAACTTTTCATGTAATGGGCAAATCGTTCTAAGCAGGACGGGCAAAAATATTCGAGACTTTCTAAGGGTGGTACTATAGGGTTTCTATACAAGTTACAAAAAAAGACCTAAGAGAAAGGAGACGATGTGCCCGAGAAAATGCACCGGCCGTTTCGAGCTTGACGCCACCAAAGTTGTCGAGTCGGATGTGACGTGACTCGGAGTCCCTTTCGGATTAGTCTCCCTGTGCAGACGAGAGACAATTCATTCAACCTCACGGGCTCGGATATTCTTGTCTGACGTCTGCTTTCTATAAGGGGGGTCTTGTCAATAGGTCCATCAGCCGACGCTCGGCATATCACGTGCGATACCGAACGCGTCCTCGTCGCGTCCTCGTCGCAGACCTCTACACGGTGTTGTAGCACTCATTCCGCAGCCAAAAACATCGTATTCATCTCTAAGCACGAACAGAATAACATTACTACGTATATACCCAATTTAGTACGCTTTTAGCGGCAGAAAAGCAGCCTATGCGTGCTTTGTCCTCTGTAACCTTGACTTAAAACCCCTGCCAGCGTATGTGTACAGCATGCGCCCCGAATGTCGACCTTAAAAGAGTCTGCAAGACTCGTGGGGAGCTTTAGATGAGATTACAAGGCATCATGGAAGAGGATTAATGTTGATCTGTAGTAGATGAGCCGAATAATCGTACCGTTATGTTGTGCTGGACGGCCCCGACATACTGGTGAAGCGGCTCAGCAAACGACGGCGCTGCGGACAGCTGCAGGTGATCTACTCACTTGACGCCGTACGATCTGCAAACGTGCCTATGCGAGGAATGCAAAGATATCCAAATTGAGGGCACCCGAAGTCGTGTAATGCAAGCACACGGCGAAAGGATGCGGCTAGACGTTGACGGACTTGGTGGGAAATCGATAGGACGCCATCAGAGGAGGTCGAGAGCGAGAAACTTAGGAAGAGAGTGTGTAAAGTCCGTCGTCGTCGACAAAACGTCGCTCAGTACTATCAGCACTGACGCGTAAATGAGGATCAGTGAAAATTCGTTGACAAGGCTTCAAAAATTTAGTGATATTTCAAACTCAGATGTAACCAAGTCACATATTGGTTACGATTCGATTACAAGTGGTTTAAGCTCCGATTAAAAATCGACCTATCGACAAGCCCCCCGCGTCTGAACGTAGGCTATTTCGGATGTCTCGTCGGATCCCAGACCCTCTTGACAAGGGACCCAGAATGGGAAGGTTAAGAGGGTATGGATATGAGACTAGTCCCTATACAGCCAACTCGAACGACTACTATCATGAGTCCAGTGTTCGATAATCTCGACAAAACTTTTTTTCTGGCTTCAACCACGACTCATTTCTTCTCCGGAATTTTTGTACACACAAGTATATCCTCTCCATCAGGAAAACCGCAGGTGTCTTATTCGTCTTGTACAAGACCAATAAGACGAATAAGTGCGCAAGATTTCTGTCTTGGTCCAACGCGGGTACCGATCTTGTCAAGACAGGAAAATCTTGTGCAAGACGTCGGCAAGACTTCCACAAGACTTCCAAGATCATATTCAAGACTGTACCAGCACTTGATAATTTACTTTGCATATTGCCTACAGGGATCGTATAGCAGCAATAATGATATTGGTAGTAACAAAGTACATGAGTAATTAAACAGGAAGCTCTGAGACACGTCGTAGCGCCCGCGACAATGTGCCGTTAAATGACCCTTTGCATTACCGGATACACAGGGCTCCGAGCCATCGCCCTGTCTTCCTCGTAGGATAATGCGAACAGAGCAGCACCGCGCAAATAGGTGCGCACTGCATGGGACAGACAAGCCGGAGGCGGCCAAGCTCTGTGAGTGCGAGAAAAGGAAAGAGGGGTGTGATCGGACACGCAGGTGTGGCACTGGACCCTGCGGTGACGCGAGAAACACTATAAGCAAAGCCATAAAGACGTGAGAACCATTAGAGGACTAGAAATATACGAAGACGCACCTGCGGACTGCGAACGGCCGCTTATCGCCCACATCGCACACCCAAATTCGCCGCAGACTCAACGCTCAGCTCACGCACATCGCGGATACAATTGGTGCTTCCAAGGGAGAGACGTCAGGGAGCGAGAAGATAGAATAAAGACACACTGCATACCTGCACGCACTTAGTGTTGTCTGATGTGATCCTGCACCAGCGTTGAGGGCGTACAGGGCTCGGACCTGCACCATAAGCCCTATGTTGATTTGAAAAGCAATCGCTGAGGAAGTTGAGCGCGTGCAGGGCTCGGACCTGCACCGCAAGCCAATGTCGGTCCCCGCAACGATATTTGAAAGGAAATTACCGAGGAATTGTCGGCGACGTGGTTCGCAGATTGACCTATCAACAAAGACGCGCTGGCATGACTTGAGCCCGATAAACGAGAAGCTAGACTAGTGTGATGAAGCAGGACGAGCGTTGCGCGAGCCTGCGAGGATGGTTGTCGCTCAACTCGAAGCCATTTTCGTTGACGAAAAAATGACCAACATGTCACGTGTTGGATGAGGGCCGGTTCACGATGACTTGTCGCGCCTCCAGTTGCGACGCCGACTCGGACCTGAGATTGTACCCGTTGAAACTACCATGTAGAACCGTGTTTTCTCTCTCAAATGCTTCTAGCATACCTTATTTGAGTGCCCGCAATGCACACAGTACGAAAAATACTATGTAAATAAATTACTAATCTGTTTTACATCTTGAAGTCGTCTTAGACAAGTTTGCGAATCTTGAATTGTCTTGCTGGTCTTGGGCAAGACAAATAAGTACAGCAAGACAGCCAAGTCACCTTGAGATTTCCTGATGTCAGCTTCATGTTTCCAATTTTTTCGAAGCAAAAATGTTGAGCGAAGCACTTGCGGATGCCTCAACGAAAGGGACCCAGTGTTCGATAGTTTTGTCACGGAGTGTCACGCTCTTGATGGCCTGCCGAGGGCGAGCCGTTGGCGATCTCCCCGCTGAGCGGAGTTTAAACTGTCACGTTGTGGCGGCGAGATGTAACGCTCCATGTCGATTTCGCCTCTACAACAAGCAGAAGGAGATGTTTGACCCTCGGAAGGGCATACAGACGCTCGTAGTATACACACTGCTATGCTACGATTTTTTTTCAGCGAAAAATCTGCATCGGAAGGTTCCCGGGGGCATTCATTACAGAAACTGCTCATTTTTAGCACTGTTCAATTTTTTCGCCATACACAGACTCAGTATTTTAAAAATCGGACTTCACAGTCGTGTTCAGGGCTATTGAAAGGCCTTATCATAAAAAG
>KN832576.1:138056-152938 GCA_000827205.1 Plicaturopsis crispa FD-325 SS-3 | reverse complement strand
ACCGCTCCACGCACCCGAGGAGATTCATCTTATCCCCTCCCGCTGGCAGTCGCACTCGCTCTCGTGCAAGTCCGCTGCCGACATCCTGCCGGACAACTGGATCCCCGTCTCGCGGCAGGCTCCTACCCACCCGGCCTTGGGAGTTATGAGATATCTCGCAAAGTCGGCGTTGAGTCTTGCACTTAAACGACGAGTGGCGACGCTGTGGCGTTGCTGTGGCGCGCGTTTGCTACGGTGCATCCACGGGCTGTGGCGTGGGACCCGACGTTGTGTGCCAGCCGGCCTTGGGAGTTATGTGTGGAATTAGAGTTGCTGAGTTTCAATTCAGCACGTGGATCGGTGGCTGAGGGTGGCTGCAAGACTCAACGCCGACTTTGCGAGATATCTCATAACTCCCAAGGCCGGGTGGGTAGGAGCAGGACCCCGGACAATGCCCACGGAGGCTAGATCTCAAATTCAGCTTGTTGTCCGGCACAAAATCGTTGATTTTCAAGGATCTTGTCCGACATTGGACCTGGCCTGGAGACTTTTTTTCAGCCACAAATTGCCATATATGGAAGGTATTTGCCAAAAATTTCCGGCCCTTCGGCCCTTTCCCTCCGGAAGCCGTCTAAAATCTGACTTTGTGTCCGTTTTGGAACAGGCCCTCTCGAAAATGACCCCTCGATTTGTCCGGTCAGAAACTGGCCTGCGGCTGCGAAAATCGATTTTTTGTCCGTGCCAAGATCCAGCCTTTACAGGCATTGTCCGGGGTCCTGTAGGAGCCTGGTCTCGCGGTAGGTTCGGAACAAGCCCCTGCTCCGCGCCGGCGGGCCGGCGAACCTTCTCCTCAGGTGTTGCGGAGCTTGCGGAGCACGAAATATCCACCCGAAAAAGGAGACGGGGCTTGAACCGAAGTTGGAGAGGGTGAGGGGGAAAGTTGGCGTGCTGGATTTGGATGTCGCGTGGTGGGTAATGTTATGTGATTTGTGTGGTCGTTTTTATCGGATTCAGCACAGCGTCGTCTGCCACTCGTCTGCCATCGTAAGTATTGTGCCCCCTCAAACCCTCGTAACGGCGCGTGGGTAGGAGGCTGCACGCAGTCACTCTATACAATGTTCATGATCATGACTTTAGCTTGTCATGTCCTCTCGCTGAGTCTACAAGGGGATGATAATTGAGCTTAGCCCGAAATTGAGATTCTTGACTTGACATAGTGTCAGGTCTGGGAAATTGGCAGTGGCTGAAGCCACTGCCTTGTTGATGGATGTTTATTCAGGCAACTGAGTATAGCCGTTCTCAGGACATTTCCCACGGCATCTTTTACCTTTATACTTATCACACGACGCTTGTACGCTACATTTGACTCCCTATACATTGGGTCCGGTGTATTGCAGGCTCCTCAGATAAGTCAGAGGTACGCAGAACTTACACATAGGCCCCCGGCAACTGCTATAGAGGTCCCTCGCCCAGGTGGATAAATTTTGGCCTCTGACGACCAAATTTCCCGTCAAAAAAGTGGATAAGGCGCTCGTGTTTTGTGGTTTCCCCTCGCAAGGTGGATAAATGCCTGGATGGCGGGACCCTCAGTGACAACCCAGCAGCGAATTTTTTTCTCGACCAAACACCCACCAGATGGTCCGACTTACGGACAAAATCTTACTTTTGACCCAAAGTTGGACCATTCCCCTCGTAAGTTGGATGAAAAATGGCCAAATCGGGACGAATTTTGATGGATAAATCTTAGCAACTTTTTGGAAAACTGCGAGGGACCTCTCAGGGGGGAGCCGGAATAAAAATCCGAGCACCATGGTCTGGTTAAGCGACAGGTAGAGAAGCGCGGACCCCGAAGCACACGACACATAGCGATGAGATAAGATTATTGCCACTGCAGCCTTTCACTTGCTTTCAACGTGAATTCAACTGTTTTAAGCTGGGAAAACTTCACAAAAATGGGCACCAGTGCGACTGCGTACGTACATATTCCAGTCTCCGGGTTATTCTGCAATTTCGGGCAGTGTTGAAAGGCTCACGGCGCGACATCCCCCGGCGGCATCGCAATTAGGAGTGAAAGCACGCAAAATGAGCATGGAATCGAGGGGGTCAAGAGCGCAAGCAAGTATTCAACACCTTTCACTCGTTTTTCCAGTAAACATGTAGCCATTTCAATCCAAAAGACCTAGAAACGCAGCTGTCTAGCCGTGTGGCGCGTCATAACGCATCGCGTCGCGTCGCTGCACGCTCGCGATTTTCCGGCCTCCCTGCTGGAAGCGCTCCTCCTATGCATGTACCGGGCTGTCACTGCAGCGACTTCGTCCGTTTTTTCTGGGTGGATCCACTGTGCCTCTTCAGATTTGGAATGTATTTTCATCCGGTTTTCGTTCGTAGAGTTTTTGAGCTAAGACCACATCACCCAGCATGCAAAATGTCTTAGTGTTATCCAGTTCTCGTTGGATAACACCGGTTATAACTTCAACATGTTAACTACGTGCAACTTCAAGGACGCGACGCGACGCGCTCGCGACAGCCACCGCCCACCGGCAAACGCTTGGCCGTCTTCTCGCTCGCGTGGTTTTGCCTCGTTTTTCGTACCCGGGACCCCGAATACCGGGTGCTTCGAATCGGACCCAGGGGGGGCATGGGTGCTCGGATTTTTATTCCGGCTCCCCCCTGGGACCTCTAGAGGAGTTGCCGGGGGCCTCTTGACATGTCAATTCCAGAGAATTCGCCCCATCTGTCCGTCCGCCCGACACCAAACAAGAATCCTGGCACACCCGAGAACATAAGGCGAAAGATATTGTCAGAATAGGGGAGATGGGGGCGCACACACAGACACAAAAGGAGACTGGATTGACACAGATGAGGGGGAAAAGAGACAAGTATGCTACTGATGAGCTGGCAATGTTTGTATCTATTTGGTCCTTGTGGCACCTGAGCAAACCAACTCCAACAGATATAATATGCACATTATAGAACGTCACCATATGTATCCTGGAACTGATGAGAGAGAGAAAGGCGAAAGCGAAACGAAACGAACAACGACGGTGGGCGAAAGGTCATGATGATAATATGATAATAAGGCGAGCGTGCAGAGGTCGTAAACTTATGCGCAATTGCAAGGGTAAGTAGGGTGATGCTGATGCTGTTGAAACGGATGCTCGACGACGGACGACAACATAATGAGTCAATGAAGAATGGAAGGAGAAAATAACCACCAAGAAATAACATGACAAGTGAGGAAATAACCGACAATGAGGAGATGAGACCAGAACCGGGGAATAGGGTAGTACACAATGGAGTTGGATATACAGATAATGTGAGTGATGATGTTACACAGATGTACAGACCTGACCGAGGGAACCTGAACCGTGAACGAAAGGATGCAAGATGCGGAGGGAGGTTGTACAGCGGCGCGCGGGGGCATCGATGCTGCGACGAGCGTGCGGCAGAGCTATATGACATTTTGTAGAGGAGTCGGCCATTAAGTCGACAAAGGGGCATAGATGAGTGCGGCATTTAGTGGGGAGGGAGCTAGGGTAACCGGGATATCGTAGATGATGAATGCAGAAAGTTGATGCAATGCGTTGGATACCTAGACACCTCCGAACAAGAATAGTCGTTTCGGCGGCACCTCAACTTCAACAATTTCCTCGCGCTCGACGCCGTCGCCGCCGACCACCCGCCGCTTCACGCGCTCGATCTCTCGGCGCGGTTGCATTGCGGGGTAGGTCTGGACATTGTCGTACGACCAAGCGCGCACAGACGCGGGGCGCGCACGAGGAGGGCGGATGGTGGCAGTCTTACCGGGTGAGGCTGACAGCTTAGTGGAGGAGGCGGATGCCGTGGGCGTGTTGGACGCGTAGTTGGATGCAGAGGACGGCGCACGCGGGGGAGACGCCGAGTGGCCTCGAAGTGTGGTCGAGGTAGGCACGTCGAGCGAGTTGCCGCGGCGCGGGGTCCGTGCACTGGGCACTGGCTCCTCTGCAACGCTGCCGAGCTCGCTCGCCTCGCTGCCTAACCGGCAGATGGCTTCCTTCTTCGCAGCACGGTTCTCCCGCGCCGACTGAGGAGGGCTGGGGCTGCTGTAAGCCATCGCAGCCATACTCGCGGGGACCGCCAGCATGGCGAGCACATCCGGAGGAACAACGTTTCGGCGCCGACGCGATGTCGACGTAGATGTCGAGGTACATGCCGAAGCGGAAGAGGAAGATAGCGAGGGCAAAGACGCCGTGGACGGCTGCCGGCTGAAGGTGAGGCTGTACTCCGCAGAGGCGGTGCGCTGTATCGGTTGACGCTGAGGCTGTGGCTGGGGAACCTTGGCTTCGTCGCCGAGTGTCGAGTACACGCCGTGGCTGCGATGTGGGCTCGCAACGAAGCCACCGTAGGCGACCTGTCGATGGGCCTCGTCGCGCTTACGCTTACTGGAGCTACCAGAGCTTGGCGGCGCGAGGCTATATACCTCTGCACGCCAAGCGCTGCTACCGTCGGTCCACCCTGGCACTACTTGCCGCTCCTTCTTCGCACCGTTGTCGTGCAAAGGTGCGAACATTCCGCTACGCTTTGGTGCCGGAGCAGGAGCAAGCGCGGCGCGGATGCGCTCGGCGGCCATCATGATCCCGGACGAATAATCATCCGCCTTGGGTAGCGGCGGGGGCGTAGGTGCGCGCGGTGGTGGCGGCGGGAGCGGGGGAAAGTTGTACATTGCGGCAAGGGCCGCAAGCGAGGGCGATGCGTTCTCGAACCCGGGCTGGACAGGACGAGTACGCGGCGAGACCGAATTGGGCATTTGGGAAAGCGAGCGGGAGGACGAGGCCGGGGACGATGATGTCAATGAAGCCTCGCTTTCGCTAGAGTCCGCCGCACTGCAGCTGTTATTCGGTACCGGCGGCAGTGTAGGACTGCGCTGCGCAGGATCCGTGGCGCCGTAGCCATGTTCGAGCTGTCTTTGGGTGAAGTCATGCGCAGCAGGGTCGTACAGCCCTTGGAGGCCGACACCGACGCCCATGTCCGCTAAGCGACACTCGTCGGAGCAGTAAAGTGGTAAGGGTGATTGGTCGATGACCGTACGTTGCCTGGGCTTCGCGGTCGCGGCGGTGACAGCGGGGGGTGCTCGTGCAGGTGGTGGGGGCTGCCTGAGCGCGCCATTCGGTTTCACGCGGCCAGTCCCTGCTACGAGACCGCCACCAGCCGTGCGTGTTTTCGTTCTGCGTACCGCGGGTGGACGGGTCGCGCCCGTCGATGTTGTGTGTTTGACGGCTGACACACAGATAAGAGAGAGAAACACGACAAAATCAATAGCACTCACGGGAAGATGATGAGGACGGGGACGAGGGAGGTGGTACTGGGGCAGCTGCAGGAGCAACGGGAGGAATGTCGACGAGATATCGTTTAGGCAGTATTTGCCTATCGCAGACCGGGCACCATGACGAGTCAAAATCCATGTTGGACATGGTGAATGTTGTTGGATGTGGCGTGCGGGGGTGGGGTATTTATGCCACTCTCACTCTCGAAGCTGGGGCCAAAGCGACTGTCAAGGCTGAGAGAGCGAACAACGTCAAACAAGACGAGAATAAAAAAAGACAAAGACGTCAGTTGTTGCACTGAGACCGCGGTCGAAAGGGCGTTGAGGAACGTACCTGTCGCTAGTGGAAGTGTTGCAGCGAGTCGAGTACGTTGTGCTCGACGGTGTGCAAGGATGCGAGCTCGTCGTGCGCGACGACGACGAGGACTGTTGTGGACTGGAGAGAGAGAAGATGGACGGCAATAAAAGAGGGGGAAAGGAAAAAGCTGGGAAAAAGGGTCAGGCGCAGCGGATTAGGTTCGGAGCAAGCCCTTGCTCCAGCGCCGTATAGTCTCGTATCACCAGACTCTCAGTACTTTTCCATTCTGGGCCCCTTGCCACCAACCACTTAAGTTACATAGATAGCTGCGTCTCAGGATTTCGCGGCGCGTCGCTCTGCTCTGCGCACACGAACGCCGTTTATGCGTCCCGATCCCAATTTCTGTCCTTTCACCTTCATCCTTTCTGTAACATACGAGCAACACAAAACAAATATATCTGTTCCTTTCAACGGACACGAAAATCGAAAAATTGCGGACGTGAGAGCGTACAAAGGTCCGGATGTAGATATGTACATTTGGCCCACTGTCTACGGTCGCCGTGAACCGCCAGGATGAACCAAAATTCTTAGCCACCAAATCAGTCCTTACGCAAGGCGGTGCCCCCGGACACCTCTGCATCACAGACTCGAGCAGACCATAGCGGTATATGATGAGGTCAATACTGCAAACAGTGGCCTGAGTACCCGCTCGCTGTTGCTTACAGCGCCAGCCCGCACGGCTATCCCAAGAAATATCCGAGAAAATGAATTTATTTGCTAATTTTGAAGTGCAACAGTGAGTACATACCTAGTCTACGAGGTACAAGTGTGCGAAAGCTACTGCGCCGCCGTTGATAAAAATCGATGGAGTAGCCGACAAGAGATTAGATAAAAAAATTATTGAGCACGAAGCGGGCAACGACTCCCTGCAACGACGACTGATGCGCACGCGGCCCGTTCAGGCGGGGGCACGTGGCGCCCGACGCGTAGCTGAATTCGAGACCCGCGACTTGCCCGCGACCATGTCAGTGACAAAATGTCGAGCTCATCGTGCGCAACGATGAGCTCAATTAATTTTGGCAAGTTTCAATGTTGTGCAGACTGCGGCGCTATCAGCGCGCCCCGTGATGCGCGGCAATTGAGTACATATATAATTTTTCTATTGATTTTATTGATTTTATTGGTCCTGCCTCGCGCCCTCGGCGTGCCAACGAAAGGTTGCTGAGGCGATGAGCTCTGAAACATAGCCACGGCGGCCACGGTGCAGCTAAGTTACTCAATATTAAATGCTCGACGCTCCGCATTGAGCAGGTCATATACCCGGGCAATTGCAATGTCTCCGGGGAGTGACTGGGGGGTACGCACCTATATGCGGCCAAGCCCCTCGAATTTCTTCCTGGCGGCTCGCGGCGACGGTACCACTGTCATGCGTCCCAGAGCTATCCGTAGCACGTATAAAGCTAGGACAACCTAGGGTGCATACTCCCGTACGCATAACCGTCGAAAAACGAGTTCGAACGGGCTGTAGACGGTCATGGAGACGTACCGAATATACGCCTTGTGCAAGACTGCCGACCCTTGAGATGAAGTTTCGAAAACAAACTTTTCGCGAGTCCCATGTCTTCCTAGCATGTTCAGGCATGTTGCTGAGTCGTTCCGAGGCTCGGAAATACGCTGTGGAAACGCCGAAAAATGCATGTACGGCGACGCTCAGGCTTGCTGTGTGCGGCTGGCGATGCATTCGTGGATTTTGTCCACAAAACTAAAACGTATGGGTCGTCGTAATGGGTATACGAGCACGCCGCCGAGATTTTAAAGCCAGAGAGTAGATGCAGAGCAAGATGTAGAGAAGAAAATAAACGAGGAGGAGAGCGACGCGCCGCGAAATCCTGAGACGCAGCTATCTATGTAAGTGGTTGGTGGTATCCCAGACTCTGTAGACAAGGGACCCAGAATGGGAAGGTCTAAAGAGTCTGGTGATACGAGACTAAGCGCCGTACCGCATCAGGAAAACGGTTTGGCCTCGGCTTACATAGTGCTGCGCTGCGCGACTGAAAGCAGACCATACATATAGGAACGATCATCTTCCTATTCGTGTGGCTGCCTACGGGAGACTACAATCCCCCAGCCGTTTTGGCAGAATCTTCCATACGCACACCCGTTCCTCTCAATCACTCCGGACGTCCTGCACCAGCTTTATCAGGGGATCATCAAACACCTCATATCCTGGGTCCGACGTACAGTAGGGGATGCCGAGAATTTAGTGTTGCGGAAAAAACTCATAGGTTAATAACACAATGTTAATAACATAGTAGATAACGGTAAATAACGGTTATTAACAGGTCCTCCCCAAAGGGCATGTAAATAATGTAATTAAGTACTGAGGGGCAGTGGTGGCGGCGGGGGTCAGGGCTGGCCAGGGTAGCAGGTCCGGAACGCTGAGGGCGGTAGTGAGGGCGTCGGGCGTGCGTAGATCCACCTCCCGGGCCTCCGACTGAAGACGCGCGCGGCATGATTTGCTTAATTTGCGAACGTTATTGCGACATTATGTCTATATTTTCCTCGGCACGCCGAGCGACTCCGGCGGGGGCCTGTGTAACTTACCGTTAATAACAGCAGCTTTAGTTATTTCCGCAACACTACTCGGATTCAGCTAATCTGGGGTGATTTACCACCAAATTTTTTCAAATTCGTGACTTGAGGTTTTCCTGATCAGGCTGCCATGGTGTACGCACTGGAGGTACTGAGAATGGCCCGTTGTGCGAGAAGACAGGTACCGCTAGCTGTGCATGGGTCAGGATGTGTAAGAGCCCGGAGAGACACTGGCTGGATGTGCTCACCGCTCTGCTTGGATGTCGGATACACGCGTGACGCTTGCTACGATATCTACCAGCAAGAGAATCAGAAACAATATGGCACGGGCAGAGTCTATGAGAATCCTTACGCGCCGTCCATTGCAGTCTTGGCAGAGCTATCACGGGAGCCTAAAATATGTTAGCACTCGTAACAAAAGACAATGCACCTAGACTACGATTGCCGCAATAGTCCATGCATTGTAGAGCAAAAGCAAGAAAATGAGATATGAGATGGACACAATGCAGGGTATTAGTACAATGGGTATGCTAGAACTAAAGAGAGTTCCATCATAGGTTTCTACATAGGCATCGTAAGCCCCACAACATAGCGATATACGGATAGAGGAGAGCAAGAAGAGTTCCGGGGACAGAGCGAGAGCGAGGAAAGCAAAGAAAATAAAAATACAAGATGCTTAGACGCCTAGCTGCTCCATGAACCGCTGCCAGGTGGTGTCGAGGGGAGGGGCATGGGCATATGGATTGTCGGCTGGAGGTGTCGGGTCACGGTCGACCATCTCATGGTCGCCTGGGGGCGCCGTGGCGTGCATCATGACATCTCCGCCGAAGACGTGGGCGTCGGGGTAATGCACGTTGACGTTGGGCATGCGTTGGTGGGGGAACGACGCGGAAGTCGAATAGTCGAAAATATCGTTCTCGTGGTTGAAATTCGACGGATTGCCGCGGAACATCTCTATGTCGAGCATAATGGTCGGATGGATGTGGTCCCCGCCGTACATCATCGAGCCAGGATTTGCGCGATAGACACTCTCAGCAGAGAGTGTCGGGGAAGAAACCTTACGGCCTAATGCTAATGTTGAGTATGCGTCGCGCTGTAAGGTAGACTCCGTGATTAAATGTGTTCGGCCGCCTAACCGGTCGAGCTCTTCGGGGAACAAGTTAGCCGTGTCACTGGACGGGGAATTGTTGATCGCGGCGTAAGCTTTGTCGCGAAGTTTTTTGATGGTACCCTGCACGAACATGAGCAGGTTCGTCGTAGACAGGTGAATAGGCCCTGGCAACTCACGATGCACTGCCCCGCGGTAGGACAGGTAGTCGCAGAGTTCTCGAACATTTGAACGACGAGATCGAGTTGGGTCAACGCTGAAGCTGTGAGGGGTGAATTGGGTGCCCGAGTCACGAGGAGACACATCACAATCTGTTCAAGATATTAGCGACTGAATAGCTGCAACATGTTAAGTCTTACAGCTGCCGATAAAACTTGCGACCAGAGGAAACTCAAACGTTCGATGTGTTGACGCGCTCTAGTCGTTGGCGACTTGAATCCTTCGATGAGCCGCCATGCTGATCGATATGCTGCCATCACGGACGGGCCATATTTATGATGTGTAATGTCGTTTGGCTGGTCTTGCAGCGCCTGAGCAAAGTAGCCGCGATGGAGGTTCAGCAACGCTGCGAATGCAAGCAGATATCAGTGCGGAGTGCACAAGGAAGCGTGCGTCAAACGTACTAGACTCCTTCGTCGAAAGGGTTGCCCATCTATTCATGATGATCCAGGGCGGCACGTACTGCTCCTCGTCGGAGGCAGGGCGCAGGTGCTGCGGCACGGGAAACTCACGCATTTTGCGATCAAGATCCAAAATGGTAGAGTATGACGGTACTTGTGCACCAAACGCACTGATAGAGTGCATATGGATAAGTTTGCGATATGAATAGAGCGATTGTATGATATCTCACGTAGAGATGACCGTGTGCATCAGCCGTGTGTATCCCCAAGTCCAGTAATGGACTGTTGGGGCGTCGTCAGCAACGTTTTGCGACGGATCAAGCAATGGCTGCACTTACATCCCATCTCTACTTCGCCGTTTGGGTTTGTATATGGCGCTGGGTCAGGCGGGAGTACGCAGTCAACAAAGGCCATGGAGAGTCCGGGCGGTCTACCAAACCCGAAGCTCTGGGATGGTAGAATTTAGTAATTTAGTATAGCGAGCAGGGAGAAGTAGCTAGCTTGACCTACCAGCCACGTGTCAAACACGAAGACCTGCCAAAACACGCGTGCGCGCCTGCCGCTGGTGACTTGATCCAGTTTCCACCGCTCGCCATTTATGTCTATACAGAAAGCAAGCAACGCTTCGAGGAAAAGCAGACGACCAATAGAGAGAGATTGACTCACGCAGTCCGATCTATGGGCCCGAAAATGGTGTCAATATCTCACACTCATACACCAGAGAATTGACGGACAACTTGACCCAATGTTACTGAGATGCGGATGTGCATCCACGCTTTGGTAGAGCCTTTAAACTCCCAGTCGCTCAGTTCGAGATAGTGTGCAATATGGAGCTGGAAGATCTTATTTTTCAGTATATTTCGGGAAATGCGCTAAAATTAGACGTACCATCGTCTGCACGGAGGGTAGTGTGACGTGCGAGACTTGAGGCATCGATTGATAGGAGA
The DNA here is from genome assembly GCA_000827205.1 of Plicaturopsis crispa FD-325 SS-3. Taxonomy (NCBI): domain Eukaryota; kingdom Fungi; phylum Basidiomycota; class Agaricomycetes; order Amylocorticiales; family Amylocorticiaceae; genus Plicatura; species Plicatura crispa. The sequence continues at coordinate 142,092 of KN832576.1, read as the reverse complement.
CCCATGACAGTAGGTAATATTCGTGAGCTTTAACTGAATAAGGCGGTTGGCTAGGATCTATCAGGGTCGCCAGCGCGAACACAATGTATAGGAACGAGAGCGTGTGGTACGACTTCAGGGCTTCAAATGAACTAGTCAGTGTCAGCCGTGAGCGATTGTGGACGTTCTATGTGAGCTGAACTGGTACTCACTCTGCACGATAGACGACATTTAGACATTCTTCGAATAGCTCGTCGCGGCTCACAGGACTCCAACTAGTAGACCGTCATGTCAGTACCGTATGCTGAGAACGGGTGCCGTTACGCACATGTATTTGCCGTGCTCGAGATACAGTTCGCACAGGCGGACCGCCTCGCCCAGCGGGGGAAGTAGCGAGAATATCTCGTTCCCGAGATCCCGGTCGATGAAGGCCCCATCTAGCACGGGGATCGAGGCCTGTAGTATGCGATTCGATAGACGAGGGAAATTTGGTCCTCGCGTTAGATTCGATGCCTCGGGAGCCTGATAACATTTTGTTAGGAGAAACTGGTGGATCTTGAAGACAGGTCGATGGGGAACAAACAGTGAGGAGGTACTAGAAGAGAAGGTAGTCGAAATTAGCATGGTCGCGAGGGTGAAGTGCCAGTTATGCGCTCTTACTTCGGATCGCGTGGTGTGGCCAAGAAATGTGGTTTCACCGTTGGGTCCAATTTTGAGCGTGCCTGTAAGCCGGGACTATCAGTGAAATGCACATAAACCAGGATATTGCATCACAAACCAAAAGCATCAAGTAGATCCTCTGGCTCCTCTTCTTCGGTCGGCACATCCGTCGTGTCGGTCTCGTGCTGGTCCTCCTCCAGCTTGATGAGTGTACTGGCGGATGCGAGGCGCGGTGATCGAGGACTATGCGTATCAGACATTGAGGTTGAGCTCTGCGACGGGCTCCGGATATCGGATTGGATGTTGGAGGGGTTTTTGAGCTGGAGCAGGTCCTCCTGTAACAGTGGATGCTGCTCGTCCGAGACAGATGACTGAATTGCAGCGAGGGCGTCCTCGAGCAGTCGTATTCGATAGCACAGACGTTCGATCCGTTCGTGTAATTCTTCGGTGTCCGCCAAAATGAGTCTGAAGTGAGTAGGAGGATGAATTCAGTACGGTGTTTGCAACTATGTGGCGTCAATCTCACCGTCCACCCTTTCCCGACGTTAGGGATCCTGCAACCCAGGGGGAAAATTCAACTCCTGTAAACGCAAGATTCCGCTGGGTGCTCACCTGACGGACATATTACTTCGCAGCCGCGCTTGACGCAGCTCTTGCACGGAATCTGCCAGCCAACCAAGGTGGTGAATCAGCGGTGTCGCGGCGTGTCTCGAGTGGAACGTACCTCGCGATCGCACCGTAATTTCAGCCTGCGCAACATGTACGGCGTTAGCTACCGGTCTTTAATGAAACAGTCAGGGGATTAAGCTCACCTTCTGCACTCTGCACACGCTGTTGGCGCTCGTCCAGGCCGGCGGCGAGGCTGATCGTCGTCACTTGACTGTTTGCGCTGTCTCTGGCGCATTCTGCTGCCAGAAAATCAATTTTGAAGCAGAAGAGGGGATGGAGGGGTATGGCGACCTTTAAGAGTTATGAAAGGGACCCGAAGGGCGTTTTGTTTGTGATTACAGAAGAAAGAGCTCGATTGACCGTGGGTGTCATCGGGGACTAAGGCAAGGCACATGTGACCGGAAGCAGTAATACTCACCCGAAAACCACGCTAAGAAACCAACGAGCCGGCGGCTTTGTTATTGTGTATTCGACATAATTAAATCGTTGTATCGATTGAGTTTAGACAGTTCCTCGTCTTGAACTTGCACGTCCATGTCCTCAGCGACGAAATCGTGCATGTGTCGACTGCAAACACTCGCCAGTGTCGGGTGCACAGAGCAGAAAAGTCTCTGTTCGTATGGCACCCGGACGTCCATCATTTCGATGTAGTTCGCCTTGACCTCCTCCCACGCCAACGTCCGATGTTATCATTTGCATGATGGAGGCATTTTTCTCACGTCGGTTCCCTCGACTCTTGTTACCGAGTTAAACGCTGCAACGCTATCGATCTCGCCCTCCGTCGTGCACAACGCATCTTGGGCCACTTTTATTTCGACAGTAAGCTCTTTTACGAGTCAGTAGAACAGCCTGCGTGCTAATGCCGTTTACCTCCCATGGATCGCAGGTGACGACTCAACACGGCCAATAGAAAACACTGAGCACTCGGACGCATGCTCCGTTCGAGGTCACCGTCAAGGTCCCGAGTCTAAGGTGTGTACATACTCAATCCCGTGACGACACATTCAGTTGTGTTTCTCAGGTCTGAGGATGCGGTGCATGCCGAGTGCTCTTGCCTCGTTCGAGACTCGATGGAGCAGTCGCCAAGTGTCTGGGGACCAACCGAGACCCATAAACTGGATCGACTCTCTCCGCGAGATTCGCTGCCGTGGCGTCCGCGGGGTTCGGAATTGCCCTGGCTAAACACGTCTCGGCGATCATGGCATCGTCCAAGCCCAGTTATCGGTAGGTCTGACATTTGCTTCCGTCAAAGTGGCGTCGCTGAGTTGGTTTGTATGTTGAATGTTGAAAGTGCGTTCTCACGGTGGAACGGGAGGATTCTGTGTGTCGGTTTGTGTATCACCGATGATATTCTGTCTGGCCCTTCCCTTCTTAAACAGGATCGCATCCCATTCCCATGCGCCCACGACGGCCAACTTCGTGCTCTCCTTCCTGCGTTTCAGCAGCATCAAATAGACCGACCAATCGTATCAGTGTCATTTTTGTAGTAAGTATGTTACGAACTTGATATGCCCGGTTGTAATTGACGCATTTGTGCTAGGAAGGGCACTCTAGAGACCAGCCTGTACTGTAATGATCACAAGCCGAGCGGCGAGGTGTGTGGACGACCTTAAATTTACGATCCTGGATTCGCCTGGATACGCCGCAAAATTTATCTCCACTTCTCTCGTGTTTTCGTCGAGGAACATGTAAAACTGTACCCGCAGGATCCTCCGTGATGATATAATCCCGTCATCTCCGCAATGCTCATTGCTGCTGTTCGAGGACCATAATCGCCAACGATAACGTCTATTGTCGCGATGGACGGACTCGATCTATGCAGGAAGGCGTTGCTTTGAGCTCGTCTTTACCACTTTCGTCCCCGATCGCGACTGACGCGACTCACCAGGACCTGATCTGCGGGATTTCGAGGACGTCTTGCTCGGCCATGCCCGGGCTGCACTAGTGAGCGCTCTCGTGACTTCACCTTGAAGTCTCTTGGGTTACATGCAAGGGGCCACCCGGAAGAAAATGGCAGACATCGTCTACATATCGGCAAGGGAGGGACCCCGCCACCTTGTGCTTCCCTTCTGGCTGAAAGCGGACGCAAATCGTGCATTGGATCTGAGCAATGCCCACGTCTCGCGTTCGTCAAGTACAGTGCAGACTCAACACGTAGGCCTTAGGCTGCATGCAGGCCTCTGTCAGTGTGTTGCAAGACCCTGAGCTGCGTAACGGGACTGAAGAATTGACTCAGAAAAGTGGAGCAACGATGTTTATTCAATTTATTGTTGTACAGAAAGGAGTGGAGGAACCGAGCAGCTTTCGAGCCTGCCCGTAGAGCGATGCGATACGCTGGCATATAGGCGTGTGTAGGGCATGTATGCACATCGAGTGCTACCACTTGAAGTGGTGCTGTGACGTTCGCCGAGCCGTAGCGCGCGCCGTTTGTGTCGTTGGCCCGTCCGTGGGCTTCCCCATCGCAGCGTCGATTGCCTGGACGCCGGGAGCATCCTCGTCGGGTTCGGCTCCTGTTTTCGAACGTTAAGGCAGCTGGTTGCATGGAGTATTCGCGTTGGGGAACGTCTTGAGTAGTTCAGTATGTAGAGGACGCGCCTCGGACGCGTCTGACTGTACACGTACATATCAAAATCGACGCGTCGGATGCTCGGCATTGAGATCTTTCAGATCGACAAACATTTCTTTGGATGTCTCGTATGTTCATGGGCACTGAAGCAATCCCTTAGTC
>KN832576.1:80575-92434 GCA_000827205.1 Plicaturopsis crispa FD-325 SS-3 | reverse complement strand
AGAGGTGATTTTGACGTTGTGGGCCATGGGAGTCCGTGTAGGCTTGCAGTTTGACATCCCGCAGCGCTCAAGAATGGTATCAACGTACTGCTTCTGTGAGACGGAGATAGTGTGGTTTGGGCGATCGCGCTTGATCTCCATGCCAAGTATGAACGAGGCTTGTCCCAGGTCGCGCATTTTGAAGGTGTCGGACAGGTGTGCCTTCACAGTGTCCATGAACGCTCGGGAGGATGCCGCAAGGAGTAAATCATCGACGTAGACGACCAGGAAGCAGATGTTCCCATTCTCCTTGAAGACGTAGAGGCAGGTCTCTGCGTTGAGGCGGCTGAAACCCATGGCACCGAGCTTCTGATCTAAGGTGCGGTTCCAGGTGCGACCGGCCTGCTTGAGACCGTACACACTGGGTACACGACCCCGTAATAGGGGCGGAAATATGGTGAAGATAATGTAATATTGGAGTGAATAATGTTACCACAATGTGCCCCAAACTTTTGTGACGGTATTCTCTAAAACAGTGGAAAATTCTGGGGCCAGATATCTGGAACATACATGGAATGATGTTTACCATTTCTGTGGGATATTCTTCACCATACTGCTCACCTAAACTGGGTCACAATGTTGTAAATTCATGAAGCAGGAAAACCATACATAATGCTAAGATAACCTGTGCAGGAATGTGGATAAGATAATTTACAGATACATCTAGATATATGTGGAAATTATATCTAAAGGATACCGTAGATATTATGCAAAGTAATACACATCATATTCTGACCAAATTTAATGAGAAGTTAACCTGGATAAAACAGTAAAGTTACGGAGGAAAGTATTAAGAGTAGATCTACTGAAACCTGCCCAAGAATATAAGATATATTTGTTGAACAATGTGTTCCAAATATACACCATAGTCTCGGATGCAATTTTTTGTATCAACACATAATATCATTCAGAATAAAAGCCGGATATTCTATGGAGGAATAACATGAATGATACTTTGAATGCTGCGGTAGATACAACTGTAAGAACACTGTGAAAATGTCTTGAATGCTTAGGGCAGTATTATTGTAGAAGTATTGTGAGGAAAATTTTGCATTCTGTTAGCACGATAAACTGAAAAAATGTGAAAGATACTTTGAGCACAAATGGCAATTATACGGTAAGACTACCGTAACAAAAAGTTTGAGTAACATAGTTTACAATATTGTAAAAGATACCGTAAAGAATATGTTACATACGGAGACCAGGAATACTGTACAGATATTGTGAAAAACATATTGAATGTTGGACTCCATAACCTTGGCAAAAATATTTGAAAGAACATAATGAATATCTCTTGCCTTGATTATGGTGGAAACATTTAAACATATTTTCATCAAGGTTATCTGGGAAATATTCAAAAACAATGGGGTGTCAAACATTTGCAAGCTTTGTAAAGATGACAATGATACTGACACAGAGGCAGATGCTAACACCAATGCAGACGCCAATGCAGATGTGAATGCTAACCCTGCTAATGCTAACCCCAATGCTAATGCTAACCCCAATGCTAATGCTAACGCCAATGCTAATGCTAACGCGGATGCTGATGCTGATGTGGATGCTGGCGCTAATGCAGATGCAGATGCTAACGCCAATGCTAATGCTGATGCGGACATCGATGCTAATGCGGATGCTACGCCAATGCTAATGCCAACACGGATGCTAACACTAATGCAGATGTAGATGCGGATGTGGATGCTGGCGCTAATGCAAATGCAGATGCTAACGCCAATGCTAATGCTAACGCCAATGCTAATGCTAACGCCAATGCCGATGCTAACGCCAATGCTAATGCTAACGCGGATGCTGATGCGGATGCAAATGCTGGCGCTAATCCAGACGCTAATGCAGACACTAATGCAGATGCTGACACAGGTAAGGATGCTAACACCAATGCTAATGCTAACACGGATGCTGATGCTGATGCTAGTGCTAATGCAGATGCAGATGCTAACACCATTGCTGATGCTAATGCAGATGCAGATGCAGATGCTGGCGCTAATGCAGACTCTAGACACTAACACAGATGCGGACATCCGGGCCTATGCAAATATGCAAAGCACACAGATGCAGACACAGATACCAATGCGGACGCAGACACCGATGTGGATGCAAATGCTAATGCAGATGCTGACGCTAACGCCAATGCTGACCGTAACACAAATGGGGATGCAAATGCTAACACGCTAATGTGGACGCTAACGCCAATGCGGCTGCAGACACAGGCACCAATGCAGACGCAGACACCAATGTGGATGCAGATGCTAACACAGATCACAGATGCCAACGCCAACGCAGATGCAGACGCAGACACCAATGCGGATGCGGATGCTAATGCAGATGCTGATGCTGACACTAACACAGATGCGGAGGCTAACACCAATGTGCATGCAGATGCTAACATAGATGCTGACGCTAATGCTAATGCCGACACTAACACCAATGCGGATGCAATTGACCAATGCAGACGCAGACACCAATGCAGATGTTGACGCTAACACTAATGCAGCGTAGACACCAATGCAGATGCAGATGCTAACACAGATGCTGACGCTAACGCTAATGTCAATGTGGATGCAGACACAGACACCAATGCAGATGCTAACACAAACACAGCAATGCTGATAGAGATGCGGACACCAGTGCAGATGCCAATGCTAAAACAGATGTGGACACCAATGTGGACGCTAAAGCCGATGTTGATGCAGACGCAGACACGGAGGGGGATACAGATGCTAACGCAAATTTGGACACCAATGCAGATGCACTGCTGCCACTAACACAAATGCAGACGCAGAGGCCAAAGCCAATTCTGGTACAGATGTGGACATCGATGGGGATGCAAACACCGATGCTGACGCTAACACCAATGCGGATTCAAACACAATGCGGAAGCTAACGCAGATGCGGACATCAATGCTGATGCCGATGCAGGTGTGGACACCAATGTAGATGCAACATCCGGGCCTATGCGAAGCACGCGGATGCAGACGCCAATGCCGCTTCTGGCCCCTTACACAGATACAGATGCAGACACCAATGCCAAGGCAGATGCAAATGCTGGCGCCAATGTCAGTGTTAACACAGATGCCAACCTAACGCAGATGCCAACACACAGATGCTAACACCGATCCCAATGCTGACTCAGAGACGGACACTTATGCAGATTCAGACGCCAATACACAGATGCAGACATTAATAGTGATGTTAATGCCAATGCCAATGCTGACACAGATACCAATGCTAGCATAGATCTAGACACTCACAGATGTGGACACCAATTCTGTTGCCAATTAATGTTCACGGATTTCAAGTCTGCCACAAGACGCGGATGCATGTTAAGGGCCGGCTCGAATGGATTGGAGTCTGTACTTTTCGTGACGTGATTCTTTTCCTGCCTCTGTCTAAGTATCATTATGCCCAATGCCAACATCGCGACAATATTCCCCATATTCCCTCTCGCATCGCCTCCAATCCCCCGCGTGTATAGCTGCGACGGGTGCCGGTATCCCGACGTTCGCCCACTGCCTTACGGAGCCCGCTGGCCAAGTCAGATGTGACATCAGGAGACTTCGTACCGCGTCCTGCCCTGGACGGGGCGCCCCGGTCCTTAGCAGGAGGATCACCACACTCCGATAGCGCCGCCGCCGCCCTCAACGCCCAGCACAGTGTGACCCCCTTCCGCTTTGCGGATACCGGGGAAGCTGTTGAGTGTCGCGTGCGCAACAACTAGGGAGACAGAAACTCGCCGCGTATAACGCACTGTGAGTTTGCTTCACATGTTTTCCTGACGCGGCATCTCCCTTCTCAATACCTTCCCACACATACCTTCCATCTTTAATTGTTGGGGTACGTTTTTTCGAGCCCTCACGTCGTGCCGGGTGGCGTCGACGCCGTCCTGAAGTGTCGAGAGCCGGCCCTCCGCATCTTGTGAGTGTCCGAGGGGAGATGACGAAGGTAACCTATGTTTGGGATGGGTCTCGGACGCGGACGTAGATGGTACGTGAGCTCTCCCAGCCGTGGGTATCCGCGCCGGTGCTGCGTGCTGCCCACTGTACCAGAATAGCTCAATGTATAGCACGCATAATGAAATTTACCTTGGTAACTTGTAACCGCGCAAACGCAGACGAGCTTTTCCCCGAGTCTGACTTCCGCTGAACATTCTGACACAAGCAAAAAACCTGACTTGAGTGACACACAGTCTGACTTCTAAAGGAACATTAATGTTCTGAATCTATGAATGTATAACATTCGAGGCCGAGCATTTGCCGACCAGAGCATAGTCTTTCTTCCGCGTTCCTATACCGACAGCAGCGAGCCAGCGGAACCTTTCTAAGTCGAGCGTAGAAGTCAGTGAGCGAAGGCTTTTTTCCGAAACAAACGATGGCTTACGACGACGTTTAGCGAAGCTCACTCGTGATGGCAGCCAGCCATTGATGTGAGATAATTGCAAAGGAACACGGACTTTCCCATAATTGACAATGCAAAGGAACGCGCTGATCCGATCTACAGCCAAACCGGATCTGATTAGTCAGCGGGCTAGCTTTTGGACTTGGAAATTTTCAAAACCATTCCTCGGGCGCTTTTCTGGCTTTCCAAAACAGTCCTACAGCCCCTAAACCTAAGATAGGCCTCATCCATACACAGTTGCATCACGTGACCTTTTTGGCGGGCGGTGGCTGACCGATTTCTAACCCTAATTCTCTTATAACTTACTCGCTAAGTAATTTTCGCAAAATTCGCTCGCAGGGCTCGACGGGGAATGTAATATCGGTCCCAGCCCTGCGACAGATTTTTTTATTTCCGCCAAACGAAAGTGTTATAGGCGATTAGGGTCAGGTCACGTGATGCAACTGTTTATGGATGAGGTCTATCTTACCTGAATGACCTTTCGCATTTGCTGGCTTCCCAAAACGGCGGTATACCCCTAAATCTACTGGGACTTTGTCCGCGCTCCCTCGGGTTTATCTCAGGCATCTAGTTTGGTACCATTAGCCCCTAACATCAACTTTGCCATATTTCGCCCCTCCTCGGGCAGGCCTCGGCATTCAGTTTGGGCTTGTTAACCCCTAATGGTCTTCAAACCTCATCGCAAACCCGCATTCCAGTCTTGCCTAGGTTTCAATCTTATTTCTACAGCTTCTGTTCAGAAGCTCGCTTGTGCTTCAACATGTTAGTCGGATGCACAAATATTATATATTAATGCTACTGAATAAAAATGTGTATGTAACGGCTACATTAGCCAACCAACGGCAGAAAAAACATGGGGCGGCAGCGGGTTTGACGGAAAAGGAGGCGGTGCTGAGTGATGAGTTGACGCGGGCACGACTCGGAGGCGGTGGCGAGCCGGGTGCGCGACCGGTGTGGGGCGTGGTGCGCGACCGGTGTGGGGCGTGGTGCGCGGGCGGGATGGAAGGTGGTCGCGTCGGCATGCGCAGTGCCAGTTGCGGCCTATTCACGGCATGACGCCGCTGTCACCGGTGTTGTGGGCACGCTCCCGGGGACGACAGAGGCGGTCGTCGACATGCGCGGAGCCGCCCTACTGCGCTAGCGCGGCGCGCCCGCTCGTCGTCGGTGTCGAGGCTGACACCCAGGAAGTCCTCGGCGTACGCCACGCGGACCTCCTACGCAGTGCGCTAGGGCGGGCGTGGGCTGGATGGTGAGGAGCGTGCTTTGGCACACGGCGTTTGCTGGGGCGCGCACGCTGGTGGCCGACGGTAGGCGCTCGCGTGCGCGGTGATGACGCGTGGGGGGAGCGACGGGGGCAAGCCATCTGGCGCAGCGAATCCGCTGCCGTGCGCCAGCGTGCGTACCGGCGGGTGCTAGCGTGGGGCGCCCGTGCCCGTAGACCAGAGCAAGAAAATGCCCTGAGGGCGTAGGCGCGCGGGTGGGCGTGGACTAGCGTGCACGCAAGCATGGGGTGCCGTGCGGGGGGTGTGCTAGAGCTGGTGTGCCGCTGGCAAAGGGACGACGGTGTGTTGGCAGATAGAAGGCAGTGTGCTGATAAACGGACGGGGGTACGCTGGCGCGGAGACCGGGGAGGCGCGCTGGCGCAGGGACGGGCGCGGGGATGAGGATGCACGGGGAGCGGGGACGAGGATGCACGGAGAGCGGGATGGGCGTACCGTTACAGACGGCGAAACGCCGCGCCCTGCTGTTCTAATCCCCCGCGCCCTCTCTGCCTCTCTGTACCGCCTCTCTCCCGTCGTCTCCGTAGGTCGGCGCGGGTTCGCGAGCGCGTATGGTGTGGGGATGTGAAGTCGGCGAGGGTCGTAATACGTGACGCGGCTGAAAAAAACGCGGTTAGCGCGACATGCAACGGTAAAAAAAGAGAAAAAACATACCTCGATAAAGGAAAGGGAGCGACGCATCCCTTGCAGCGCGGCAGAGGGTGAGACGGGGCTGCAGCGCGCAGCGACGTGGGCGACAGCGACGACGAGAGAGAACGCGACGACGACGACGATTTGCGGATTTAAAACTCCGCCGGCGTCGCCCGAACTAGCTCTGCACAGTGTCGAGCGCCCTCCTCACACTTCGGAGGGCGATAATATAGCTGGAAAAAATGATATTTGCACTCGTATATACCCATACACAGTGCACACGAAGTCTCAATTTTTTTGAACGGGTCAATTTGAGTCAGTAAATCAAAAGTCGTGAAAAGTATGCATTCAGCGCGTTTTCGAGCACGGTTACGCGTCGCGCTCTCCTCCACAGGTAGTTTTTATTTTGAAAAAATCATATTTGCGTTCTATGGACCTATTTATTTACATGGTAGTGCAATTTACCATGAAGATCCAAGAAGTGAGGCCATTGCAAGAGCCCGAATCGCGCTCGAAAGCACGAAGATTGAGCATTCCAGATACTCGGAATGCTCGATCTTTGTGCTTTCCAGCACGATTCGGGCTCCTCTACCGGCCACACTGCACGGATTTTTACTGCGCCTTTGGGGACCATGCAAACGGGTCCCCAGAGTATGAATGTATTTTTTTCGCGACGCAAAACGGCGAGGGACAAGAGCACAGCGCAAAATCGTCGCGAATCCAAAAGTGATTTGCGATGATTTGCGATCTTTTGCGATCGTTTCGCATCGCGCACATTCCACACTCAACGGAAAAAATTGAAACTTTTTACAGGCACTCTATAAGCATACTCGAGTAGAATTCTGATTTTTACCCAATGAAAAATGCTCCCTTGAGCGTTGAGGAAAGCGTTTCGGCGTTGTCGGAGCCAGTGCCACAGCGCGGCGAAGCCCGAAAAACGTTCCCACGGTTGGTTTTTTGCTGTTCGTCGTCGTCTCTTCGCGCTCAACGATGTCTCGTACCGTCACCTCGACTGCCACCTCGACCACGCCGGCCGCCTTCCTGATCCACGCGACCCGCCTGCCCGCTCTCGCGCCTTGCTTCCGGCATCAAGGTCTACGCCTCCTACTGTCCTCAAAACCACCGTGCCCAAATGCCACGTCGTTGATCCCACCCGCCCTCCGTGCCCTTTTCCCAGGAGCAGGGCTTATTGGTCGCTAGTAGACAAGTCTGTAGGCTATTGGTAAGTCGTGCATATCTTTTTTGTCTCCCTCCACCTTTCTGTTCTTTCTTTTCTGCCCTGAGCCGCGCCCTAGTATGTGAGCTCGGACCTTGGGCACCAGAACACGCGCGGCTCCGGGGTCTTGTACATACATTCTTGTTTCTTGTCCGTTGTAGCGCCCTAGTATGTGAGCTCGACCCTGAGCGCCAGAACGGGTGCTGTGGTCGGCCTTACTCCATGCTTTGTTTTTTTTTGGCTTATAGCGTGCTTTTGCTAACCTCCTTTGCTATTCTTTCTAGTTAACGTTGATGCACGCACGCACACTCGTCCCTCTGCTGCAAGTGCCATCCCCCTCCTCCATTTCCCTCGGACTCCTGCGTCAATGGCATCCCACCTGCCCGCTCGGCGTTCGCAGTGTGCGGCGGACTACTTGCCCCCGTGCCCTCCAAGTTGTCCCACCACCAGTGCGCTGTCGGTTTGCTGCACCCGGCGTCTACAACCGCGTAGCGGTGTCCCGGACTAACGATAGCTCCCACTGATGCACCAAACTCAGCAGTAGCGCACCAACACCGGTAGACGGCAGCTATGAGCACCGTGTCGTGCCTGCCGCATCTAGGTGCAATGTGCATGCACCTGCGAGCATCGGCATCATGTCAGCGGGGCCTTGCGTCTGCCAGCGCAAGCACCCCCCGCGCTCAGCAGGAGCGCATCAACACCCACACCCAGTACCACCTTCGACGACCAGACACCGACGTCCACCAGGAGCAGCAGGACGACAACGGCACCCGGCTGGCTCCACCACCATACCCAGCGCCTTGCGGTGGCGATGTTGCGCAGCAGCACAACGGTGGTGGTGTCCAGCTCCATATACTGCCGTCCCCATCAACAGGCGGCTCGACATCGTGCAGCAGTGCGACCAGGATGGCATCCTGCCGGATCCACCGCCACCTGTAGCACCTCACGGGCCCACTACGAGAAGGATGACAGCGGCGGGTTGTGGCCCGCCGCTGCCGTAGGTGATATTGCTTTTTTTGATGAACCGGGCCCGCCCGCGGACCCTCCCCCCTCCTCCCCACCGTGGCCCAACCGGGTCCCACTCCTGGTCTCCGTGGTCACAACCGGGAGGTGCTGGAATGGAGGTGCGCGTGCGCGTCAGCCCCGCATCCGCTGCGCAGTGCGCAGCGGATGCGAGTGATTGTTTTAATGCCCTTTGATTCATGTTGTAGACGTACAGGCTGTATACTACGGTAATAAATAATTTTTTCACCGTTTTTTTCGAGCGGAAACGCGAATATGGCCCAGGGTGGAGATTTTCAGAAGCAGCTAAAAATAGAAATGTGTGAGCCTCGAGGCACGACGACAACGAGCCCCGAGGCATGCCGAAGTGGGGCAAGCCATCCGAGGCGGCAGCGAGCATTAGCAAAGCCGAATTCAAGGTCCGAAGGGTAGCGCAAGGTGCCGGACAAGCCGAAATGCCCAAGAGACAAGTAAATGGCTGTGTAGGACTTTCTCGGGTTCCATTGCATTGACGATTATGGGAAAATCCGTGTTCCTTTGCACAAGGGCTACTGCATGAGGTGTGGCAGCCCGCGGAGCGGTTGAGAAGATTCTTGCGCTGTTTGAGATGCTCGATTTTTGCGAGGACAACAGGGTCAGGGCCCTTCAAATACTCTGCAGCTTGTTTGGACCCATAGGGGTTATATAAATCCAGCCTCGAGATGAGAAATTCGAGCAAGCCGTTGGGAAGGCACTGAACGAGGAGATGATCGATTGCGGAGGGAACATAATTTTCGATCTCCTGAGATCGTGATGTTCAGTACTCAGAGCCCATAAGCCAGAACAAAATGGATTTATACCTCGCTTTTCATTTCAAATGTTACTTCGGATTCGGCCATTGCGCGAAGAGTGTCCATAGTTTCCAAGGGAATGTCGTTGTGAGGAGGATTCGGGTGATCCGAGCCTACATAAAACTTGGTGAGGAGGCGTGCACTAAATATTCAGACTAAACCTACCATAACGATGCGCTAGATACCTGACACTTAACGCCGAGAGTTTTTTTCCGATATTGGAAGATACCTGAGCCTGGTGGTTGATTCTAGCCCCTTGGAAGCTGGTGAGCACGTTGATAGCTACGGAAATGTGCTCAGCGCATTTTTGGCCTAGACTCTGTATCCACTCGATAACCAATACTCTATAGAAGAGTACGCATGAGCAGTTGAACATCATGGAAAGAAAAAAGTTATACACTTACTTGACCGGACCTTGAAGGCCAGGATGATCACGCAGAGTCTCCTGGATAGCACTGTCGACGAGGGCAACAGAGGTACGCTGCACGTCTCGTAAGCAGGACAAAGCCAGGTCAGGCCATGACACGAAGGAAATCATCTGCACGAAATCTGACGGCCGTGGACTGTTCGTAGACGGTGAGGACATGAAAGGTAACCGCGACGAAAGAAAACTATGACATACAGCGCAGTCGTGTCCTCCACCCGTTTCAAGTCTAAGTATGCGCCTGAGGTACAGGAGGCGGCCGGCACGGATATGGTCCAAGGAACCACGGTAGGTTTGGTGCATCGTATCTGTTGGGCGAACGAGGCGTAGATAGCGTTGCAGCCACCGAGATACGTGGAGCCAACTCCAACGACCATTCCATTCACGGATCTCACTCCACGACCGTCTACGCCACTGCGAACCTGATCGACCAGCGTGCTGAGTAGGTGCACCGTGGAAGAAGCAGCCGTGTCAGCGGCACAAGGCTGAGCTCGGTGCTCAAGAGCAAGAATTTCATTGTCTATCTCGCAAATTTCGAGCCAAGTCCTCGTGAAAGTGCTAGTTGAGAAACAAAGGACACTAATGAGTAAGGCCGACACGGGCGAAATCGAGTATCAACTTACCTGCAGTTATCTATATCCATGTTGTTGTAGACGATGGGGCACAAAGTAGTTGAGGATACACGAATCACAATTCAGACGCTCAGAGTGGCTCTGAGGTAGAGGAAGTGGGGAGAGATAATCGGGTGGTGTCCCAAACATTATATCACGCTCGTGGACAAAGGAGGGGAGAAGGGCGCTGTAGAGGCAGCGTGTCGGTGATCTCGATCTCGATGATCTTCTTCAACGCTATCTAATCTGGCCAAGGTACTGAATCAGAGCGTATACCTTTACGATCGACCAACCTCTGTACATAGAGTATAGGACGGCACCAGATGAACTTGTAGCTCTTGCATAGATTGGAGTGTTGCACAAAGTTAATGTTAATATGACGGTCCAGTAACTAATGGATATATACTTTGCGCGTGCTTTGCGCCCATAAATCAATAAACATACATTACGTGCCGTCAAATCAAGAAAACATATGAAGCACAGCTAACTAGGCGCCTTTGAAGACGTGACAGGCCGGCTTGAGCTTTCCCCTCGACGCAGAAAAGAAATCCACGGTGAGATGCCCTCCTCTTTTTAAGTCGTCACCTTTCTCCGAGCTGACATGAAATCCCCCGCTAGGAAACCAAGGGTCAACAAAGCGCTCGCGCGGAATGTAGAGATGATGACGCACCGCACTTCCGCCTTGTAAATGTCATTGGGCCACTTCTGATACAATTCCCGAGCGAAACTCTCGTTCAGCCAACCCTTTTGAAGGTAATATGCGCGCACTACCCCGACCGCAAGTCCCTTCTTCCCAGGTCGGTTCCGAAAAACGTTGCCTAAGAATATTACCGGCAATTTGGGCGGCGGCATGGGCTGCGGTGCCGTCAGGCGTTGACCACGCATACGTCCTCCTAGAAACGAAGGAGATGTCGATGTTGGTGAGATACGGTGTCCGCGTCAAGGATAGGAAGTGGGAGCGATGTGTCGCACGTCGTGTAGGGAGGAGCGTCGCGTTGTTGTGGACGCGGTGTAGCAGCAACGCGTTGTCATAACCCAAAATTAGTTTTTGTGTTTATGGACATGGACGAAATTTTATTTTACGTTTCATTTTCTCACATATTCTTGTAAAGCTGTCTTGTTTCTCATATGCATTCGGAGTTATGACTTTTCTTGATTTATCTTTTTGAAGGAAAATTTACGAAGCAGGAATTATTCAGGAAAGTAAAAGCAAGCTACTTATTTCTTGGATTATCGCAAGATCTGAGCATCGCATCATGGACTGAAGTCATGCTCACTTGCTGAGAAGTCTATGATTTAAAATTCACAGAGTAGGAAATTGCTTGTTTGATTTTATTTGAAGGATTTATTAGTGTTTAGATTAGAGGCATTTCTATATCTTTCCGCTGCTTTCTAGCACTTCTATATCTTTCCGCTG
>KN832575.1:330054-380845 GCA_000827205.1 Plicaturopsis crispa FD-325 SS-3 | reverse complement strand
CCCCCATTCATGTCTGCCCGCGCCCACACCCCCCCATTCATGTCTGCCCGCGCCCACACCCCCCCCATTCATGTCTGCCCGCGCCCACACCTCGGACGCTCCTACTCCATCTGCACCAGCACTATATGCTCCATCTCCGCTGTGAATGCCAGCCCTTCCACAGCAGTGCCAGCGTCCCTCGCGCTGTGGATCCGTCGACGCGTGGTCCCCCCAGTTTGCACGGCAGCTGTCTCCCGTACCCTCTACATTGTATGCCTATGGACCTCATGCGCCTGCCCCCATTCTACCACGTCTGCACCGCCGCTGCAAGATGCCCTTCCTTGTGTACCTTGTCCGCGTGCCCCTTCCCCTGCCTGTGTGTCCCCTTTTCTTCCTTCTCTTCCTCACTATTCTCACTCATATATTTGTGCTGTAGCTGTCATATGCTAATGTAGGTGTATGTTCTGCAATTTCACTTCATCATTACTCCCCCTTTCTATTTGATCATTCTTTTTTTTCTGTTGTGTACCCCACTGGATTACCGAAAAAGCCCGCCCCGGCCCACTTAAAAGCCAACCCAGGGGTCAATCCCCTTGGGTATTCGTGCAGGACTACCGGGGGCCCCGGGTTTTTAGTAGGTTTTAGTTGCTGCAGGCCACTGCTTTCGCAGGTCTGGGCATGCGCAGCGGTTTTTTTTGTATTCCCCGCTGCGCGTTTTCTTCCGGCCCGGACCTGTCTCTTTTATGTAAAAGCAGGTGAATCCATGTCGGTTTGTTTTCTCGGACCTTTTAGTACTATTCTGTGGTGTATATAGACTCCGAATACACTATTTCGGTACTTTCTCAACGGTGGTCGCGAGCATCGAGGCATTATGAGGAGCAAAGTAGATCCAGGAGTGGGAAGTGAAGTCACATGATATGTTAGGGTGAATCTGGCAAAATGGCCTGAACCTACAGCCAAAGGATTTCAGATTAGGCATTATGATGTTGACAGTGGACTTACTGTACAGCATTTGATGGGAGAATTGCAATGCGCTCTGCAATAAGGTAATGGGTACATTATAATTATTACACAAGTACTGGTGCCATTTATGTAGCAAATATAGAATAAATTATTTTGGTCCAAAATGCGCCCAAAGGAGAGGGCTGACCCTGGTCTAAAAATGGTGAAGCCCAATTTTGAATGCTATCAATAGGCCATTCAGGAGGCCGAAAATCCTTGGGAGTCACATGATCAGGCCAGACAAATCTTTCAGGAGACATTATAATGTGAAAATGGCTGGCAGGTCTGTGGAGCCAGACATTGTAATGCAATGGGGGGCTACAAAGGGCCACATTACAATTTCACTACAGGGACGCCTGTAGGACTTGCATGTCGAGGTCCGTCGCCAGGTCCGATCGCAGGATAACTGAGAAGTCGGCGCGCGTCCGGACGTATGCCATCACTCGCGGCCGGCTTTTCTCGTTTACTTGCGACACGGGGATGATTGGTGTCCAGGCGGCGTTTGCTACTGGGCCTCGGTTGCCCCCTCCGATGTCTCCCCACCAGGGTTCGGTCAGCAATAGAACGTCGAAGTCCCGTATACAGTCGTTGAGAAGTGCGTGGCAGACGATGTTCCTCCTGTTGGTGTTCAACTGGAGGATCCGAATTGGCGCTGTGGTCGTGTTGTTCATTGGTTGGTGGGTCGTGTTGCGGTCGTGGGGCTCCGGCGCTGGGGCTGAGTCGCGTACATCGACTCCATCTCCTGGTCCTCGGCTTGCTGCTGTCGCACATGCGCTTCCCCTGCCGCAACAGCTCTTGCCATGTTCTTACCGTTGTCGTCCCACAATTGCTGCGCCTCATGCTCGGCCAGCATGAACCTGCTCGCCAGTTGTTCGATTTCGGTCGGGACCTCGCCTTCCTCCGTTTCGAGCGCTGCAAAGGCGTTAGCATACCCGCCTTGGCTTCGTGGTTCGCTGTTCCTCGGCGCCCGCTGCTGGCTCGTGCCCTTCCGCTGGACCGTCTGCCAGCCCGGCGCTTTCTGCGCCTTCTTCGTCGACTCGCCTTCTCTCGTGGGGCCCAGGCGGCGTTGCCGCTCCGGGCATTGTCGATCGGTGGCGGGATGCGCTCCGCTGCAGTTGACGCATTTCTCTGTGTGCAAACAGCTGCCCGTCATCGCGACTCCGTCCGACGTGCAGTCTTCGCATTGGTGGCCTGCCTCCGCGTGTGCCGCCCCGCACCTCCGGCACGTTATGGTCTTCTTGCACCGGACGTACGGGTGGTCGAATGACCAGCACCTTGAGCATTGCACTATCGGGGGTTTGTCAGTGTATCGCCTCATCGTTGCGTACCTTCCTGCGATTGCGAGGACTTTGCATTGCAGGATCCTGGAAGCCTCCGCTTCAGAGCTTACTGCGAATACCACGGACGACTGGCTCATGTTCTCCAGGTCGCTCGCCGCGCGCATCCACCGTGGCTTCTGTAAGATCTGAAGGTTAGCGTATTCCGGGTTGTTTTCGCAAAGCTGTTCGTGTAGTTCGTCGGGGGTGTACGGGGGGCGGTAGTCGGTCCCGGTGTATACGCCGTTGAGCTGGACTTTGAACCATTTCTGGTCCGCGCGCGCCCGCACTTCGGAGTTTCCGGCGATGATGTGTTGGAAGCAAGGGACGAACGGGATGAGCTCGCGCGCGTCCTGGTCCGGTCGTAGGAACACCACGCAGTTTGCGTGGACGTTGTACTTGATCGTGACCACGCGGAGGCCCTTGCTGTCCTCGTTCTCCTGTAGTTTCTCGTTGATTTCTCTTACCGCGTCCCGCTCTGTCGGTCGCTCCTCCGGACTGAGGCCGTATCGGATTTCGACGATCAGGCGTGATGGGTGGTGGGGTGCCATTGGGTTTGACGGTGCTGGTCTCGGTGGCTGGGCGTTCTTTGGTTTGGGCTTTATTACCTCCCCGCTCGCATAGTTGTCTCTGGGGGCGGTTTTGGCTCTCGCTGTTGCCGCCCGCGCTGCCTGTGAGGGCGGAGCTGGTGTCGTCGTAGTTCTCGCTGCCGTCGTTCTCGTCGGGGCGGGTGCGTCCAGTCGTTTCTCGATTCCCTCCATGCGGTTCGTCAGCGCGTTGAGGCCCTTCATGATCTCGCGTAGCGGATCTGCTGCCGGCGCTGGCGGTTTGGGCTTTGGAGTTCTTTTGGTTTCTCGTTGTTTGGGTACGACTTTTCGGGCAATGGCATCAGCATTTGAGGTGATGGACTGTGAGTACTCAGCGTGGATCGACATCGTGGACAGGATCTCCGCGGCTCGGGCGAGACACTGCTCCAGTTCGTCGACTCCTTCTTGGTACGTCTGCAACTCTTGGTCGCGTCACTGCATCTCTTCCTCTGTCATTTCAATGTCGGCGTCGGCGCCGATGTTGTTAGTCTCGGTCATCGACAGCCCTTGGCTTGTCTGCGAACTTATCGTGCCGGTATTAAACACGGACTGCGCGTCATTCGCTATTACGGGTCCGCGTGGGGTCGTTTCGCCCGACTCCGACGCGTTGCTCTTTTGGCTTCGTGTTGGGGTCATGTTGCGGGCGGCACGAGATAGTATTCCAGCGACGTAGGAGGTGGTTTTGCCGCTCTTTGTTGGTGTGTGGGGGCCATCCCCGTCAGAGTCCGCGGACCTTACTGGTGGGATTTCATAAGGCTTCGCAGCGCTCTTTGCTCTCTCTTTTCCGGAGACGTCTGTCCTATTGGGCTCGGGCGGCATTTTGCTGCCTGAGTCCTTGGTCAGATGTCGACTCCCTCTGTGTCACTGCCCCGCTATAGCAATAGCGTGGGAAAATCTGAAGCAGATGGGAGTTGGAAGCAAGAAGCGGTGACGCGGCACAACGCGGCGGTCACCGCATTTGGCGCGCGGTGGCGCGACAACATCGCTCGTCTTTTGTCTCGTGTGCGCCATGAACGGAAGTAGGAGCATCTCAGAATGTCTGTCGCGCGTTGTCTGGCGCCTTCGAGCATGCCATGAAATTTCAAGGTTTTTTTCCTTGTTCCTAATGAGTCCCAGAACGGTGTTTGGCCTCATTTTCGTGTAAATTGCCCCCGGCTCGTCGGAAGAGGGCGCAAAATATTAGCAAAACTATACGGTCCTCTCACACTGCATTTAACGCGATTTTAGGGAGAACTCTGCTATTTTATTTTGAACTATAGGATGCGTTATCAGACAAAAGACGAGCGATGTTGTCGCGCCACCGCGCGCCAAATGCGGTGACCGCCGCGTTGTGCCGCGTCGAGGTCGTCCGCTTGCTCGCTTCCGAAATGTGTTTTGCCAGCCTCTCTATCGTGTTGCAGTGGGTCTCGGTGTCGGGTTTCGGATGTGTCTTCGGGTCTCTTATTTCTTTTTTATCTTATGTTTGTTCTTTCATCGAGCTGCAACACGATACGAGAGGCTGGTTTTAGGAGCCTGAGCAAAGCACGTTAATCGGCTTGACTGCGAGGATGTTAATCATGTTTGAGTATTGGATGCGATAGAAACAGGCGAGATGAAGCCAAAGTAAATAAGGGCCTTGGTCGGCTCTGCGTGCACAGTTCACGATACCATCGCTTTGCTCGCTTTCTCTCAACAGAATCTGCAAATCAAGTGGGTTGGCGACGAATGTAAGCGGCATATGTAAATGGCAAGGACGTACGATGCACGATGAACATAGGGTCACGACATTTACTTCTTCGCTACCTCCGCATGCTCTTTCTCGAGTTGCGCCTATGCAAACAGACATGACCGTTAGCGTGTGGCGACTTCGGGGGCCTGGGCAACACGGAGACGTACCAGTTCAGTCTTCTTTGCCTCGATCTAAGCCGCGAGGAACACAAGAACAGTCAGTAAATGATAGTAAGGGAGGGGTGGGTCGAGAATCGGGGTAGACCGAGGCTGGACGAGAAGGCAGCGAAGAATAGGCAAGGCACGCACCTCCTTCTTCAGCCTTTGGAGCAATTCCGTCTCGTGCTTGCGGGCATACGCGTCTGTGGGGTTTATGTGAGTACAGATGCAAAAACTGATGATATGGCCATCCCGAGGGATGTTTGGCAAGGGTGACATGGGGGAAACAAGGCAGGGGGTGTGAATTGAGAAATGAGCGCACCTTCCTGGCCCTTTTCCCTCTGGCTACATGTCCACCGAAATCGCGTCAGCGCCGATGAATGTATGCGCGTGCAAGGAAACTACTGACCTGAACTCCTTAGATTTGGCAACGCTACCAGCGTCGCTCATCTGGCGAACGAAAAGAGGGGCACGACGGATAGCGGTAAGACGAGTAGAGAGCATCGTGAATTCAACAGCTATGCTGGTGAGTGTGGTGGTGGGAAGAGAAAAGGATAGCGAACAAGTTGCGGGATACTTTGGCGGAGAAAGGCGGGGTGCGCGTCTCGACTGCCGGTCCAGGTCACAGAATGTCACACAAACCTTGCGGGTAAGTGTGACAGCTGTGACTATATTCTTCCCCTTCGTCTCGACCGTCATGTCTGCATCTAATTTCCTCAGGAAATCTCTGGCGTCCTCCGTGAGCTCTAGGTTCATTTATTCGTACTTTATACAGCTAAACCCATCTGTGTACAGGCGCGCGCACGGGGCTTCTCCTCGTCTACCGCTGCGCGAAAAGGTGTGTTGTCAAACGCTCGGGTTTTCTCGGGGCACATTACTGACGTGGATCGTCCGCACAGACTTTATCCAGGACCTCTACCTCAAAGAGATCAAGTCCTACAAGCCCGCGCCAGCCGTGCGTATACACACCCCAAATGCCGACTTGATTGGCTAACGCAGAAACACAGGCTAAAGATGCGCACGTCGGTGTCGTAAAAGCGTACGCCCTCCCGCCCGCACCCCAGCCGCCCACGCTCCCCTCCGACCTCGCCGCAGAACTCTCCGCATACGACGCTGCTGAGCCCACGAAGGCCGACGCAGCCCCCGTCAAGGCGGCTGGGCAGGAGCACGCAGCCGCAGGTGCCGCTGGCGCAGACGCATTCCTTGCGTTCTTGGAGGCTGATGTTAAGGCGGAGGTGCACCACTAGGAGAGGCTCGGACACACGCGTCAGGGATGCAATGCAGTGCAGTGATGTAGCCCCGGCAATAGATTTGGTGCTATGTGTATCGTCGGTGCAATGCTCAACGTTCAACGGTCAAATTTTCCTGCTCGCCCTTGAACCAACGCGGACGTAGCCGTCCTGTCTAATACTATTTTGCAGTGGTACGAGTAAGATACATTAGATGTTATGCAGCGTGCAATGATGTGAATGATAAGTGATGAGTGCGAGCGGAACGAAATGAGGAAAGCATGAATGAGAATAGGAAAGCGAATGAGATGGGATGTCGAGACGAGAGGGAAAAAATCAAGAGAAGAAATACTGCGAGTTCTTGATGGTCTTGACCTCGAAGCCACCCTTCTCGGGCAACGGCGGCAGGAGGTCCACCAAGTCCACGAACTTGCCCGCCAGCGCGTTCTGCACTGCGTCGTCCGCCTCCTCCACCTCCACCTCCTCCGCCGCCTCCTCCTCCGCAATCGCCCCCTCCGGTTGGTTGGGGCGGTACCGCGTGACTCTCACGCGCGCGGTCTTGTCCAACGCGGGGTTGTCCAGTACGGTGTCGGGCTCCACGCTCGTGGCATCCGTTGCGACCTTCAGCGCGGACTCGCGCGTGTCGTCGACGGACAGGAACTCGCCCACGCCAGGCAGCGCCTGCGACTGCTCGCTCGACACGACGACCTTCGTGCCCGCCTTGGCGAGTGCCTTCGGGAGCGAGCCCAAGCGGATGTTTCCGAGCGGGACTTTATACCCCTTGTACCGCTCCTTGAACTCCTCTTGGAGCTTGACAAGTACGTCGGAGGAGTGTAGGGCGATGAACGTCTCGCGGATGACTTCGGACATGTCGTCGATCGTGCTCGCGTGGGTCCAGTACGAGTCGTGCACGGACGCGAATGTAAGATCGCGCGTCTAGGTGGGCGTCAGCAAGTGAGCGGGTGACAGAAGAGGAAGTACGTACGCGGCACTCAAGAGCGGTCAGCATCATGTGCGTCGCGTCGAGACTGTGAATGAAGTTCGGCGGGAACGCAGACGCCTGCTTGACGGAGTTCACTGTTTCGACAAGGTCAGCTTGACACGCCGAATCTATGGACTAAATACCCACCTTCAGCTGGATTGTTCGGGTCCGAAATGAACACCGTCTGCAGCGATGTGGCGAACTGCTTGCGCTTCGTCTTGCGGTACGGCTGCACGATGGGCAGGCCAAGCGGCGTGGTCCACACGACAGACGTCATCTGCTCCTTCTTGATGCGGTTGGCCGACGACGCCGCCTTGCCCCTGCCCTTGTACGTCGCGAGCGCATCCGACAACCGGTCCTCGGGAATCGCCTTGGAGATCAGCCGTGCGCACAAGTTGAGCCAGTTCTGGATGTCCTTAGCGCTGGTAAACAGGTCACCGATACATGCCAGTGTCTAACGCAGAACACACCCATTAGCATGAGCACGCGGATCTTGTTGTGGTTACATACCTTCTGCGCCAGGTAGGAGGCTGCGGGCCAGCAGTCCTCCTCGGGGATGTCCTTCCGATCCTTCAGCTGCTTCTCGATTTGCTCTCGTGCTCCGATGAAGGTGACACCGTACACGGTGGTCATGACCTACCAGCGCCCCATCAGCAATCTCTCCGCTCACGCTAACCGTGCCAACTTACCGTCTGCTTGACCACCTTTCTGCTAACCTTGCCCGACAACAGCCGCGCCCACTGTGCCTCCTTCTTGCCCTTCTCGATGTCCTCCAAGATTGCCTTCTCCACCATGGTCGCGACGAAGGTGTACACGTCCGACGGGCGGTCTGTGACGCTGAGGTTGACCTGCTGCGCACCCTGGGCGTCCCCGCCCAGTGCCGCGTAATGCTGCAGACCGTTGCACGTTCCGTCTTGATGGACGGGAAGGGAAGACATAAACGCATGGGGATCCGGGGATTCTAGGGCGGCGCGCAGTTCCATACATGTAGCCAGGCACTGCCATGGGTCATCGGCGGTCGTCCACCACCTCTTGCCCTGTGATAAAATCGTCGTCAGCACAGTGTCGTTGCGCGATAATACAAAATATGTACCTCAAGAGGCTTCTCAGCGCTATCATAGATCTCCGCCAAGTGCTCATGCACGAAGTTCTCCCGCTCGTCGAAGTTGGCCTTGTCGAACCCATACAAATTGGCCAGATGGATCTTGAGCCACCGCAGACCTCGCACGCCCAAAGGCTTCGCCTCTCCAAACTTGAGCAGTCCACGACTCAGGTCATCACCAATGTGATTCAAATGAGGCGGGATGGGATACGCGCGTCCACGGAAGTCGAGATTGTGCGGAAGATACATGGTGTCGCCGAGGAACTGCACAATGCGATTAGATAAACGGTCAAAGATGAACGAAACGTTACTTACTGCTCTTGCGATCTCGATCTTGTAGTTGACATTGCACCGATCCGAGTGGTTGTTCGCCTTGCCCTGCGTGTACGCCTTCAAGCGCTGCAAGTAGACGCTCCTGACTTGCGGTTCCGTAGAGAAATTAGCCGGCTTTTCGGGCTCCTGCTCCTCGTACACCGCTGGCGGTACTTTGCAGAGGCGTTTACCCGAGTTCCAAACCTCAAGAACGACGTCAAAAACTTGACGGTTGATCTGCCATGGAGTACTGCCGAGGACGTCGAGCCCAGCGAAGACAAGCTCGACATTGCCGAGCGCAGCCGCATGCCGTAGGTAGCTCTGCTGTTCCTGAGAGTCCTTGAATCGCATGGCAGAGGCTGCACAACTTGCTATGAGTTACATCTCAAAGAACAATACGCCCACAACTCACTCTTGTTGAACAAATAGCCGCCCTGATCATGGTTGACCCATGGCTTTGGCTTGACAAGCATGGGCAAGTGCCGGGGGTGCAATGCTTCCCGCAGCGTATCTTTGGCCACCGCTTCGGCAACGACAGTGTTCAGACGAATCACGCCGAGCTTTTGTCCTCGTTGGTACTCGTAGGTGTGGAAGAAGGCGGGCTGCTCCTCCGTTCTAACAACGCAGTGTTAGTACTCATGATCACACCGTTAAAATAATCACTGAAAACGTACACTTCCTGACCAGTGCGCTTGTTGATCCCGGTTCTTGTTACAGTTGCGACGTCCATCAGGCATTCGACGAGGATACTTCCTACGCGCACGCGAAGGAGCTGCGTCCACTCCGACGTCCACTCCTCCGCGTCCTCCATGTACTTACGGGCGGCGACACGGCGTTGGTACAAATCACGGTACCCCAAATGCGTGAAGTACCCGTGGTCGAGGCGCGGATGCGAGGGGACCTGAATGTCGTTCTTCCGGCACATTTCCGCCTTGTATTCGTTCTCGACGGCACGGCCGACTGCGATGAGGGCGCGCGCAGTCTTCATACCGTCAGCAATGCCACCACTGCCTTGAAGCCTCATGATCTCAAGAATCGTGATCAAGGAGAGCTTTTCCGGTTTGATGAGCGAGAGGAACGCGCTAATACGGGTATGTGTACTGCTGTCGGGATTCTTCAGCTTCGACACTACGAGCGTGGCATTAGTGAGTCACAGGAGTTGAGTATGAGAGATGATACGCACAAGGCTGCTTCTCCGCCTGATGGATGTCCTTCATCTCCACTCTTAACCGCTCCTCTAATTTTTGGTGCCAATCCCACATCCACCTCTGCAGTTCCGGCCGTCTCAAGCCCTTATCACTAACCCCAAGTTGGTCCATGAGGTCCGCCTGATATTTAAGGCGCTCTACGGCGACTTCGTAGACAGATTCTTCCAGAAGCTTTTGACGAGAGGCAACGTCTTCGGGGAGAACGCGACGTGCGAGAGCGACTTGCGCAAGATGTTTCCGAAGGTTGCTCAGATTGAACGGGACTTCCATAGCAGGTTCAGCGATTTCGCCTTCTTTGACTTCCGCGTTAGAATCCACAGGCTAGTCCAGACCTTTGAGCAATATGGTGAAGAGGATACATCGTATGAGACATACCTTGGGTCGCAGAACTGGCGCTACCTCTGGCACATTTTCAAGCGGATCAACAGTGCTCCCCATTGCCTCGGCCAAACCAAGCTCGTGAACAACAGCAGTTTTGCCAAGCTCCACGGACACGCGCGACAGCAAGGTTATAGCGGCAGAAGCATCCTCCGAGGTCTTGAATGCACGATCTGAAACGACGCTGGAGACCGAGATGTTGTGCTCCAGGATGTCCGTAAGGAGGGTGTGGACAGTGGGAAACGGTACATCGTCAACGGGCGTCGGAGAGTCCGGTCCAAATCTGACGGGATGAATCAGAAAATGGGGATTACGACGAGACGGTGTGACCCACCTTAACCATGCGAGAAGCATTGTAGCATATGTATTCGCTGTTGGCGCGACCTTTTCGACTCCACCTATGATCGCATTGTACAGTTCCAACATATCCTCCAGCCAAACGACCTTATTATCTGACTCCTTCGTCGACGCCATCTCCAGATACGCATCCAGAAACAGGTTGTATAACCGCGACTCCATGATCGGGTCTCCGCGGCGTGTTCTCCGTAGCCGCTCGAAAACCTGCTTCGCACGAGGGACGTCGTAGAGATTGTGTAAGCATGCGTCCATTATAGCCAAGAGGTCCTGTGTTGGTGAATCGGTGAAATAGTAGTCATTAGATGCAGAGGCCCGGTCGTCTGGAAGAGGAGTCGGGAGAACGGTGTAGGGTATGCGTCGTCGGAGGAAGCCCTGCATCTCAGGATTATATTCTTCGGCCTTTTCTGGGGAGGGCATGAAATTAGGATATGATTGAGGATGTGCGGGAGCGGTAGCAAGCGCTGGTGCATTGACGCGATTGGAGGGTTTAGAGTATGGTCGAAGATTGCGGGCAGGGCGAGGAAGGGCTTGGCGACTGTACGACGCGACCGTCGACTCCAGTTGGCGAGAGGTCCTTGTGATCATTTTCGGAGCGAAACCAGGAAGTCAAAAACCTAGACGTGGTAACAGGTTAGCAGCGCGTCCGTGTGAAGCATCGGTATGTATGGAGGGGAACCCGACAGCAACCACATGAGTGAGTGCATGCACAGCATACTCATTGCTCTACTGGCGCCTTCGAGCTCGTTTGTTCCCTGGAGGGTGAATACATACGCAGTGTCGGGTGCCAACGAGTGTGAAGGAAGCACATGAGCAATATGAGTACTCACTAAATTATGACAGGAAACCCTAGAAACGCAGAGCGTAGTATGGCGGGAGCACAGCGATTGCACTTTTGTCAACGCCTGCGGCGCTGGTGGTGGTGAGAAGGAAAGAGAGAGTAACGACGAGCTCGAGAGAAACCGCCGCCGCCGTTGCAATAATTTTGAGCAGACGAGGTTTTCGGCTTCGCCACGTGAGCTCATCCATATATGTGCATAAGTACCAAATTAGCATTTCCACCAAAACTCGCAGTTTATGACAAAATCTGCGCAAATCGCGCCTGCACATCCACCTCCTGTTCGTCTCGATTCTCCACCAGTCTGTTTACCTGCAGGAAATATGAATGATGTTACATTCGGTTTACGAGCACCGTTGGTATATCCGACATGAAGTATGCATTGAATGAGCGTAGAGAAACTACCCCTCAGACCCCTTGCAATCAAGACCGAAAAATAAAGCTCCGTCCTCAGTCCTGCCGTTTCCACATACCCATCGGTTGCTGTTTGCCCTCAGCGGTGTCGGCGTATATGGGAACATCGTCGTCGAGAGTCCCGTTGAACGATGGCTTTGTAGCGTACCACCACAATGTTGTCACACCTATGTTTTTCATGTCAGAGGGATAGATATCGTCATGTTCGAGTCACTCACCGACGGGGAAAGTAAAGGTAGCCTTAGAGATTTGAGAGATAGATTGAGCCAACTAGGTACAGAAAGGAGAAAAGGATGGTATGCACCTGCATATCTCGGAACTCGATAGTGGTCTTCACAGGCTGCGGATTCCAAGATGTGCTCGCGCTGTCGTCCCTGCATATGAAGGTCAGCTCTGTACAGAGTGGACTGCAAAGGTTATGCGTACCAATTGAGTACTACGAGGCTGTAGCGATCCCAATCCGTTGATGATGTGCGACCTGTCACGTACGCTCCTACTATGAGAGCCCAGTTGAGCGTCCCTCCAACGGTAACCTTTCATAAAATGATCAGTTTCAGAGCGCTACGTCGCAAGATCAGCATCGCGTACTCCTATGCGCTGTCCCCAAGGACCTGGAATTCAATGAGCTTTTTTTCGGAGGACAGCACGACAGTGACAGTTTGACGTACCACCTGCATCCCGAGGTATGATTGCTTTCGATGCTTGAGCCATGGAGTAAACTGGCAGAGGAATTCAGGTTAGGCATGAACGCCGCGAGACACTGCTGTAGACGCACACTCTTGGTTGCAGCTGTACGACCCATCGCTGTTAATGGTAACAACAGGTCGGCAGCCATTTCCTCCGCAGCTTGTTGTTCCCGGGAGCTTAGGATTGCCATTTCCGTCTGCCGCGAGACTCCACATAAGACCAGTGGAAGAGCCATAGTTGAGGCTGCCAATAAATCTAACAGCAGGAAATTAGTGAGTGGAGATGCGGCAAACGTTGATTGCACGAAGACAGATGAACATTACTCACAGATTGTCCATGTACCACTGTATACCGATGTTGGTCAGAGTAAAAGCTTGACAAAACAGACGACGAGACGAACCTTTATATCACTCCACCAATCAGTGCCAATTGTTCCTATAAATTCAACGAAATTGCATTGGCAAGTGAAAAGGGAAAAAATCTATAAAATCGACGCACCTGCACATTCTGTGAAGTAGACCTCCTTATTCGGGTATTTCGACGTGAAGGAAGCCTGCTCGGAAACACTTCCGGAATAGCAGTGAAAAGCGACACCAGCAAAGGCGCTGGCCGCAGTGTTCATCTACAGACACAGCAACAGACTGATTATCAAACAGCCTCCACCGGAATTGTGTGCATATGCCACTTACCAGGTTGACAGGATATGCTGCTGCATCATTCCAATTATGCTCGTATCCAATGATCTTCGTGTTGGAGAACCCGTTGTTGTTCATAAGAGTGCGCAACGTAGTCCCGATGGCGGCCTCGACGTTATACGGCATCGTGCAGGTGGGGTATGATGGGTTCTGTAGGACCATGGGTTAAGCTGACCGACTACGAGTTTCGCCAAAAAGTTCGACTTGCCGAATTCTCTGGCTCATTCTAAAGTTACGTCTTGAGTAAGCAACGTCGACAAGTGGCAGGACTACAAACTGTGCATACCTGTATGCCAATAGCATACGCCGTAATGCCTTGACTCTTGAAGCCTTGCAAACACTTCAAAAGGTAGTTTGCGTCTTCCATCCGTGTCAAAGGTAGTGAGCTCGAGTAGTCTGAGGGAGGGTGCATATAAACACTCACAGGCTGTCTCATAGTTCGTCTTCAAGGATCCGCCGTCCATAGTTCCGCTGTCCTTCATCCACCCCGGCTTGAAGTTTCAACCGTCAGCTACGAAATGAAAGGAAGTGTATGCAACAAGATGAATTACTGGAGACCACGGAAGCAAATGCACTCTCAACACGTTGTTGACGGACATGATATCTTTGATGACAGAAAAAAGATAAGATGGTGCAGCATTGATATTGAAGTCGTTTAGCGAGGTGTCGCCACTGGTGTCGTCAAAACTGTAGACTGTCCATACATCGCGTTGATCAGCATGCGCTCTTTGAGGCTCCCCGACGCAGACTCACGGTTTGCCGAAAAATCGCTAGCACCCAGCGGCACTCTCAGGTACGAAAGCCCTGCAGAGTTTGCACCATCCGCGGCTAAGGAACATCGGTTAGAGAAGAGGTAGCCGTAGCTTAGATGCATGAGTGGCTTACGATTAAACATGTAGTCTAATATGGCCCAATAATTTCCGGAATTCTTCGACTAGAGAGGGGCAAGATGATGAGATGCGGAGCTAAGGAATGAGAGGCAAGTGACATCGCACCTTCAGATTGTTCAGAGTAAGAGCAGCGCTGTCGGCTTCGTATACAGGACGCATCAGCGTATACTCTTGCACACAGTACGTGCAGCAGACACTTACTCAAAGAGCCACCAAACCCGTATATCGTCTGGTGGACGGTCGTGTCATCTACCACGATGTCTGCATCCCCAATGGTGCCAGGCGATACAAAGTTTATGGGCAGCGCGGGCGCCGACGACGGGTTGTACTCAAACAAGGGCTGCCTATCCCATTTCGTCTGCCACTGCAAGACGGAGAACGTTCGGGTAATTAGTCGGCGTCATTATGGGGATGTAAACAAGCTTACAATGTCCCATATCTGCTGCGACGCGACGCTTTGCGCAAGAATCAAGTAGGAAAATAATACAAGCTCCCACATCATGAGCGTAGGTTAAGAACAGCGAGCTTAGAAGCTTGTGGGAGAGTCCACATAGCTCTTAAGTATCGAACTGGTCGAGGGATGATCGGGAAGGACAGAACACCGTGACATTACTGCGCGGGCAGAAGAGACTCTCTTCTAGGAAGTGATAGGAGAATTTGAGGACCTATGCTGTTCACGAATTCCGTCAGAGGGTCTCCAGCCAGCATGAGAGCTGTACAGGCCCTAACCTTGTGTCTTTGTTGCATTGCAACGATACGGCAGCATTCCGTACCTGGATCATGCGTACAGAACGAAGGCGCGAACATCGGGCCCTTTCCGTGGGTATGGCCTGCGAAAAGGTGCACACAAGTCCATACTGCCCAGAGGAGCCAGAGAGAGATGCTCACCTGTGTCGCATGAAGCTTGCTGCTTGAACTCGGGGCCGACAGCGAATCGGTAACGTGTCCAGCAGGAGAGAACGGCAATCGTCCCAGTGATCCCGAATTCGATTTCGGGTTCACACAGATGAAATGTTAAGGAAGGAAGGCCCGGGTGCCACGAAGGTGCTGCATCATACGACCGAAATAGCCGCAGATTAGGATCCCATTTAGACGGCGGGAGGAGAGGAGAAAGCAAGTGCCGTATCCCGTGTACAACCAATGCACACGACCATATGTTCGGCGATGAAAGTGCGGTGGTATGTAGTCGCGAATGTAGCACAAGGTCAATCGGAAAGAGAGACATGCATATGATTTGGCGTTTCCGGCGTTTGGTGCCAAGAGTAGACCTGCATTCAAAGAAGAACAAGATTAGCCCTATCAGTTATCAGTGCCTACCCTGTAGTGGAGCGCATAAGATTCACGGTCTCAACCTCCCACGCAAGCCTAGCGCAAAGCCTGAGCATCTCGGATGGGCGTAAATACCTGGAGAGAATCAATAGTGCTGTATTTTGTCGTTGATCTGAGACAAAAAAAAATCCGATAAATCCAGGTATACACTGTCCGCGTTAATACAAGTCGTGAAAATGAGTGAGGAGCCTCATGGGTAGTCGCGCTGCCATATGCCCATGGGCTGTTGGTGTCCAGAAGCGGTCTCGCCGTAGATCTCGCTGTAGGGAATTTCGTCGGGTGCGGCGTCTAGCGAGGGGGCCGTGGCGTACCACCACAAGGTGGTGACACCTACAGGGAAAGTCACGGTGGCCTGAGAATGGTTCAGCATACAGATGACTATGAGTGTCGGAGACCCGGACTACAAACCTGCACATCTCGGAAATTGATCGTTGTCTTAACAGACACCGGGTTCCATGTTGAACTCGACCCGTCATCCCTTCCGTGCCAGTCAATATCGGCTAACTGAAAGAAAGACTTGTTCTTCTCACCAGTTCAGGACTACCAGACTATACCTGTCGTAGTCGGACGAGGATTTCCGGGTGGTCACGTACGCCCCAACCACAAGGGCCCAATTAAGTGTTCCTCCGACAGTGACCTTCAGAACGAGTACCTCAGCGGAGACTTGTAGAGAATACCAAGTATTTTCGTACCTTCACGCGCTGACCCCACGGTCCTCCCGAATCTTTGGGGATTATAGCCTTCGAAGCCTGCGCCAAGGAATAGACTGTAGGCCATAGACATCCGCGTGAGCAGAGCACATCTATGGAAAAGAATAGTAACCTACACTCTTCGTTAAGACTGTAACTTCCATCGCTGTTAACAGTGGCGATAGGCCGGCATCCCTCTCCGCCACAGCTGTTGGTCCCCGGCAATTTGGGCTCGCCACTGGCGTTCAAGGCGATATTCCACATGAGCCCGGAAGAAGCTCCGTAATTCAAACTTCCTATCCATCTGAAAAAGACGAATGTGAACAGACCGTCACAGCTATAGCATAACCGGCTCACAAATTATCCATATACCACTTCGGCAGCTGTTAGGAAATCTCGCATGCAAAGGGAAGGTAATGATATACCTTGATATTAGTCCACCAATCTGTCCCAATGGTACCTGGAAATGCCATTGTTAGCAGTTCGTTCAACTTGCTGAATTGTGAATAGAGTTACCAGCACATTCAGTGAAAAACACTTCCTTGTTAGGATATTTGGAGGTGAAGTTCGACTGTTCTGAAACATCACCCGCGTAGCAATGAAATGCTACTCCATCAAATGAACTTGCTGCGGAGTCCATCTTACATTTCCGAGGTTCATTAGTTCCGTCTTAGTGGGCAGGGGAGTAGAATTTACCAGGTTAACGGGATAGGTGGCAGCATTGTCCCAATTGTGCTCGTAACCAATAAGTTTGGTGTCCGAGAAACCGTTGTCGTCCAGGAGCGTGCGCAAGGTTTTTCCAATAGAGGCTTCGACATCGTATGGCATGTTGGTAGACGGGTATGTCGGATTAGAATTCTGGGGTTCATTCTGCAATGCAATGATTAGCGAAGGAGATGACAGCTTGCGCGAGAGCATTCACTTGGATGCTGACGGCAAATGCTGTGATACCTTCGTCCTTGAAGCCCTGCAACGCCTTCAATATGTAATTGGCAACTTGAAAAAGGCGTCTCTAAGCATACTGCGGGCAATAACGAAAACGTACAAAACGCGCTCACGGTTAGACTCGTATTTCGTTTGAAGTGATCCTCCATCCATCGTCCCGCCGTCCTTCATCCATCCGGGCTATAAGCAGTAAAATCAGACTGCACATACTATGCACGGTTCTTACAAGCAATGCATACCGGCGACCATGGAAGCAAATGAACCCTCAGCACATCGTTTACTGACATTATGTCCTTGAGCACGGAGAACAAGTAGGACGGTGCGTTGTTGATGTTGAAATCATTGAGGGAGGTGTCTCCACTGGTATCATCGAAACTGTATGCTATTTGAGAAGAGCTGAATCAATACCGGTCGACATCGGAAGACGTCGTAGAGACTAACTTGTAGCGGAGAAATCGCTCGCTCCAAGAGGAACACGGACGTAGGATAAACCTATATAGCGTGTATAAGTATACGCAGTCTCCAATGTCTTCTATCTCACTTCACCTGCGGAGTTTGCGCCATCCGTTGCTAAAGGACGGTACGATTTCGTCAAATGTGGAACTAGGTGTGTGGAGAGTTCAACTCAACGGTCAAATAATTTCTTCAGTAGCTCCCAGTAGCTGTCTGAGTCCGTTGACTGACCGAAGCAATTCTGATAAGTCTTGCTTCGCAAACATTAAATGCGATCATCGTACCTTCATATTGTTCAGTATAAGCGCAGAGCTATCAGCTTCATTCCGACGCCAAAGTCAGATCAGACCATTGCAGTACGCTTGTTTTTGCTCACTCAACGATCCTCCAAATCCATAGATGGTCTGATACACTGTAGTGTCGTCGACTGTAATGTCCGCGTCCCCCGTCGTCCCGGACGATGTGAAATTTATTGGTAGGGAGCCTGCCGACGATGGGTTGTACTCGAATAACGGTGACCTGTCCCATGTCGTTTGCCACTTGAGATGGGACCGTCACGTAAGTCGGGGTGGTGGTTGGGAAGAGGAAGCTGAATGCACTCACGATGTCATAGATCTGCTGCGCAGCAACACCGTGTGCTAACGCGACAAGGGCTAGTCCTAGCATGGCTGCGGGTCCGCGTAAGACGTTCAACGGAGAGATACTTCACAGTTTCCCCGTCTTCAGGATCGCCGGGGGGTGGTGGTACACTGCGCGAGGAGGTTGAAAGCGCGTGCTAAGTACACGAGCACTCCATACTCCATCGTCCGGGGATGAACGCATCATGGGAAAGAAGTGTACGAGGGTGTTCTTTTGGTGTTCTGGTGACAGTGCCCGGTACCATTTCATGCAGATGTTTCCTCGCCTCGTCGGGGTCGCGTGCCTCCGCTGTGCAGGATCCTGTCAGTGTCCGGATGGATTCATCGAGGGAAGCTGATCACAGTCAATTGCTCTGCATCGCCATTCGATAGAGAAAACACAGGCCTACAAATGAGGAGAATCGGCGCATAACCAACTGTGCTCCGGCAGCGCTCCAGGTGAGAAATCGACATGGTAGAGCGTGATCACAAGTCCGCAAGGCCGCATTGAACCTTCCACCATGCTTGTATAGGTCTCGCTTCACAAAGACGCGTAGACAAAGCGTGAAATCGATGAGAATATCGTGGATTTTGTCAAACAGTCGCGTTGACCGTGGATGTACGGTACAGGAAGAAATGATCCGGACGGTTTGTGTGGCAAAAGTGGGGAAGTTTATGTGAAATCCGCGCCACAAAGTCCCTAATATGCATCCAATCCTCAGCACGCTGCCTACCTGTCCATGCCTCTTGCTCAAGCAGAAATGAATGGGAAAGGAAACAAGTACACCGACATTATTTACATCTAGAACAGCCCTAACAGATCCTCTTGCGGTTTTTGTCCCTGCGTCGGCGACGTAGCCCCAGACCCCGGCCCACTCGCCATTGGACTCGCAAACCCCAGTCCCGCTAGACCGCCGCCGCCATTCTGCGCCGGCGCCGGCCCCCCGAACCCAAAGCTGCTCTCCTGGCCGCCTGCGCCGCCGAATATGGATACGAGGTCGTCGAGAGGGTTGTTCGACGTCGCGAGGAGGTTGTTCGCGGCGGGGAGTACCTGGGTGGCTGCGAGGCCCGAGGGCTTGGAGGCGAGCCCGTCTTCGGCGGGAACGTCGTCGAAGTCGAGCAGGTTCTCTGCTTGCTGGCCGGCGACGACGGTTTGGAGCGCCTTTTGCGCGGAGAAGCGGTCGTCGGCCAGTCTGAACTTGCAATGTGAATACGGGAAGGACGGAAACAAGCGGGATCACGCACTCTGTTCCTTTGCGTTGCACGGAGTCGGCACCAACGCGCCCGTGCCCAACAAAGGTTTCCGACGGCTTGTGGTACACGCTCGCGAGGCTCGATATCTCTCCCAAGAGCTCTTCCAGTAATGCCGGCGAGACCGTAGTCTGAGGGATCGAAATCGGTGGACGGTGTGACAATACAACAGCCTATAACAAAAACAGAACCGTTAAAGAGTGTGCAAGAGTCATGGGTGTGCAAAGTGACTCACTTTCGCAGCGCCTGGGTCTGTGGAGAGTAACCGCCAGTATATGTACGCTCGATCCCGGACGTCGGGGGAGTCGCAGTCTTTCGTCGCAGTGTTGAGCACGCGCTGGACGACGCCCTGTGACGAGTCCGGCTTTTTGAGGAACAATTTCACTACTGCCGTTAGCGTTTGTAATTGCACCTGATTCACAAGTCGTCAGAACACACAACAGCGATGTGCAGAACATAGGACGCACTGCGTACGACTCCTCGGTAAACGAGTCGACGAAGATCCCCAAAAGCTCGTCTGCGTTGTCGATCTTGTTGGCATACTCGCCAATGATCCATATCAGCGATGCCTTCGCCTCTGGTTCATCTAATTCGTCGAGATTGGCACACAAGGTGGGGATGACACCCTCGTATGTCGAGGGGTATTTCCGGAATATGTCCTACCAGAAAACCATAAGCATTTTGAGCGTGCACCGGATGTGAGAAATTACCTTCATGACGACAACAGCCTCCTGCACCACATAGCTAACGCGCGTCGCGATGAGCTCTAACAGCACGTTGACACACCGCTCGGCCGCTGCGTCGATCTTCACCGCAGTTTGGCCGATCGCCTTGATACTTTTCCGCACGAAATCAACATCAACCTCGGATGCGTACCTGCGCTCGCGTCAGTCATTAGCACATGCCGTGAAAGTACAGACAGTGCACGCACTCTTTCAGCTCGCTCAGCAGCGCGTCCACGTTGTTCTCGCCCGCAAGCCTCACCATGATATCCAACTTCTCTATCTTCACGTACAGCGGGTCGTTGTATTTGCAGAAAAAGACGCGCATCTCGTTACTTAGCAGCTCTGGCCGCTTCTGCAAGAGGAGGTTGATATTCCGGAGCGCGACCCATTGCACTTCGGGGGGAGAGGAAAGGAGAGTCACGAGTGGGGGCGCCATTTTGCGGACTAGCTGCTTGATGAGGTCTTCCCGGCGCACACCGCGCATGTGGATCATGATCACCTGGAGCGCATCTGAATAGACTGACAGCTGAGGAAGCACGGGCGGCATACCTTGACAGCCGCGAGAACGACACTCCCATTGACGTGCTGGAATTGTGGCACCACGCGCTCGCATATGTGGTCACTTTCTTTCTCATCCTGCGCCGTGTACCGTGCCAGGGCGTTCAATATCGCCACCCGTCCCCATTCCGAGCACTCGTTGAGCGCAATCAGCAGTTTATTGAGAATTGCGGGTGTTATGACGAAGATGCCTGGATCGGATGATGATGTCGATGGCTGGGAGGTCGCCGCTATGTGTATGTCGGAAAGCGCAGCTACGGTGTTGGCGACGACCTGTCATGCTACATGTGAGCGTCACCCCACAAAGAGGCCTTCAACGCGACGCACCATAGGATTGCTATCCGAGATCATCTCCTGCAGCTGCTCCAGAAACCCGTTGTCGATGACCAGCTCCGGCTTGAGGTCGTACAGCTTCGCGACGCACAGCGCGGCGGTCTTGCGCACGTACGGGTTCTCGTCGCGCAGGCACTTCTGCAGCGGGTCGGACAGGTAATCGATGATCTTCTCCGCGCGGAGGCAGCCCATGGTGCGGATCGCGAGCGCGCGCACGAGCGGGTTGGGGTCGTTCGTGTCCTTCACGAAGGTGTTCACGGCGAGGATAACGAGCTCCGGCTGCGTCTTGGCGTAATTCATGAGATACAGGTACACGAGCTTCTTCTGCTCGAGATCGTCCGTCTGCATGTTTTTGAGCACATCGGGGAAGAGACCGCTGACATCTGTAGAGGAAAGCGGTATTCAGACCTCAGTGCTGTAGAGGACGGTTACTGCGCACCTTTCCCGACGGTCATGGACGCTATGACACGCTTGATAGCATCCTTGCGTTTATCGTGGTACTCGCTGTTGAGGTCGACGCTGAGCTCGTAGTTTTCGCCCTTTCTTGGTGCCCGTATACTCATCGAGGTCGCTGTGCAAGATGTGGTGATGATTTCACTTTGTGAGACGCGCCAAAATGATCGAAATCGCTTCTCTCTTTACCACCACCATCGACGAATGCGCCTTCTCCTCTACCCGACCTCTTTTCTACGTATGCAACCTGCCATTCCCAGATGCACACGGCATTGTGCAGGCGAGCTATGGGCGAGAGTTCCGACGCAAGCACTCTAACGGGACAGCCCATATCTTAATCTCCAATGTGTAAACAGCTCGCGCCGCTCTGCGCCCTCGCGCGTTCCTTCCTTCATCCTCAATGTTCAATCTTGCCTCAGGATGATCCTGCGGGATATCTACACATGATGTCCTGGGGACATGACCCTTGTAACCGATCATTGGGTGCGTGGTGCTAGCAGGCATTATCTGCACTTTCTCGTGCTTATCGAGGCTCCCACAGAACAGCATACAATCTCACCAGGAATTTCGCACATAGACATCCGGCTGCCCCACGGATGAGTCCTTTAACTCAGACTATACTATCTCGTCGGTCACTAGCGAAAGGATTGGCCTTAGATTCGGCTAGGCAACGATTTTGTTCTTGCTTCGGGATGGTGTTGTATGGCCTTTGCGGCTACCCTTCTACACTGTTACTCTCTCTGGAACCCTGGACGCTTGGAGACCGGACCCTGCAACATGTCGGACCCGACTTTCATGTTTCTACATCAAGCACTCCTGTGCCCGAGACAGAGCTACGCAAACGTGCAGTTCGTACCCTCCTTCTCGACTAAGGCATATTGCTGTTGACTGATCGACTGCCACAGCATGTTGCTCTATGCTTCTAATGAAAGCTATGTACAGATAAGTGTCCCATCTCCACCTACTCCCGATATTCGACTCCCGGACATAGGACTATCAAGACACGTTTATCTGCCTATCAGCTACCCGACTGCTGATAATCCGAATCCGTCTTCTGTGCTTGTCTACTGGATTACTGGATTGCCACCCCGCCGGTTCTCCTGCTTTCGCCTAGACTTGTCTCTTGTGCTATTGATGTACATGCCCGTTGCCTTGCTAAAGACATCTTTCATCTGTCCTACGCTTCATCGTCAGTCGCCCAAGACCCGAACTTGGGTCATCCTAGCTCCCCGTACTTGTACACGTGAGTGCGGCAAAAAGTCTTGTGAATCGGAACTCGGGAAAAGGGGAGAACCTGCTGACGCCCCTTGTTGAGGACATGAGTGTGGGGAAACTGTGGGGTAAAACTCCGGGCTATCGTCGTAGCGTCCCTCGCCGCTCAGCTCCTCTCTTCCCGTTACCGTCCGACTTGTAAGTTGTACATCCTTCAAGAACCTCTAGCTCTTCGCGGTGCCCGTCCTATCCTGTCACAGATCTTGAAATATCAAGTGGAACTGCCGTAGACGTTAGCTACGGTCCGACAAGCGCCACACAAAGGTTGCATGCTATAACACACGATGGTGCGTTGGCACATCCAGCTATCAGCAGCCCCTCCTCTCCAACACGTTTCCCTCCCCCCTTTCTTCCAGACAGCCCAAGTCCACTCGCAGCCGCATACAGAGCCGCCAGCTATGGCACATCCGACAGACCACCTCGCAGAGTACCAGCGCGAGCACAGCAACGCGCAGCACCAGCAGGCCCTGCGCCTCGCACTCGGCAGCATCCTCAGCCCGGTCAGCCGTTCCTCCTACCCATGCTGTGGCCGTGTATGATTCCTGATGAGCGTGTACGGTAGAAACGAGGCACGACGCCGAGCACGGGCTCGCGCGGATCGTCGGGGACCGCGAGTCCGGCGTTCCCCTTTGCGCATGCGCAGATACCTACCCCTCCGGGCGGGGACCTGCCGTCCCCGCCGAGCCATGACCACCAGCACTGGCACCATGGCCACCACGAGCACTCGCATCCGCCGTCGCGGCTCGGCATGTCGGTAAGTCTTGCGTCCCCCAGCGCCACAAACATTTCATATGCGGCTTT
The DNA here is from genome assembly GCA_000827205.1 of Plicaturopsis crispa FD-325 SS-3. NCBI lineage: Eukaryota > Fungi > Basidiomycota > Agaricomycetes > Amylocorticiales > Amylocorticiaceae > Plicatura > Plicatura crispa. The sequence goes on along the minus strand of KN832575.1, from coordinate 357,580 downwards.
TGCTCTGCGTGTCCATTGGCGGCATGAAATGACACCCTCTCCCAGCGCGTGAACTCTTCGGATGACGCAGCCGCGGACAAGTCCGCAGACAACGCCCCGCACGCCGCCACATTGCAGGTGCCCATGCCTGTTCTGCCAGAAGCCACCGTGGCGCCTGAGAGCAGCGCAGATCGCGCACCCACGCCGAACTCGCGCGCGCGGTTCATCCAGACTCTGCAGGGCAAGAGCGCGTGGGAGGCTCTGATACACGGGTCGTTTTCTTGATACGTAGTGCACGGCTGGTGCTTGGACATCTTCCTGAGACTCAGGACTGTATGTACGATATGTAGTAGATGATCTGTTTCTTGTGTAGAATATCTTCTCGTATGTATGTAGTGCTTGTAATTTATCACGACTGAGATGACCTTCAGCTGTCTGGGCTGACGACTCTGACGATGGATTCGTATCGCGCAAGCATCAAATAAGGTGAAGCAGTAACAGTATAGTCAAAGTATAGTAAACGACAGTAGATCCTCAGAGATATCGAAAGTTGTAAATGGGTGTCGTCCGGGCGTTAGCCGAGGGACGTTTTAGACGGCAGCACATCGCCTAGGTAGATTGCTGGCTTTTCCACCACTGAGCAGGAAGGGTCAGCGTCATGTAACACAACAAAATAAGCTAGTACACACCTCAGCAGAGATCCTAGCGCCCTCCTCAAGCGACACGCGCGGCTCATAGTCCAGCGCCTCCCGCGCCTTCGAGATATTGCACCACCGCTCCGTGCAAATATAATGTATCCTAAACCGCGTCAGCGTCGGCTCCTTCCCCGTGATCCACCCCACCACCTCCGCGAGGAACGCGATCACCAGCGCGACGGGGCGCGGGATCACCACCCGCCTGCGCGTCTCGACGAACCCGCCCGCGCGCCAGAGCATGCGCGGGAAGTCCCACCACGGGCGCGGGTCGCCGTTCGAGATGAAAAACGCCTGCCCCGCCACGAGCGCGTGCTTCGGGTGCGTGGGGGCGAGGCGGTCGGCGGCGAGGAGGTGCGCGTCGGCGATGTTCGTGACGTATGTCCAGTCGTAGAGGTTCGTGCTGCTCCCGAGCTGGACGTGCGAGTTGCCCTTGGCGGCCATGTTCATCATCGCGGGGACGGGGCCCTTGACGTCCTTGGGCCCGAAGATCCCGGCGGGGCGGAGGGAGCAGGTGCACAGGCCGTCGGTGCCGTTTGCGGCGAGGACCTTGCTCTCGGCGATGGCCTTCGTGTCGTTGTAGTCGTCGAAAGGGACGGCGGGGTATTTCTCGGTCTCGTCGACACCAGCCTGGTCTTTGCCACCGTAGACGACGCTGGCGGAGCTGGTGAAGACCAGTTTGGTGACACCGTTGGCGTGCGCGGCGTTGATGACGTTCACTGTGCCCTGCACGTTGACCAGCTCTTGCACCGCGCGGGGCTTCCCCGGGAGGACCGCAGCGGTGTGCATGATGCAAGTCGCACCGCACTAACATGTCACGCAGACATTAGAACATGGTACCAAGATGTGTGTATGGCATGGTACGCACCGCTTTGACTGCATCGCTCAAAGCCTTCTCGTCGGTCATGTCCCCTACGAATATCTTGACGCGGTCCGGGTCGAATTTCGCGGGCACAAGGTCAAAGACAGCGACTGCTGCTTCGCCTCGGGCAAGGAGGAGCTCGACGATGTGGCCACCCAGGAAACCCCCTCCGCCTACCACGAGATACGAGTCTGCCATGCCTGGAGTAGAAAAAGAAAACGGTTGGCGACCGACAGGCAAAGGACGTCCTCAATATATAACGTTCGACAAGGCTCGACCGTTCTCCCGGCATCATATATAGGGACGACATAGATTTTCGCCCGATGCCCGCGTGTGCAGGTTCATCAAGTGTTATATTTTGAGAATTGAATAGTAGGATTGTGCGGATTGCGCCACATTATGTACGACCGCCAAAAATAAGTATGTCGGACCTGCAGGTCTACGGCGGTTCTCCTCTGTTCACTTTGAACGCTGAGGAAAGCAAGAGGAAAGACACGAAATTTGGTCGGACGGAGCCCATGAGCTGCAAACTGCAAAGTTTTTTTTGTAATTGCCTTTTATATTCAGCACGTGGCGAGCGCGCAAGAGGCTGACCCAAAATCGTTCGAGTCGCGTCGTTACACCTCTTGTTCCAAACCACCAACATCTCCGCCTTTTCACTCTCGGCAAGTGCTCAGAAATGTGTACAGACCTGTGAGCGTAATACTGACCGAACAGCGGATTTTTTACAGTCCCCTTTCTATCTTGAACCTACTACTTCCTTGCCATTTGCACTAGTCTTTGTTGGAATGTCCGTACACGACCGCCAGGAAAACCGCCGTACCGCCCGAGCTTTAAGCAACGCGAGCTCCAAGCCATACTCCAAGCGGTTCAATGGAAAGGTCTCTCCAGCTCCCTCGGCGGACGCAATAGCACCCATGCCCCTCATGCCTGTGGTCGCACCCAACACCTCGACGCCCGCCAGCCGTGCGGGCTTCCCCTCCTACGCTCAGTACAAAGAATTAGAGAACAACTACCTCGATGCTCTCTCTGTGCGCAAGCGCGAGAAGGCGCTCATCACGCAGGCTAGCTTCGACCGCATCTGGGACCTCCTGCACGACCCGAATGCGCGCATCGGCACCTCGCAGTTCCGCTTCTGGGTCCGCAAGATGTTCACCCTCAGCGACGCCGCGGACTCTGGCGCTGCTACGAAGTCGGTGGTTCTGCACGACGGGCGGCCTGTCGCCATCGTCGAGCAGCTGTACGATTTGCTGTGCTACTGCCATGCCCGCGCGGACCACGCTGGCCGCGACAGGACCGCGAAGATCGTCAGGAAGCACTACTCGTGGGTCCCGAAGGAGCTCATCGCCCAGTTCGTCAAGAGTTGTCCGACCTGCACCGCTTCGCGCAACTGCGGCGGCGAGCTGGCGCCACGGAAGCGCGGCACGAAGAGCGCAAAGAAGAGCGTGAAGGGCAGTCCGGCACGCGATATGGATGAATCTTATGACGACGACGACGACTACTGCGATGACTCGAGAGACTCTAGGGACTCCACGGACCTTTCGTCGGCGTCTGTATACCAGGACACTACTGGACCCAACGACCATGGCTTCGAACCTTTCCCGCAATCTCGCTCTTCTATTTCTATCTCGGACTTGATAAACTCTGAGAACTTCATGCTGCCTCCGGAGAAAATTCCTGCTGCAAAAGACATGAATTGGCCCCCTACGAACGGCCCCATGGACAACAGTCTGCGCCCATCCTTGGCTCCTCGCACCAACTCGGCCTTATCATTCGAGACGACTGCAACTACTGGCTCTCCCGCACCCGCCGTGAATAACTCGCCTCGCAAGTTCCAGTCGCACGGGATGTCTCGCGAGGTCTCCATGCTCAACGGCATGCCAAACGGCTGGGGCTACTTCTTCGACCACCCCGAGGCCGCGCCCGCTCACCCGTACGTTGCCAACCTATCCGAAGCGGAGGCCGCAAAGCGCCCGCGCATCCCAAGCGTCGCCCTCAAACGGCGCCCCGGACTCGTCGACACCGACGGCAACTCGGAGAACCTCCCGCCCCTCATGAAGGCGCTCCAGGACGGCATCATCGGGCGCACCGACTACATGGCGGACAGGCCCGACGACGGCACCGGCGCCGACGGCCTCCCGCCCTCCCTGCAGCCGTTCCGGATGTTCAGAGGCAGGGCGCCCGCGGACCAGGACCAGGACATGCGCAGCCCCGGACCGTACATCCCGCAGATCGACCCCGCGCTGCTGGCCGAAGAGGCGCACATGGCGCGCGCGCTCCCCGCGCCCGTCCCCGAGACGCTGCACAGCAACATCATCCCGGACTGGGCAAACGCCCCCCTGCCTCCACCGCGCGATGACGAGGTGGACGGGGACGTGTCGAGCGGGAGCATCCGCGTGACTGCGCCGACCCCGCCGCCGAAGCTCCACCGCCCGGGCGCGCCGTCGTACCTGGACCTCGGGCCCATCGACTTCACGTCGTACCGCTCGGAGGACATGTCCGCCGGCGGGCTGAGCACGTACGCGGAGCCGAGCTCGACGCCGAGCAGCGTGGGCTCGTGCTACTCGCAGATGTCTGCGTTCCCGATGGCGGTGACGAGCAGCGGGGAGTCGGACGCGTCGGTGCAGACGCCTTCTGCGGAGCTCACGAAGGATATGGCGGGCGCGACGATCGACGGCGAGCCTAGTTCTTTCGATACCTTCAGGAGAGGCCTTGCGAACAAGACGGGGTACTCGCGCCTCGTGGACTCGGAGGATATCCTGATGACCTGCTCGCCCGGTCCCGACGCCTGGAACGATATATGATTGAATGAATGTTCTGTTTCTTCTGCATCGCAATGTAAACCCTTCGTACCGATATGTATACATTCATTTATATACCACAGATCTGTAGCCTCCCCATCGATGTGTACTACTACCAACCTATCCCTAGCATCCTTAGCATCATCCCATTGTACCGTACCGTCATATCCTCACCTGGAAATCGAATTCACCAGAACATGTCGCATTGCAGCAATAATTATATACAGTTCCATTGCAAGAGATCCGTGATAAACCTATACACATGCACGAGAGCTCAACCAATGCATTGACGAGAGAAGACGGGGCGGGACGAGAAGAAATGAGAGTAAGGATAAACATCAATGCAACATGTTGTGTATCAACAAAAACTGGGCCGAGAAGGGGGGACGCAACTAGGACAACAACTACAACGAACCGGAAGCGTTTTGCAATGAATGGGGATTATTAGGGTATGGCTGTGTAAGTATGAATGGAGCAGAGAACAGAAAGAAAGAGACCATTAAGAAGAAGGGGAAGACTGCGGACTGGGATAGATCCACGTGAGTCCTAGTCTTGACCGATGCAGCCGACATCTAACATTTCATCACTGTAGAGCCGCGCGCCTGAGGAGAAGCATCGTTAGCATAAGGTTGGCCGTGACAAGGAGGAAGCACACGTACTCGCGAAGCGTATCGTACAGGAACTTGTAGCTCCTCAGGTTGCCCTTCAACCTGCGGATGTCCAAGCTGTAGGTGTCGTTCAGGCGATCCAGCCGCGTCAGCTCCACGGAGAAGCGGACTTCGTCGCCCGCATCCTGTGCAGGGTCGCCGTACACGGCCTCGTGCGCAGAAGACGGCTCGAGCACAGGACCCACGTCTGCGACGCTGTCGTCGATGTCGAACGAAGGCTGGGACGTGCCGCCCATGCCCGTCGACACCTGGGAGGACTGGCGACGCATCAAAAGACCGCGCAGCATACCTCCCGTTGCAGTGAAGGAGGGGTGGGATGGTGCAGGAAGCCCTCGCTTGTCGACCTGAAACAGAAATGATTAAATGATATCCGCTATCGTTCATGTCGAACTTAACTTACCCCATTGGAAGCAGCGGTTCCATGCAAAGTAAAGGCCGCAAGACCGTTGCCGGTCCCAGCGGCATCCCTCCCGCCCAGTCCAATTGTGGCGCTTCTCCTCCTCTTCGAGCGAATGCAGCGGTACTTGTACTCGCTCTCGAGCTGTATCGAGACGCCCATGTCTTCGAGCACTTCGCGCACATGCTGCATGACTTCTGGCGGTGCTCTCGTCGTGATAGTCGTCTGGTCTACAGCACCATGATGTACACGCAAGACGTTCTTGGCGGGTGTGGGAACAACAACTCCGACGGTCCTCTTGACACGCTGCGAGAACGAGTTGTCCGTAGCGGTCGATGGAGTGCGCTGAGGGTGACCCTGCCCACGAGAAACGGTCGAAGGAATTCCAACGGGTGACGCAGGAGGAATAACGGCTCCAGGCAGCGCTGCTTTTGGCCTGAACTCGTCGGCAATAGGTGTCGCGGAGGGTTGAGGTTTTTCACGACCGAAGTCATCGATTTCCTCCGGTTCGTCTGTGAGCTCCTCGGGCCCTTTGCTCTTCGACCTGAACCACTGCATGACCTTGCGTGCTTTGCTAGTTGAGGCCGGCATTCCGAGACCAATGTCAACGTCGGTCCTAGAGCCGTTGGGATTCCTGAACGACGTCGGGGGAGCCGAAGGCTGGACCGCGGACTTGGGCGGAACCGGGATGACAGGCGGAGTCTCCTTCTCCTTGGTCTCCGCCGAGGCAGCGTTCTTGGCCTTCGCACTTCGCGGTTTGAACCCACGTTCAACCATGACTGTAAGGGTATTACGCCTGCTTTTCTTGCCATTTGACTCCGGTGTGAGCAACGACGACTTCGATGACTCGTTGTGCGAAGGCGAGGGCTGGGCCTGGAGCGTAGATGGCCGCTTGCTAACATGTCCAGTGACATTAGAGTTATCCGATGCAACTGAGGCGCCGCCAGCAGAACTATCAGAGGGGACACGCGATGGAGCACCGTTGGCCTGTTGGTCTGCATTGGGGGTCCCAAATATTTTCCCGAGACCAAGTTTGTCGACAGAAAGGCCTTTCCTGTGCCTACTGCTCCTGGTAGAGTTGGTGCGCATAGTGTCGTTCCCGGCCTGCGGATACATTGCCTTCTCTTCTTGCGTGACTTGTTGTGGTGTGGCGGGGCCCGTAACAGCGACTGTGGGTGGCTGCTGCTGTGCGTTGCGCATGACCGTAGGCGAAAGGCTCGGCGCCTGCGCACGATCTGCCCGAGTACGCTGGGGCGACGCAGAGGGTGCAGCGGGCAATGGCTTGACAAGACTCGTCGTATCCACGGATGGCCGCCGCGACGTGCGCCCGTTGACGGATCCCGTCGCCCCGGTCTGCGATGCAGAACGCTCCCGAGGGCGGACCTTCTCCTCGGATCGCGGCGCTGTCTCCGTTGCCTCCCTCCTAGAGGCAGAAGACCTGGGCGGCGACTGACTGGACGATGGACCACGCTCCGGTGAGTCTGCTTCGTACTCAACCTGTATCGTGTGCCTGAATCCGTCAGACTTCTTCTGGCTATGCGGCGTGGACTTCGGTTGAGGGATCGCAGTGGGAGGGGGAACAGATCCTTTTTTGGAGGACGGTCTGTGCGATGTGTCATCACGGCGAGAACGGGAGTCTGCGGGTGACGCCTTTTCTGGGGAGGGGATAGGCAAGGAGATGTCGGGAACTTCGCGAGAGGGTGTCGGTGCGAAAGGATCATCGTCCAACGCTTGAGAAGTCGGGAGCACAATTTGGGATGTGTAGCCTTTGCGGCTACTTGCTGACTGGTTAGCCGTCCCTGTCGTCGAGTAGCCAGATTGGTCTGCAGACGTCTCGTACAAATACTCTGGTTGTCCTTGATTGTACGAGCGATTTCTTGTGGACCCTCCTCCGTGGGCGGTGAAGAGTTCTGGTCGAGTGGACTGGCTGCGCGTCACCTTGTTGTTGGTCTCGGCGGCAGCAGCAGCAGCTTGCTTCATCTGTCTCTGGTATGCAAGCCGCTTTAGCTGGTGTTGCTCCATCGCAGCCTTTTCAAGTTCATCGACTTCTCTCCGGAACGTATGTGCCCATGGTTTAAGCCACGTGTGATCCATGACAGCCTCAAGGTCAGCGCGTTGCGTAGGGTCGGGAACAAGCATGATGGAAAGCAGATCGCGCGCTTCGTCAGAGATGTAGTCTGGGAAGGAAAGCGGCGTGTTGACGATGTATTTGTACAGGAGGTTGATGTTGTCGCCGTCCGGGTTCGCAGGATCGTCATCGAAGGGAAGATACCCAGCGAGCATCGCGTAGAGGATGACCCCGCAAGACCAGATGTCCACAGCAGATCCGACGTATAGACCTTCAGATATCACGAGCTCTGGCGCAGCATAGCACGGAGAGCCGCAACTCGTCTGCATCAGGTCATCAGAACGATGTTCAAAACGATTTGCGAAGCCGAAGTCGGTGATGATAACGTTTCGATGGCGGTCGAGAAGCAAATTCTCGAGTTTGAGATCGCGATGGACGATTTTCTTCTGGTGGATGTACCAAACGCCGGATATGAGCTGTGCAAACAGCTTGGAGGCGTCTTTTTCCTTGAGATACCGATGCGCAAGAATGTGGTCGAAGAGTTCACCACCGGACGCGTACTCGAGGATGATTCCGATGTATTTGTCGGTCTCGATCACGTCGTATAAGCGAACGATATTTGGGTGCTTCAAAGTCTGGTATTACAAGCAGGTTCAGTGGCCGCCCTCGATTTGCAAAACTGCAGTGACATACCCGCAAGACCTCAATCTCACGCTCGACTTTTGACATACGGACCGTCGTGTCGATGTTGCCTCTACGAATCAACTTGACGGCGACTTCCTCCCCCCATTGATTGTGCAACCCCAGTTTGACCTTGCCAAACTCGCCCTCACCCAATGTTTGCAGCAGCAAATATGGGCCAAACTTGGGTATTTGCCTGCGTGGGTGCGCAGCCGCATACGCCACAGCGGCCGGATGAGAATACACGTCGCGATAGGCCGGCTGATCGTCGAGCTGCTGTTGCTGCTGCTGCTGCGAGGATACGACCTGATGCGACGCGCGCTGTTTCCGGGAAGCTGGCTGTGCAGATGAGGACGAAGACGCCGTAGGTTGAACATTGACAGACACTGGTCTGGAAGCGCCATTCTGCTGTCGCGATGGCCCTGCGAAGGGTGATTCTGGTATTTGGAGGCTCGTCGGAGGTTCCATCATGGTTGTGGAAGGTGTGGCAGTTGGTTTGCTACGTGTTTTTGTCAGACACAGACAAAGACTGAACTGAAGTTCGTGGCGGTGAAAGAACGCGACTGCAAGCAGTGAAATTGCGCCAGATGACAAGAAGAACACAAAAGCAGTAACCAACTGAGATTTTCACTCACAATTGCCTTTCCCCAGCTGCTCGATGTGCCCTCTGACAACCGGGTAAATGAGCCTTGAAAAGCTAGGATATGGTGTCCAGTGGGATGTGTATGGCGGTTGACAAAGGATGTTCAAAATGATAGAGGTCTGCCAATGTCAATCAGCAAGATTTTTGGTGTCAAATTTGGAGTCACGAACATCAGAATGCGCTGGTACCAGCTAATAGGGACTCGACGGGGTATATCTGAGGGCGCAGAGCGTTTTGTTTGACGGCAACTGGAGGTAAAGTGCGTGGTTAATGGCCGGCCCTGGTTGGGCTTCGGCCGCGTGGACGGAGGTCGAAATGTTCACACTCCTCTAATGAACCTTTCAAACCCAGCGCGTCCAGTTCAGTCGATTGTAAGTAACTTGGAGGTTGTACAAGTCAACGACCTGCAGAAACCACTTCACTGTCCCGAGGAATAACAGAATAATTTCATCTACATACAACATGATTTTTCTTCTTCGGCAAAACGGAGGGGATGCGATGTGCAAATTCTCACCCGACTTACTTACTTCATCTTTCACACATTCAATTCGACCTTCCCGCTCGTGCCAACTGCGGTTCTCAGCTCTTCGTCTGCCAGCGCCGGCTCAACCCACTCCTTCAAGAAGCTGTCAACCTGCTCCGGGGCTCTCCCGACAAAGCTCTTGGGGTCCAGCAGCTCGTCCAACTGCCCCTTGATGGGATCGAAGTACGCATCACCGCGAATGCGCTCGATCAAGTCATTCTGCAGACCGAGCTGCTTCACCTGGTGCGCAGCTTCGTGTGAGAGAACCTATAAGTACCACGTGTGTGTTATCAGTCGACGTAGAGGAAGCGGAGGGGGAGCGCGGAAATATACCCTAATTTTCTCATGCGCCTCCTGCCTATCTCCGCCCTTCTTCACGATAGCCATAATAACATTCTCAGTTGCCATGAAAGGGAGTTCTTGCGAGACGCGCCGGGCAATGACCATTGGATACACCACGAGGCCCTCGCTGATATTTTGCAGCGTCGAGAGCACGATATCTGCGGTCAAAAAGGCCTCAGGCAGCGTAATGCGGCGGTTAGCACTTTCATCAGTCGCGTATCAGCGTCGTGGACTGAGGCGAGCACAAGAGGTCACGGCTCACCTGTCATCAAGCGTCCGCTCAAACCATTGCACAGAAGCGGTCATGAGCGCATTTTGATGCAGCACCATCAAGTGCCGCGACAGACTGCAGACTCTTTCGCAGCGCATCGGGTTGCGCTTGTACGCCATGGCCGACGAGCCAATTTGTGTAGATTCAAACGGCTCCTCCACTTCCTATAGAATCAAGATAGGCCATGAGCTGGTGATATGATGAGCGCTTATAGGTACACACTTTGAGGTTCGCGAGAAGTCGTAGATCGGTGGCAATCTTGTGCGCAGTCGCCCCGAGAGAGGCGAGGGGTGCGAGAACATCTATGTCGATCTTACGCGAGTACGTTTGCGAAGTCACTGGATACGCGTATTCAAACCCTGATAGTTTCGTTACGAGTTTATCAAGAGTTTCCACCTGGGCGAGAGATTAATCAAATACGGGGTATGCGAAATGAGCATACTTTTTCGTGGTCACCGTCAAACAGGGCTAAAAAGCTGGCTTGTGTTCCTGTCGTGCCCTTCACACCTCTAAAGCCAATATCGTCCCTAGCGCGCTTGATGTTCCTCAAATCCCAAAGTAGCTCCTACATTTCCGCGCCGATTCAGTGTCTAGATAGCATTGTAGATTTCATGATAGAACTCACCTGTATCCAGAGCGTCGCTCTTTTCCCAACGGTTGTCAGTTGTGCGGGTTGATAATGGGTGAATCCAAGGGTCGGCAAGTCGCGGTACTGCGCAGCGAAGGCGGAAAGGCGAGAAATGACTGTAGCCAGAGATTTCAGGACCAATGTAAGCCCAGTGCGCAAAAAGATCAGATCTGCGTTGCTGTGAAACCACCCGTTAGCCTAAACACCTGGGGCGGCGTCCAGAGATAGGGGAGCGTACTCGGTGACATAGCACGATGTTGCTCCCAGGCTGAAATGAGAAGAAAAGGATTCAAAAAGAGAGAATCTATTTGATCGAGTTGAGGACGCACTGAATAATTCCCGCCGCTGCCGGGGCAGCAATACCAAAGGTATGCACATGTGCCATAACATCGTGCCGCCTTTTCTTCTCTTCCACCGCAGCGATTTCAAATTGCTCGGGAGTGAGGTGCTGTACACAATCATAAACTCAGCACTTCGATGTACCAGAGGAAAGTAAAGGTAGATGCATACGAGATTGGCCTTCATCTGCTCAATAGCCTCCTCGGAAACGGGTAGGCCGAGCTCGCGCTCTGCAGTCGCGAGACTCAACCATAGCTTTCTCCACGTATAGAACCGATTCTATGCGGCGCTCATTAACTCCAAAGGCTCACCTAGAAGGCTTTGTGTGCCCCCAGCGCGAAGTTTGAACTCACTGCGGGAGAAAACAGGTGCGCCATCTCCTTGCTTGCATACCGACTGCCGACGATCATTCATCCGTTAGGAAACGACATATGGCAAATCAGCTACCTGACATACCTGGATAGCGGCGTCTGATACGTTTCGTAGGCCTCCATTTTCGACGACGAATTGAAGGTAAAGGAAGGAAACAGAGTCGGCGTCAAGAAAACCGAATTCCAGGTCTGCAAATTCCGCGAGATTATCTACCCGAGATACGGAATCATATCGGCGCGTCCCGAGACGCGTCCCTCGATTTTGCTGAGACTCTCGCGGGAGTCGCCTATACCTGAATGCCACACGAAACGAACGACAAATCTATGCAATAGTTCATTTATAAGGATGAGCGTAGGTTAAATATGATGTCTATGTCTATGCAATGCAATGCGAGAGCGAAGTGTATGCAGTGAATGTCCAGATGATATCCATGATTTGAACGAGTCAAGAGAGATCCCCCAAAGAAAAGAAATGCACAGAAAACCCAGAAGTTAGCTAGATGATACAATACGTTATCCATGCGCGCAAAGCGGCTGATCCAGATCAGCAATCCCCGAGCAGTTTGTTTTTCGGCATAGGCTGCTTGTAGCCACCTTTGTCGGAGCCCCAGCCGGTGTAGTTCGAGTTCGTGTAGGCATCGATGTAGCTGTGAGGTGCGTCCAGTTCAGCGTCTACGTCCGGCATAGATAATGAGGAGTGACCCACGTATCAATGTAAGCAGCGGTCGGGTAATCAGGAGGGTCGCATCCGATGTTCTTGCTTCCTCTCGGCTGGTAAACACGAATGTAGTCGATCGACATCGTCGCAGGTAGCTATCGATTAATGTCGGTGACATGATCAGATTCAAAACATAACGCCTGAGAAAGATGAGGGTGCGCACTGTCAATCTGTCAAAGTCTATGCCTCCGAAGTTGAGGGAGAACCCGAGATTGGCAATGATGTACTGGAACTATCGTCAGCACGAACCAACCCGAGGGAAAGACTTAGGTACCATAGGCTCCTGAGATATCACCCGTGGGCCAATTTCGGAAGCTGGGTCAGGGCCCATGCCAGGCCCTTTCATGGTCCACACCACTTTGGAATCCGTAATCCAACTGATGTAGGCATCGTCAAATCTAGGTTGCCAAGGCATGAGTACCAATAGTCAAATAGGCTGAAGGCTTTGACTGAGTGTTTACCCTGGGGCGTATTCGAATCCATAGACACTAAAGCATCCCTGTGAACCATGATTAGTCGCATTCGCCACCGCTGTAAGGGCGAACATGCCTGTCCAAGTTCGTAGCAGTTTTGATCGGTCACACTCAAACCACTGGTGGTCTGTTGGAAAGCACCTGATGCAGGCCGACGAGACGATCAGGGTTTTTTTTTTCAAGATTAGAAGGGTCCACATGGGAACGTACCGCCAATGTAGTCGTTAAGTTTAGTCGACTTCGGGTCGGGGATGATCAAGTTGTCGGTGGTGTTGAGCCAATGGTACTTCGCCTATTCACCAGGATGAACGATATCAGTTTATTGGTCAAATTTGTCTTGGGATGCAGATTGGCAAGACGCACGTTGAAAGGCGCCCACTGCGCAGATTGAGACACCTGTACACGACATGAGCATAGACTGAAGGGAGGTAGTAACTCATTCTATCAGCCCGCACCTTGCCTACCCCACCATCGATGGTAGCCTCGAAAATATCGATCTCAGGCGACGAACGACCTACGTAGGAGCCGTCCTTGCGCATGGGACCCGGATGGGACTCGCCCGGGCATGTGCACGCGGAGAGGCGCTGCCCAGGGAGACCACTCTACGCAGCATATATCATTGAGCGAGATAAAATCAGGAGTACGGTGCAAGCGACATACCAGGGCTCCGTCGTGCGAGGGATCGCCACCTTGAACTGCTGCCAACGGCGTCTTTGTGCCCGGGTGCGTCTGATTGGCGAGCGTTCCGACATCACAAGTATCGTAGCTGTACGGCCACTGAGTACGCAGAACGTCAGGATCATCACACATGGCAGGCGCCGAGAGCGTACCATGCCCTCGAGGCTTGCACCGTATCCAGCCCGGCCTAAGCCATGCAATTAGCTCTCTGGAGAGAGCAGAAAAGAGAACAGGAAAGCATACCTAAATTTCCCATGGTCCAGCTACATTGTATGTACGCCGTCAGAAACACAGCTCCGGACTAAAGAAACCATAAACCTACACAGCAGGCCAAAGCCCACTGTAGACGCTGTGAGCTGACGTGCAAGCAAGGATGACACCCAGGAGTACTCACACGATGTTGTTGGCGCCAGGAAGAGTAACAGCCGCTATGTACCAAATTATGAGAGACGGGAAGGCCAACCATGACAAGAGAGAATTACCCTCGATCAATCCACCGGTGAAGCAGAACTGGAAAAAACGAAAAATCAGACAATGCGTTCACTGTAAGCGCGAAAAAGTGGCATTACTTTATTCCTGAAAAAACATGCTTGATGTCAGCAGCCTTACTTCTGACTGAAAGGGATAGGAACGAACCATGATTGAATCTAAAATTCAGAAGGACCATAGAGGGTCAACGAACAAGTCGGCTAATGAAAGACATGTACTAACCATGCCAGACCGGTACTTCAAGTTGTGGTTGTCAATGGGATTGACCTCCTCCAACTTGAGACGAAGCGCGCCACCCTTTGTCGTAGCCTGACTCGGGTCGTACCACTCCAGATCATTCTACCACCGTTCGTCCATCATCAGCATGCGTACATTAAGCCAAGTGCGGCCGCCGATCCAGCTCACCGTTTGCCAGTAGTGAAGATTCGGCGCCTCCCAGTACGGGTCGTCCCCGGGGTAGAACGTGCGGCCGTCCTGGTTGAACTCGTCGCTAAACACGAGGTCCCACTCGTCGTCGGGGTTCATGTACGACACTTTCGTGAGCGCCTCCTGGGGCGTGTCCAGGTCGATGAGGCCCCAGTTCCCCATGGAGGGTATCTGGCCGGAGGCGTTGACGCCACCGAGATTGAACCCGCCCTGGAATGATTGGTGTTTCGCCATGAAGTGGCTCAGGAGGGGAAATCCTGGACGCAGAGGTCAGGGAGCAAGATATCGTCATCACGAGATTGTGTTGAGAGCAATAACTGCCTACCCGCACTGCAGGATGGTCAGCAAACTTCACTGAGAATACGTATGGACGGATACTTACAATAACATGAGACAGCTGGCTGCGATGATTGCAAGGCAGCCGAGATTCTCAAAACCACGCGCGGTGCATATCGTTCCTCCCATATCATTGCGACTAGAAACAGATTAACAAGAACACCCCAATGCCTGTCACGTTGAATTATTTCTTACAGATCACGCTTAGGGTCTGTCGCATTGAAGTGTCAGTTTGAAGCAATGCTATAAGAAACAAATCAAGTCAGGACGGACATACCTGGATTGTGTAGGTAATCGTCCGGCTCGGGTGTGTTCATGAGCAGCGGAACAGACCCCCATTCTCGAGGGTTTGCTGCAAGAGAGAACTATCGACGCGACATAAGTAACACAGGGCAGGCCACACAACATCGGAATACACACCTTTTCCGAATACGAGCGCTGTACGCGTGCCAAGGTCAACGTTATACCTGTGCATCCAACTTCTCTATATAAGACCTCCAAGTACTCACAGTAGACATATTGCTCGCGGTGGACATGCGGTTGCTCGCCGTGTCCGCGCTTGCGAACATTGAGCGATCGGGTGGCAGGAGGTTGCTGCTCGAGGACGCTGCCTCCTGGCGCATCAACGGGGTGTTCATCGCGTGTACGAGCTATTTAGACGCGAGCAAAGTATAAGCTATAGGTGAGGAAGGAAGGACAACGGGCGGGGAAGGGTAAAAGAGTGTAGGGGAGTTGGGCGAGCGAATGGGAGGAGAGATGAGGGAAAAGACACGTCGGGGATGGAGGAGCTTGCCATAGCAGAATCCTATATTCGAAACGTCCGTTCGGCGGTGAAGGATGTGAAGGAGGCAAGAAGTTACGTACTGAGACGCTTCCTCCCGAGTTGGAAGGTGTCTAGGAACAAATTACGACTTCTCTCGCCTGTGCTGCATGTGGCATTGTGGGCGTCGGCGTCTTAGTGGGCAGTTTGGGCAGACTGGGGACAGTCATCGGGTTTTAAACTGGTTCTATGTATGATGTTATGTTATAGTAGAACATAGATAGCCTGACCATTCCATGGGGTAGGTAAGTATTAAAAACGGCCAGTGCGTAAAAACTCCATAAACACCTCAGAGTCAGACATTGTAGGGTCAACTCCCAAAGAAGCTTCTTCCAGCGTCAATCCACCCGTAGTATTCAAGTCGCCCCAGATGTCGACCACAGGCGGACTGAACGACGTCCCGTAGGCCCCGACCCGCGGCGAGCTGTACAGCGGCGACCCACTCCGGTATGTGCCCAGCACCGAAGGGTCGCCCGCCCAAAAGCCCGCCACGTCCAGAAACTGCGCGGCTCCCAAACCCACTATCCCAGCATCAGCATCCGCAGGTCTCGGCTTCTGCTCTGCATCGCGGACGCGCCGCCACATTGTGCGTATCACACGACTCGTCCGGTCCGCCACCGGACACGGCGCACCCCCCGGCGGGCGCGACGGGTGCTCCAGTATATTTAACACATTCCCCACCAGCTCCTCCGCCTCCCCATACTGCTCATGATCATGTGTTGCCCCCGCCTCGCCCAACCACCCAATCAGCGTCACCGCTGCGTCCACCAGGAAGAACACCTGCTCAAAGTGCCTGCGCAGTATATCGTACCCGCCGTGCGCGTCCGTACACACGCCCGCGGTGGGGTCCGCGCGCATGCGGATGAGCGTACGCGCGAGCTCGAGGCACGTGGCGCGGCTGTGCGCGCAGGAGGCGGCGATGGCGTGCGCGGGGAGTAGGACGGGCGCGCGTGGGCGGATGAACTGCATGCGGTACATGCGGTGCAGGTTCATGCGCGCGGCGAGGTGCCATGTGGCGAGGGTGTACGCCTGCAGCGCGGGGGCGTAGGGTGTCGATGGCGAGTGGTAGGTCCAGCGCAGGGCCAGGGGGAGGCGGGCGTCCCATTGTTCTAACCGCAGGTCTATGTTGGCGACTTGCTCGGGCGAGAGCCAGGTGGACGTCCCGAAGCACTGTTGGCGCCACCGTGATGAGGATCGGGCGCCGCAAGTAAGTACATGAAGAGAAAGTACGACGTACCGTCTCGCACGCGGAGCCGATGATATCGCTCAGCTGCACAAACGCCAGCTGGAACGTGTCGTACCCATCCTCGTCGGAGCCCGATCCACCCGGCTTCGGCTGCGGGACATTGAACAGTGAGCTCTGCACCATCGCCGGCCGCCCCAGCAAAAACGACAGCAGCCTGCGCCACACACCACACCATCAGCCCCGTCCCCCTCTCCTACATGTACAGCTCGCACACAGTGTAGGCACTCACCGATCCATGATAACCAGCGCCCACCACCCCCTCGCCCTCAACATCGCCTCCTCCGCAGACATGCGCCACCCCTCCCCGTGCGGGTCGCAGTGCATCCCCACTGCCTGCGCATTCCGGATTCCCCACCCCAGCACCTTCCACGCTGCGGTCTTCTTGCTGCGGTCCGCGAGGTACATCGCCAGCAGCGGCGTCGCGAGGCACGACAGCACCGTGCCCTCCGTCTTCAGCGACGGCCGCACGCTGTACGCCGCCGCCTCTGCTTGGCTGAAGAAGAACTCCGTGCGGAGCAGGGTGTGGGCGGAGGGCGTGGAGGCGGAGGCGGGTGGGGTGACGGTGAGGACGGCGAAGAGGAGGCAGAGCCAGTTGATGTTCACGGTGCTGCCGCCGCCGCTGGCGGTGGGGCGGCGGTCGCGGATATGCCACGTTCGCTCACACGCCGCGCGGAACCACCTTTCGGGGATGCCGAAGCGCCAATTCGCGCGCGCGAAGAACGTCCGCAGCATCCCCTGCACCTCGCCCCACTCCGGCAGGTTCGCCAGGAACGCCGCGACCGGGTCCGCCTGGTCGGAGGGAGTGGGCGCGGTTTTGCGGTAGATGGTGTCGTTGGTGGAGGGCGCGCAGGTCGGGCTCTCGATGTCGCCGAGCTGTGTATAGGCAATATGTTTTTTAGCGTTAGAGATGATGATAGGGTCTAGAGATAATAGTAGGGTGGGTGTACGCACTTTCCCCATCGTGCTGATGATGGTACTTTGCCCCATGTATTCGCCGTCGTACTCCGACAACGTAAACTGAGCAAGTGCAGACGCGATTTCAGACACGTCGGAGTCCTGAGGTCGTTCTGATGACCCGCCATCGTCTGGCATGGCAGCGCCTCCAGGGTCGTGCTGGGAGAAGATACTGGTCTCGTGGGACGTGCGCGATGGCTCGGCACCGAATGATTCCGGCGCGCCCTCGAGCTCGAGCGTCTGGTGCCGCGCGAGGCTCTCTTCAAGCTGAGCGACCCGCTCCGTCAGCACGCGGATCGTCTCGGTCGCGGTCTCGAGTTGCTGCCGCTCTGCGGCTGGTACTCTGGGCGGGCGCGCGGGCGCGGGGCGGGCCATGGGGACGGAGTCCCAGCGGCAGAGGTGCGCGACGTTGCGGGACACGCAGAGCGCGCACGGTTGCTGGCGGTCGCATTTCTGTGAGGTGTCAGGAGAGTTGGGAGGAGGGGGAATGTGTTAACGGCGAGTGTTGGTGTTCAGGGCGGGCGGTCAGTATAGCACATAGCACTCTGCGCACGGACTGGACCTACGTACCTGACGCCGTTTAGCGCATTCGACGCAGCTCACGCGGAGGCGCCGGCGCGTTTTCTTTTCCTTCCCACCGGCAGAAGTCGAGGCGTCTGCGGGAGCAGGACCCGGGTTTGGCGAGGAGCTCATCTTTCTATCGTCGGAGTCGGACAGGGGCGGCGTGCAGGGGTGCCAGAATGCGATGGCGCTGAGGTGGAATAGGAAGTTGTTGATTTGAACAGAGTCTTTGCGGCATACTATGTGACTGCTTTCTTCTCCACCGTGCTGTGCTGCTCGTAGAGTCGTAGTGGTCACTGCACAAAGTCTCTCCTGCACCCACCAACAGAGCTCCTTTCCGTAAGTAGTAGAACTAGCCGCCGGCAAACATGGGTCGGCATTCGGCCCCGCTTTCTCTTGTTTCCCCCATGACCCGACAGAAAAAAATGATAAAAAGTATGGTTGCATCCAGTATATGACAAGTGAGGCTATGGTGGGCATAAGATCCATGGTTGTAAAAGGCCGTTGAACGTCTCGACGAGCCCCCCATGAGGAAGGCGGATTGGTACCCCGGCTAACGCGAATCTCGATCGTGACTGGCTATGGCATTGCTCAAGTCCTCTGGCGTTGGTTTGGGTGGGACGACGTCTACCCGTAGGTCGAGTTTATCGCGAAGGAATTGGGCAGTGGTAGGCCCAATAGCGGCTATCTTGACTGTGTCACGCAAGGCTTCAGCAGGGCTCGGAAGGTCGAATATATCTCGCAGAAATGGTGTTACAAACTCTGCGGCAGATGGCGCGAAATACACGATCCACCAGGGCCGCTTGCCTATCGCGCACTAAGTATGAGGTAGGTCTCAAGGCATAGTGTCTTACTTACTTGGCATTCGGTCGATGGCGTTTTTCAGGTCTGTCGGGAAAGCTGACGCGCCCTGTGTGCCGTACACCTGGAGCGCGTCGAGTTCGACACCTCCATCGCGCAGGATGGTAGGCAGCGTATCGCGATTTTTGTCGCCCGTCAGGTAGAGCATGCGAGCTTGGCTATCACTTCCGGAAATGTCATTTAAGATGTAGTGCGCCAACCGCTCGCTGGTGCCAGTTTCCTGACCACCGCGAATTATCCTAGGTGCAAGTGGCGAGCCATAAACTGCGCCGATATCGGCCACCGCACTTGCAGTACTGGGGCCAACGACATAAAATGGGACAGTGGTCCAGTCCGCTGCGAGCGACGATGAAATCTTGGGGGCGTAGATACTGTTTATGGTGGACAAACCTGCTTGCCGCACCTTGGGCGCATCCTCAAGCAGCTCTCCTAAAGCGCGTTTCCATGCCTCGCATGACCTCCCGCTAGTAACGATTACACCAGTGAGACCCTGCTCCGCTGGGCCACGCTCGATGACACGCTTTAGGCGGTCCAAATTTGTGACAACGGTCTCGAGTACTGGTACCGATACAGAGGTATAGCCAAGGCCGTTGATTCGATCTTCGTATGCGTCAAGTGCGTCGCCTGTAGGAGCTCTGAGAAGAATAACGTTGGACATGGTGGTTTTGGCGAGAGGAAGGGAGCGTGGGACGGACATTCGGCGGACTTCCGGCGGACTTGTCCCAGGCGGCGCACCTCCCGCTTCGGAATCATTTATGATGATGAACTCTGCATTTTTATCACCTGGTTAACACGTAAGGTCAAGCTAATTAGCTTGCCATACACTGCGTTGAGGACGCCCGTAGAAAGGCCCTGTGGCGGTGAGAATGCCGGTTAGACTCGCACCTAGACGGACTCGGTGGATAGGCCGCATCGGATGTCCGTGTACGGTCATGTAGATTCAAATGGACTCAGATTTCGGACATAAAATGCAAGTGCCGCTCACAGGTCTGAGTACCTGTGAATGCGCTTCGCTTTCGCAGGCACTTGTACTTAGAATGTCTTTGCATTAATAAGTTGTTTACTGCTCCATTCACATCTAGTTGAACGTCAAAGACATTGAAATTCAGACCTAATCACAGCTGGGAACGACACCACGTGGTTCTGGTATACCGCGTCTCGCGTCGCGTCCTTGCCCACCGGTGCTCTCTGTCGCTCCCTCGCATCTATCATGACTCGCAGGCCTGACTGGATCGATTCAAAGACATGGGAGCTTATGCCAGAAGCAGCTCGCGCGGCATGTTTAACTCCTACTACGGAATTATCAGCAATTAATCCGGCTCTACTCAACATGCCACACGCACCTCAACCGCACGATAACGCGACGGATGGACCACAAGGTGATCCCTTTGCCCCAGCAGAGGTCCTAGAGAACGAACCTGTGGCAGCAGAGCATGGAAAAAAGTGAGCATGCCCGCATTCACCCCTGCTTGTAAAAGTACACTGACTGTGCTGTCTTCACCAGAAAACCAATGCCCACGAAGAAACCACCGAGCAGGAAACGTAAAAGGGATACAGAGAATGAGTGCGTGCTTATTCTTGAGATATCGGATGGTCAGACTTACATCTATGGTCAGGTTCAAGACAGCACCGATAGCACCACGGCCGACGCCCGTGCGTACCGCACCGGCAGTTGATCGCGACCAGTCGCGACATGGCACACTGCCCAGCGACTCCGGTCCTGCCAGTGGCGTAGTATCTGATCCACTAGATCGCATATTAGGCGTACTCGAAGCCTTCAAATCGACGGTCAACAAACGGCTTGACAATATTGAAGCCAACACATCGGAGGACGCCACTCACACCCGTGCACAGCCAGCGAGAGGAACCTTCCGGGCACGAGGGAATATCAAAGCGGCGAAGATAGCATCACTGAGACGTGGCATTCGTCGCGTATCGCTCGTCGAGGAGGACGCGCTCACCGATGGACTTGACACGGAGGATCTTGCTCTCCCCAAGAACGTGTTATCAACGGAGGCCTGCAAAGCGAAGAACATGCTGCAGGTCAGTACCGGTTTCTTCATCATCGAGCACAATACTCACTTGCCGAAATGCGCAGAGACGGATTGGAGCGAAGTTCCGAAAGATGTGCAATGTGATCAAAGGCGATGACTGGCCGGATCCTGCCACGGTTAGGAAGGACGAGACAACCGGTGAAGTGTATCTGACGCCGAATTTCGAGGGGGACGTGCGGAGTGAGCACAACCAAGACCTCTTCGCGCGGGTGGCTCGCGCAGTTGCTGAGGATGTGAGCACGGTAAGTTTTGAGAGATGGATAAAGTGATCGCGTGCTCACGAGTGTCCGACAGGCGGCTAATGGCAATGACTCCGCAAAGGCAGGTGTTGCCGAGCTGGTGAACGCGAGCCACCACTGGAACCAAGCGACACTTGAGGATTTCGCAAAGGGGTCATACCGTGGATTCAAGGCGGCGTATGCGGCGAAAAAAGATGCGGAAAAGGCGGAGAATAAGGCGGCGAATCAGAGGAAAAATCGTCGCTTCAAGCGGCGGGAGGAGGTGAGGGTCTGCGTCCGCAATCCTTGAACCTTTATTTTGCTGACCTGTTTGAAACGAGCAGAAGGTAGCACGGCGTATGAAGGGGGTGCCGCGCTACATCGAGAAGCATGGACTGGACCCATCTGACATGATATGCGAAGCTCACATGTCCGATGATGCGTCGGATGCATCTGACAGCGAGGAACCCGGGGAATCACACGAGCAATGGAAACGCAGGATGGCGACGGAGGTGGGGCTGGATGGCAAGAATTTATCCGCCAAGCAGCTGGATAAGATGAGGTTCCGAGAGACGATTCAGCCAGGATGGCGTTCTAAGCAGGTATGCGCACTCACCTGATGTCCCCGTCCATCTACTTAACTCGCTAAACCATACCATGCACAGTTGACGAACATCTTCCGTGAGCTTCACGATCTGTGGTGGGAATCTTTGTCCACGCAGCGGCAGGAGGCCATCGGCGCTTTCGTTGTTCGGACGGATAGATGGCATGAGAGCCGGGTACCGATCGTGGCACCTTTCGACTTGGGTATCGATCTCGAATGGTGGAACCAGAACAAGGACTCTTACGGACCTTCTATCCTCAAGGATTGGTTCATGTACGGCAACCCGGAGGGATTCGAAAGCGAGGCGGCTCCTGCTAGCGAGAGGTCTGATTCGCCGGGTCTGCGGCGGACTGAGTCGCTTGACAGTGCATCAAGTCGAGCGGTTTTCGAGGAGGCGAGCCAAGCCAACGCGGAGCTGGCCTCGACCACAGACTGACCTTCATGGACCATTGCATTGGTGAGTCTTGTGGATTCTTGGCTAGACCCGAGACGAAGATTGACGAGTTTGCGGAGGACTTCAGCCCGAAAACTTGTTAGCTACACGAACTTCAATTATTGCAGACTCGGATGAATTGGGATCAAAGAACGAAAGGGATGGCTGCGCAAGGACATAGTTACAGTACTTATAGCTTTCGAAATTAATAGAGAGGATCATTCGCTCGAGAACGATGTTGTATGCTAATCGACAATCATGTAAGTATTGAAGGAAAGAAAACAAAGATACTAAGTACTTACCCGTGCCATGGTTGTTGTGATCCACATATGAGGTCGTGTGGTGGTTACGACACCGCGAGAGAGCTGGCAGACGATTGAATGAAATGGGACGACAGGAGGTGGGGCATCGCCGGTCGAGTGTACAGGCCAATACTTCTGAAACTCCCAGGTTTCAACTTCCAGGTATGGGCTGTCGTATCGAACGGGATGAGTAATGCCACACACGGAGAAGATTAGGACGTACAACAGGCTCCAGGGGTCGCCCTCCACCGGTGATAAGTTGATGTTCTTCATCCACTCGATCTCCGCGAAGAGGGGTGTACTCTCTTCTATGCCCGGTTGTCTGTGATGAAAGATAGATCGTACCTCGCCCGAATAGGACTTCCCCTCGTATTTGACCTTGACAATTGACGAC
This sequence comes from Plicaturopsis crispa FD-325 SS-3, assembly GCA_000827205.1. NCBI lineage: Eukaryota > Fungi > Basidiomycota > Agaricomycetes > Amylocorticiales > Amylocorticiaceae > Plicatura > Plicatura crispa. Next base: position 334,748 of record KN832575.1, on the reverse strand, counting down.
CCGGCTGAGTAACGCAAGGTCCGAGATGTAGGTGTGATACGGCGGCCATCGAGCAACGCCCAGCTATAAAATTGCGCAGATTCGACGAGCCGCCTCGAATTTGGTGCGGGGCGAGCTTCTAGCTGGTAATGCACGCGGGGTGTTGGCTTATTGTAGTACCTATGTAAGCCCAGTCGAGCTTCAGTTGACAGCATCGTCAGCGGATTTGCGACAGGTCCAGCCTGCACTCGGATCAATGAAAGCTCTACAGATTCTGATGTCAGTCGCATCACAAACATCACGATGGAAGCATACCATCGTTAACAGCACTCTCAACCGTACCACGGCTCTCCGAGCCCTCCGAGAGCATATGCTTGAGCAGTGCACGAGTCTCCGTGTTACCGGGATAGGTTTCCGTATTGTCGCGCGCAACTTCTTTGATCTGGGAAAGTTGTATTCAGTACGCATTCACCGAAGGCAGCTTTGGAGTAGGAAATACGTACCATTGCAGATAGCTGAGCATCACGTTGAAACTCGCGCATCATGGATATCTCGAGCTGGCCACCCGTCCAGTTATTGCTGTTGGAACTCTTGAGAACTTTATTGAGTCGTTCAGTCAGGAAGCACCAGAAGTTGTACACTGGTCCGAAATCACGGATCTGGTCAGGCATATGAACAGACCAGTGGTGATTTGGCTTGAGAGCCGACTCTCCGTAGAGCTGTTGATTCGGGTCAAGATCCGAGGTAATTTATCAGTAAATTAGAACTTACCTCCTTGAACTTGAGAAGATACTCTTGAAGGAGCGTGAGCGCGTATCGAATCATATCCTCGGTGATAGTACTACTCAGGAGGACTTTGATCGCGGTCGCAAACCGAAGGAAGTTCACGGGCTCGTCCTTCTGCATGAGAAGTTTTGGCTTCTTGGGCGCCGTCGGTTTCTCGTATTTCTTCTTATCAGCTGCACTCTGTGCTTGCCCAGGCAGTAGTGCAGGAGGTGGCTTTAGGTCGTTCCATTCGAGGAGTTTCTTGTCGTATATCTTGACAGCTTTTTCATAGCGCTTCATGGACTTGTCGTAGGAGTCCTGGCTCTCTTCGATGAACGTCTCCCAGACGATGGGAACCTGCACAAAATTAGACCAAGATCATCATGATAAGCATCCGCACGTACAACGATGGCCAGGGGCACGGTGATAGAGAACTTGTATTCGTCAGCCGTCAGATTACCGCCTGCAGGCTCACCGACCCGCAGTGGTAATTTGCCAGCCCATAAAGGGGACTCGAACTACATGGAGATTGTCAGATTGATGCAGGAGATGCGGGATTGAATTTACCGTCTCAAGAAAGCGGTGTATGACATCTAATTCACGAGGTTTTTTCTCGGTTGAACTGCGAAGCGCAGATCCCTGTATCCAGATCGAATACCATTGCGTCTTGGCGAGACCTAGATTGAATGTGTCGTATTAGTGCTGACAAACCCCAAAGAGAATGATTTCATACCGAGAAGTATGTTGTGCATTGGATCTATGATTGTATAGCGGACGAGGTCGAAGTACGGCAGGCGCGCGAACTCCGTCCATCGCGCACCATAGGCAGCAAAAAATTCCTCGCGGTCCTTGTCGGTCTTCATATTTTTCCACGTGTAGCAGTTCTTCCGATGCTCTTCCCCTGTCCTTGGAGGGAATTCTGAACACCGGTGTCCATGAGTGTTGTGGCATTGCAAGGTACGATGCATTATACTCACCGTTTCGAAGAGACTCATTGGAGAAGAGTTCAGATAGAGGAACCTTGCATTTTGGGCACGGTGCTACCTTGTGACTCTTATCTGCGTGCCCGCACATCTTGCACATGGCCGGATGGTCACAAACAATTCCGATGAGCGCGACACGAGCACGACGTCCTGTTGATGACCGATGTTGAGCCAATTCTTGGGATAGACTGCTGACACAGGTAAGACTTACCCTGCGGATATTTTTGCGAACGATAAACGAGACCTTTCTCGTAAAGCATGATAAGATCATCTACAACGAGTTTATTGTAGTGCTGGAGTTGTTCGGCGGTAGGTTCCGTCGGGCCAGGAGGCATATAACTGACGATAAGATTACTCGCTCGATACCTGCACACCACTGTAGTTTAGAATCATTGTACTTCGAATGGGCAATGGATTTTACCTTGTTCCTTCGCGTAAATTGGAGATGCAAAACGATGCAACGCCGGAGGAATGACTGGGGCCGTAAACACTGGATTTACGGCCATACCTGGACGCGAGGGAGTACTCAGAGTAGGGCCTCGCTGTGCGGTAAAGACTTACCAATCAATTGATATCGTCGTTGCGATTCGTAGCTCATCCGACTCGTCATCGGGATCGAAAAATCGCTTGCCGTCCGGTCCTTTCAGCTCGTTCCACACGTTACCATCCATGATCTTACGGTATGTACCCGGGGTGCGCTCGTGAGTCTTCCATTCGTCGCACTCAGCCTCGATCTCGGGGCGCTGCGATAGCATCTTCGCAAGCTGATCGGATAGGAGATGGATCGGCGCAGCCGTGATTGGTGTCGGCGGCGGCGGTTTCTTTTTGGTTAGTCGATGCCATAGGAATGTCGAGGGTGTTTTGAAGAGTGGGGTCTTGCACGCCCGACACTTTGAGTTGGTGGAAATGTCGGGTGCATAAACCCGATGGCAAGTCTTGCATACCGGGTGTATGGTAAACTGATCGTTTAGGTCGAAGCGGTTGATGACTGTGTGCAACGTCAGGGGCATTGCGCTTGAGGGCAGAAGTATCCCTAGCGAGATAAAGATGGAGTTCAGTACAAAGAGGATGAGCGCGCACGCGCGGAAGGAGACATGGTGTTTGGTGTGTAGTAGCGCGACGAGTGTTAAAATTGCCCGAACAAACCAAATGTCATGGCTGCTCTGGTAGATCTCGGAGAGACGACGTTGGGCGATGCGGATTGCCGTCGATGGTGCCGCAACAAAAGGAGGGGGTAATTGAGCCTCCGGGGGGTCTTCTTGAGGGTGTGAGGGCGGTACAGGCGAGCCCTGCGCTTCAGATTCTGAATCGTCCACGAGAGCCGGCGAAACGGAGCGTCCGACCAGCGGATTGACGAGTACATTCTTGTTGTTGTCGTCGTCGTCGTCGTCCTCTTCGTCGCTATCGTCGCTATCGCTATCGTAGAGGCCGGGCATGTCTGCATAAATGTCAGTTTCCATGGGCTCTTCAAAAAGGGCGTCTTCGTCCTCGTAAATGTCGTCTCGGATGCTATGCACCCGTCGAGGTGTAGCAGCCCTACTGCTCTGGAGTAGAGGACGAGAAGCGGAGCGGCCCGCGTCGAAAGCGGACATGGTGATATCACCGTCCATGTCAGGCATACGCGCTCTATACGGATACATCGTGTGAGCATGAGTAGACTATGGCTCAACGATTTAAAAGCTACTCACGGAGATAGTTCGCGCGTGCGACCTGTACTAGGCGCTATGGGACGTTCTTCGGTCGATCGACCTCGCTGTGTTGGAGGGAATCCTCTACCCCGTCCGCGTGCCGAGATGCTGCTGCTCGAGGGCTCCTGGCGACGCCCAGAAGTATGCTGGGGCTCTCTTCCACGGCGCGAACTTGCCGACTGACTAGCCACCTGCTGCCTCTCGTGCCTGCGCTTCTCGTGCATCGGAATGTATGCTCCTTGGGCGCCGTTTCTCGTGCAGATGCTGCAGTCACAGAATACCATTTGGCCTCGGTAGTTTGACTGATCTCGGTTCTATGCAGAGCTCAGCAGTACGTCCGAGTAACTGAAACGAGTCAGGCATCATACCGGATTGTCCATGGCTGCTGTGGGCCGCCTCACAGCTGTCCGATAACGGGCAAGGTCGTGGTAAGAGGCAAGGAGCGAGGAGATCTCGAGACGGTCACAGCGCTCCAGGACATCTGTAGAGAGCCGTTTATACACCTACACATGGGTAAATGTCGGAGGCTGCGCTGTAGATAGTCTCAGGCTTCGACTATTCAGGCCTCTCCTGGTCAGTTTAGCTTGAAGCTCCCGAGGTATCCCCAGCCACTCAGGGATTGCACGATGGTGTAGATAATTAATGATATTAGCTAGGAGGCTGCGCCGTGTACAGAGCCAGACAGAGGTAAGACGCGACGCGGCATTCGACGCGCTGTGACTACATGTGGCGAGCCCCGGCGCGGCCAGCCATTCACAGGCATTCCGGCTTATGCTACCGGCGTCCTCAACGCAGTGATAGGGGGGGGGTATGGCAGGCTAGTTAGCTTGGAATGTCCCAATTCCCTATGACTGCGTATAATTCCTTCATAAATGTCCGTAACTACGAAAATGGAGAGACCCTATACAGCCCTATACGGGCTATAAGTCCCTACCGGATACCGGGGACAACAACCGTCGCCGCGTCAGTCAGTCTCAGCCACAACTTGGCTTCAACGCGTCCCGCGCGCGTCGGCTTCGGCGTCATCGTTCCGACGTGTCGTGCTCGTCGTCGCCGACGACGAGCTCGAGTATTTCTTCAATTCTTCATCTTTTTCTTAGGTTTCTTTTGTAGCCCACGTATATACATATATTCTAATGCCTTCTATGTAATCAATTCGGTTTCAAATGGCTTTATTGAGTGACTATATACAAGATAACTGTGAAATTGAAAATGCGAAGTACATACACTGATACTTACCCTAGAACCTTGCTAACCCTCTCGTTTAGGGCCTATAGGT
>KN832575.1:292780-318381 GCA_000827205.1 Plicaturopsis crispa FD-325 SS-3 | reverse complement strand
GATATATCAGCGGACGACGAAGACAGCAGCTCAGACACCGACAGTGGGACCAGTTCGAGCTCCGAACTAGACGACGACTTGGATGGCAGCGAGGAGTCGGGCAGTGACGATGATGATTCGGAGGGTGACGGGGAGTCTGGCACCGACGACGATGAGTACGGCGCGCTGTAAGCCTGTAACTTGTAACTATTCGGACGCGCCTGCGGCGTCCAGGCTTCGAGATTACTAGATGCTATTTATTGTGCTCGTCTAGAGTACGATGCAATCGCTTCGTGTCTGCCCATGCCCGTATATATATTCTATGACTTGTATACCCTTCTCAAGACGTGCAATGTACTGCAATTCTCTCGGAATGATTCTCTCCTCGGTGTATAGGTCTTACAATTCTGCCAGACTTTTGTGCATTGCTGTCATCATTCTAGTTGGTATATATTGATGCTCCAATTATTGCACTATGTATGCATGCCTATGCATTGCTTTGCGACAAATCCGCTATGCATATATTTATTTCGCAACATCTGTAAGAGGTACAGGGGCATAGCGATTTTTCCCGGATTCCCTGATGACTGGTTCTCATACCAATCATCTTAGCTATGTTGATACTTAGGTCCGTCCGTACGCCATAAGTCAAATTTTGAGCATAGGAGCAGACCAATGATCAGCAGTTCTTTGCATCCTACTAGTTTCGGATGGGCGTAAACTTTGAACATGGAGCAGTGCGGGAAGCCCTTCCACGGTCGACGCTGGGTCGACGCTGGGTCTCGGATTCAGACGCGGGCCCAGCATTGCGCGGGGCGCCGCTGTACATAAAGCGCATGTACAACGGTCATTTCGCTGCGCTGCCTACGTGAGCGTTCAGCTTGTCTTTATTTCTCTATGATACAATACTCATATCACACAATGCCGTTTTAGGTTCCCTGTGCGAGGTACAGATGCATATCCCCATCGACGTGCATCCTCCCAGGCGACTCGGACGCCATTGGAAATGCACCTGTTATCGGGACCTTCGTTCTGTCATTTTACCTTTTCGTGAGCATTGCTGCGAAGATCCTCATTCCTGAAGGTCAAGATCCAAGTCACCTCATTCTCCCGTTTCCTCTCTAGATCTTGGACTTTTTGCCGCTCAAGATACGACTATACCACCTTCTCGGTCGTGGCTTGACGAACGTGACTCTCACCGCTCCTAGGTCGAAATGTACCTATCCCCCCGTCATATTATTACGAGACCGTGCCCCGGACCTGTCTCCTCTTCGGCTCGTTTATCTTCATTGCATGGTTGTTTACTTCATTGCAGCCAGTGGGACATAAAAGGGCGTATTTGGGGGGCGGGACAGGCAGGAGGACTTACTCCTCCTACTTTCCTACTTCCTTATCTCTGAACATCGAACTGAACGGCGAACATGCATCCTCAAGAGGTCGACATCATCGTAGCAGGGTACGCGCCTTACCTGATCTCTATTCACCCATGCCCTTACCATGATGTTTTTTGAAGGGGTGGTCCAGCAGGCTGCGTCGTTGCGGGACGTCTCGCATACGCCGACCCGAACCTGAAGGTCATGCTCATCGAGGGCGGTGCTAACAATCGCGACGACCCTTGGGTATATCGCCCTGGTGTTTTTGCCAGGAACACGCAGATCGATGGAATGTGAGCAGACTGGATTTTTTTCACCGTTGTTTGAATTGGATTTCACGCCTCGTGCTCGTTTGCTCCTGCAGTAACGACAGAGCAACGTTCTACACGGACACCAAGAAGTCTTCCCATTTGCGCGGAAGGCAGAGCATTGTGCCCTGCGCTAACATACTCGGTATGTTGCACGTCCATGAATTCTTCATGCAGTCACTTACACGGAGCCGTAGGTGGTGGAAGCAGGTAGTTGCTTTTTTGCCGTCTATCAACCGTCACAATGCTAACAGCCGCCGTCAAGCATCAATTTCCTGATGTACACAAGGGTAAGGTCGCCAAAAGTCAACCTCGCACTTTGCTCTAATGACCACTTTCCAAAGGCCTCTGCCTCTGATTGGGATGACTTCAAGACCGAGGGGTGGAAAGCTAAAGGTACGTCAGGCTGCTCTTTCTGTTCAACTCGTATCTGACCTGTACGCATTGACTCGCAGACCTCCTTCCTCTCATGAAGAGATTAGAGAATTATCAAAAGCCCAGCTCCCGCACTGACACGCACGGATATGATGGCCCGATCGCCATTTCCAACGGCGGCCACATCACGGAGCTCGCTCAGGATTTCTTGAGAGCCTCCGATTCACTCGGTATCCCATTCAACGGTATAACCCATCTCACTGCGTCCATATAGGCCTGTCTCATCTATATCTGTTGCATGTAGACGACATTCAGGACCTAGATACTGGTCACGGAAGTGAAATCTGGGCGAAGTATATCAACAGGGAAACCGGAAGGCGCAGCGACGCCGCTACAGGTACGTTCATAATCTACCTCTTCAGATTTACGTTTCTACTAATGCGGTGAATAGCGTATGTTCACAGCGTCATGGACACGCAGAATAACCTCTTCCTGCGCACAAATGCCCGTGTATCGCGCGTCATCTTTGAGGGACAGAAGGCTGTCGGCGTCGCCTACGTCCCCGCACGTAACCGTGCAGACGGAGGCAAGCTCATGGAGACCATTGTTAGGGCGCGGAAGTGCGTCGTGCTCAGTAGTGGAACGCTCGGCACCCCTCAGGTTTGCCCCAGCCTTGACTTCATATATGATTCATTTAACGCATTTTTTCTGATAACAGATCCTGGAACGCTCGGGCGTTGGGTCAGCCGACCTTATGAAGAAGAACGACATCGAGTGTATCAGCGATCTCCCAGGAGTTGGGTAGGGCATTTCGTCAATTTGATGTTCAACTGAGGACTGAATCGGGTGTGGCATGCAGAGAGAAATACCAGGACCACTGCACTACACTTTCGAGTATGCTCTCACACTCATTTGTTGTGGTATTTTGCTGATCTGTGCCCCCAGTTTACCGCGTCTCGAACGAAAGCCATACTCTGGACGACTTTTTGCGCGGTGACAAGGAAGCGCAGGCTGAAATTTTCCGCGAGTGGGATGAGCGTCCAGAGAGAGCCAGACTATCTTCAAATGCTCTCGACGCCGGCTTCAAGGTATGTTTTGTTGCTACTGAGCAGGGCTGTATGGTAAAAACCATGTCCCGCAGATGCGCCCGACGGAGGCTGAGCTCAAGGAGATGGGGCCCGAATTCAACAAACTCTGGGATACATACTTCAAGGACAAACCTGACAAACCTGTGATGTACGTTCATGCTGAAACTACATGCTACCGAGTTAATTGATAATTGGTCGGGTACAGGTTTGGCTGCATCGTGTCGGGAGCCTACGCCGATCATACCCTGCTTCCTCCCGGGAAGTATATTACAATGTAAGCTATGAGGTTCGGGACTACGCTATATCTCGTCTCACACCCTTCCTCCCAGGTTCCAGTATCTCGTGCGCAGTTTCCCGATATCGACGGATGTCTTGACTAACCTTCATTCTAGGAATATCCGGCCAGTCGTGGAAGAGTCCGTTCTTACTCTTGTCTACTACCCAGCCATGACTGATGTACCTATATCAGATTCACATCAGCTCGCCCAATCCCTACTCGGAGCCCATCTTCGACAGCGGCTTCATGAACAACAAGGCCGACTTTGCGCCTATCCGCTGGTCGTACAAGGTCACGCGTGAGGTCGCTCGTCGCATGGACGGTAAGCCATCCATGCCTAAAATTCAATGGTTCCCGCTCTAACCGGCAATTCAGCGTTCCGCGGGGAGTTGACCTCTCATCATCCGCACTTCCACCCGGCATCGCCTGCTGCTTGTAGGGGCATCGACATCAAGACCGCTAAAGGCTTGTTGCCGAATGGCTTCACTGTTGGCGTTCACATGGGTACGGCATCATCAAATATACATCTAGTAACTGACACTCATACTGCATGAAAGGTACATGGCATAAGCCCGGAGAGCCGTACGACGCGAGCAAGGTTCACGAGAACATCAAGTACACCAAAGAGGACGATGATGCTATCGACGACTGGATCGCAGGTATGTTTAGTCAAGACGAAGCTACTAAAATTATGTTGGGGTTGATTGCGCCCGCAGATCATGTCGAGACCACCTGGCACAGTCTTGGTACCTGCGCCATGAAGCCGCGAGAGGAGGGCGGCGTCGTCGATCCTCGCCTCAATGTTTACGGTGAGCACCAAGATACTGGTTCCTTTTGCAATCGGGCCCTCGCTAAACATTGATTCTAGGCACTCAAAACCTCAAGTGCATCGACCTGAGTATCTGCCCCGTAAGTCATTTTCTCGGGGATTCACGACTGACGTTCGCTCATTCGTATGCAAGGACAACCTCGGGACCAACACCTACTCTTCGGCACTCCTGGTGGGCGAGAAGGGCGCTGAGATTCTATGCGAAGAGCTTGGTTCGTGTGTCCGTCTTTGTGGAAGAGAAATAGTTTTGACAGTTTGTATATCTGTAGGCCTCAAGATCAGGACCCCGCACGCGCCAGTCCCTCACTCACCTCCTCCTGCCGGTGTTCCCTGCACTCAGTCGAAGTAAGCAGGTGCAGGTGCCCATATTTGATTTGTATATAAACTCCATCCCCCTCCATCCCATCGTGTCTGTATGTATATATGATACACTCAATACACTGTTCTTGTTCCTCCCACTCCTACCAGTGCAAAGCAAAATCAAACGAGTAAAAAATGAGCTGTATCGTGTCCGTGCAACGTCTTGTCCAAGCTTGTCCAATTCTGAGCTGAATACCTACTAACGTTGGACTCGGGCATGATGGTGCCATTTGGCGTGGGCCGGACATTTCGGCGGACCTTCGGCGGACTTGCGCTCCACCTTGCCCAATAGCAAGCCGCATTTTTTTTCAGCGCATACAATTATAAAAAAACCCTACATGCGTGCTGAGCTAAGGGTGGTCTGGAGACAGGTCTCCAGACACGCAGCAGGGGCGCGCGCGCCAGTCATGGGACCACCCGGCGCCTGTATGATATCGGAACTCGCAAACGCGTCTCGCAGGGTCGGACTTCATCGCCGAACATAAGTACGCCTCTTAAAAAGCGACTTGTGTACCGCTCTACATCCTGCTAAGTAGAGGCGTACTCGATACGACATGGCGCCGTTCAAGAAGGAGAAGACTCTGCACTCGTTAATCGCCGGGTCGACGGCAGGAGCCATCGAGGCGTGAGTGGCCCATTCCATTCATTCCGTCTTCCGGTGCGAGACGAGACGCGCTGACGCGACATGCTGCCAGCTTCGTGACCTACCCGACCGAGTTCGTGAAGACGCGGTCGCAACTGCAAGGTGGGCCGAAGGAAGGGCCGATAGCGATCATCAAGAACACGCTCCGGACGAAGGGCGTAGCGGGACTGTACTCCGGATGCTCGGCGCTGGTGGTGGGCAATGCCGCCAAGGCGGGCGTGCGGTTCGTCAGCTACGACCACTTTAAGGGCATGCTCGCTGATCCCGAGGTGAGTCGCGGTTATTTATGGGGCGTGGCGGTATGGGCTGATAAGTGTGCGCGGATGAGGGCAAATTGAGTGCGCCGCGGAGTCTTGTTGGTGGGTCTGCAGCGGATGTGCTCGGGGTGCGTTTAGCTGACTCTGTTTATTGCGTGCTGCAGCTGGACTTGGTGCAGGCATGATGGAGGCCATATTCGCCGTCACTCCTTCGGAGACGATCAAGTACGTCCATGTACATTGGGATGACCATCACACTCGGGTAGTCCTAAACGATATGTGGGCAGGACGAAAATGATCGATGACGCAAAACGACCAAATCCCCAATACCGTGGTCTCATCCACGGCACTGCCGCCATAGTCCGGCAAGAGGGCATCCGCGGTGTCTACCGCGGTCTCTTCCCCGTGGTACGTCTCTGGTACGAGAAGGCATACCACAGGAGATTGAAAAAAAGCACAGATGATGCGCCAAGGCGCAAACTCCGCCGTGCGGTTCACGACGTACTCGACCTTGAAGCAATTCGTGCAGGGCGCCGCAAGACCCGGTCAGACGCTGCCTACCGTAGTCACCTTCGGGATCGGCGGTGTTGCAGGCCTTGTCACTGTCTACTCCACGATGCCCTTCGAGTGCGTTTTCTCTTCCCCCGCCCCTTCTCGCATGATATCATATGTGTGGACAAACGCTGACATTCCACGGCTACGCACGCAGCGTCATAAAAACCCGCATGCAGGGAATCGAGGCGCGCACGCAGTACCGGAACTCCTTCCACTGCGGCTATCGCATCTTCACGGAGGAGGGTATCCTACGGTTCTGGACCGGCACCACCCCGCGACTTACACGGCTTGTCGTGAGTACTTGGTAGACTTCTGCGGTGCTTGCGATGTGGCTAATGAAAACCCGGCTTGCAGCTGAGTGGTGGTATTGTGTTCACGGTGTACGAGAACATTATCCGGGTCATTGGGGGCCGAGAAGAACCGTGATAACGTCCCGGTTAGACATAGACACCCGTTTACTTGGCCCTCCCCGTGTCACCTCTAGAGTCTATACATTCTGCTTGTATCCACCAGTAGATGAAGAGCACCGCAAGTCCAATCAACGTTGCAACATCAAAGTGGGTGTATTCAAGAGCACATAACAAGATACAATCGACACGGCGCACGCGTCCTTTTCACAAACAAACGCACGAATAATATAATATACGGTCACATAAAGCAGCGGACTGACTCCCAAAAGGCTGACTACGCTTCTATCCCTGAGCGTTCGCCTGTTTAGGCTGCTTGCCCGTCGTCGTAAGGCTCTTGTGGATGAACGGCAGCACACCGCCGCCCGCGATCGTCGCGTGCACGAGCGTGTCGAGCTCCTCGTCCCCGCGGATCGCGAGCTGCAAGTGGCGCGGCGTGATGCGCTTCACGCGCAGGTCTTTCGACGCGTTTCCTATACATTGCCATGCCATGTCAGTTCGATTTATTCGCTGCTACGGGGCGATGATGGGGCGCACCGGCAAGCTCGAGTACTTCTGCCGTGAGGTACTCCAGGATAGCGGACGTATATACTGCCGCCTTGGCGCCGATGCGGACATTGTGCTGGGTGCGTTGCTTCAAGTATCTGTGGATACGGCCGACGGGGAACTGCGCACTTGACGTGAGCACCACACCCCGTGCTAACAAAGAAAGGTCCTCGTACCTGCAATCCGGCCTTTTGACTCCTCGTCTGGATCGTGCGGGGCTGGCTCGCATCAGCAGGTGCCGCCGCACCCGACTTGGACTTTCCTCCAGATTTCGCCGCAGGTGCCATGTTATGTCTTCGTTAAAACGCTTCGTATAGCAAGTCCTGCACGATCGGGCCAATTTAGCACCGTACCGACGCGCCTATAGCCACAAAATAGGAGCTCACAAATTTATCAAGCGCCTGGAAACACACAGGGCTACAAAGGCGAACGGTGTCCGTTAGATGAAAACTTGACAGGAAAATGGGAGTGGCAAGTACCGGGAGATTGAGCGCGACTGTGGTGGTGGTTCAGGAGCAAGGAGGAAAGAGAATGAGCGTGAGAACGAAGCCCAATTGCAGACTCGATCAGCAAGGTCACGTGCGCGTCATCTCCAAATGGGATCGGTGGGGTTAGGGGCTATTAGTGGCCCAATTCAGGTTGAGGACGACGAGGGTGCAAAGAAAGTGAAGTCGCATTTGGGGCTCGCAGGTAACACCTTTGTGGAGAACACAATCAGAGTTGACCATAGACTAGCCGCCCACCGACCACAGTAGCTTTCACTGCGGTGCGCAGGATGTCCTGGAACGGGGCGTCTGGGTCCATGATGTTCTTGTCCAGAATGATGTAGTCCGCGAATTTCCCTGGAGCGAGAGACCCTCGGGTTGTCTCCGCGAACGAGGCATAGGCAGCGTCGAGTGTCATCCCCTTTAATGCTTGTGCACGGGTCAGTTTCTGCTCCGGGAACCTATGAGCAGTTGTCAGAGATTGCAGGCGCCGCACTGGATTAGAGAGCTTAACTTACCAGCCTCCCGGTCCGTGAGGAGACTCGCCGTTGGCATCCGTCCTCGAAACGGCAGCGTAAAATCCAAGGAGCGGGTCGATGCCTTCGACGGGGAAGTCGGATCCAAGTGCCAGTACCTTCAACGGTGACGCTCTGTCCGCGAAATGGTTAGACGTGCGAGAGTCAGAGAACGAGCGGGGGAACAGACTGGAGCAAGCTTTGATACGCGTACGCTCCTCGGATACGTTCTGGGCCCTGTTGTTATGATCAGGGAGATGGTACGAGCTGGGAGAAAAGAAGGCGTACAAGTCTGTCCTCTGCGTATCCCATGTCACTTGTCCTGGAGGGGACATGTCAATCTCGGTACGGCATGCATTACGACGCGACTTACGCGTGACTAGGTTGTACACTCGCAATAACTGTTTTACCGTCGTCAGACCGGGAAAGGCATCAGGCAAGGAGACGTCTCACCTCCAAGCCGTCCAATTCTCTTCAAGTCGTCCAGGGTCATGATCTGCGCATGCTCGATCCGGGGGCGCCATTCCGTCACGTTCCCACCCTGCCGCTCGATGATGGATTCGTATATGTCCAAAACAACGTGGTTCGCCCGATCGCCTATGCAGTGGATATTCTTGCCCAATAGAGTCAGAGGACGTCGTTTGCTACAGGGTGAGTGATACTCACGACCTGCCAGCCGTCATTCCAGAACTGCGTGACGAGTTTCCCGAGCACGTCCGCCGAGCTTCGCATGATGCCTTGCTCCGAAGGTTTGTCCGTGTACGGCTCCAGGAGCGCAGCACCCCACGATCCTAGTGCTCCTACAAATACATAGAGTCTCAGTGGCGGCACGGTTTAAAACAAGCCGCGGGATATTCACCATCTGTAACCAGCTTGATGCTGCGGACGTTCAGCATGCCGTGTTTCCCGTAGTTCTCTAGTCGCGGTATTTGGTGGCCCCAGTATTCGTCCGAGTTCACCATGCCCATCAGGTACAGCCGTATCTGCAGGTTGGCATCAGGCGTGTGCGAATTAGGGTCAAACGAGACGAGATCAACATACAGGTATGCTGCCTTCCTCCGCTAACCTGAAAACATATATGATTAGGGCACACAAGAAGCGAAGAAGAAATCGGCTTTCTCAATAAAACAGATACGCACTTTTTTATGAAGTGAATACCCTCTGGAGAAGACCCAGCATCGTGTATAGACGTCAACCCATGCTTCACCGCATCCCTCATCGCCAGGTCGAAGTATTCCCGCATCTGCGCCTCGGACCACGCAGGTTTCGGGATCAGCTGCATGGCATTATCCACAAACAGTCCTGGTGCGAGTTGACGTAAGTTCGGTCGATCAGGCATTACAACGAGGAAATAAGCGCACCTGTGGGATTCCCAGCCGCGTCGCGAACGATGGAACCGCCTTCCACCGTGTCCGGCAGCTCGCCCATGAGCTCGAGCACGCGCGTCGAAACCCAATATGCGTGAATATCGACGCGGGCCAGTGCAATCGGTCGCCCACGCAGCAAGGGGTCGCGGTCGAAATCGGCCTGCGTGACGCACAATAAGTATTTTTTTGACGGGTCGGCCTGCGGATTAGATGCTCAACGGACCGCGGTGGGGAACTGTTTCCCTTCCCATCGATTCTGGTCCCAGCCCACACCCTCTATCCAGCGCGTGGGGTCGTTGAGGATGTCTGGGTGGGCGTTTATATACGCTTTGACGCGGTTTATCACGTCTGTTCGTGAGTCCGTGAGTATCGGTGTAGAAACGGGATTGGCTATAGTACCAACCGTCGATGGAGGCCGCGCCATCAAGTGGTAGGTTCATTTTGTACCCGTATTCGAGGATGTGCCCATGCGAATCTAGTGCTGTTGGTGATATGATTGCGGAAGGTGCGAGCAGGCGTACCTGCGAGACCTGGCACTACGATAGAACCTGGTGCAAGATGGTGTATCTTGGGGTATACACCGAGGAACTCCAGGACAGTGCGCGCAATAGAATTACTTCCGACGGTGCGTGTGAACGCATTGTCTCCTAGCGGGTTCTGCATGCTGTCTGACGTCTCTAGCTATAAGTACAACAGCTGACCTGACACGCGTAAATGGTACTCACCCCGGGTGCCAGTATGCACGATCCGCGATCCTGCAATGGTCATGCATTCGACCATAGGGTTGCTCTCGTCCACTGTGTATATGCTCGCAGCGCCCGACGCAGAACACACCGCATGATTCCCGTTCCGGAGAGAGAAGTTCGACAGGTACAGTGTCGCGAACGTTGCGAGGAACACGCTCGAAAGCAGCGGCAATTTGCTGCTACGAGATCCGTTCTTGCGCGCGATTTTAGCCTCGACGACAGGTCGTGTGCCATCCTTCTCCTTGCCCGCCATGGTGCGATAGTGGAGAATGGCCAGGGAATAGACAACTTGGAACAGAGAAAGTCTGAACTGAAAGCTGGCGCACCAGACTCCGGGAATGAAAGGCTTGATCGGCTAACGAACCGATGCTAAGCTCAGTCGGCATCATCCGAGCCCGCAAGATCTGCTACTTATCATCCTGCAGATATTTTTCTGCTTCAAGTTTCTTGACTTGTTTACAGACTTTCACAATGGATTCATCGACGGACCAGGCGATTCCCCCGCAGCACCACAAAAAGTCTCTGCACACGAAGCGGTCCTTTGGAAAATACCCGTCGCTCGACTCGCCCGCCTACGATGCGTCTGTAACGGTTCAAGCACCTCCGCTGCACGCCTGTACTGACCTGCTGTATTTTATCTCGCAGATCAGAGGAAGACAACGATCCGCTCACAGACGACGCGGCGTCGATTATCTCGGGGCCCACAGCGCGCGTGTCGAGCAGCAACGGCAACGGCGGCATAGCGGCGAACCGCACCAAGTCCGCGTCGCGCGCACGCCATCAGCTCGCATCCAGCCTCGTCTCCGACGACGACGGTGTCGACTCGCCCACGTACGACGGTGACATTGAGTCGAGCACAACCGCAGGCCCTGATGGACACCTTCCGATTAGACCCTCGCACCAGCACAAAATCTCCACATCTACGCTCACGTCTTCCCCCATATCCCCAAGCTTTCCTGATTCGACGACCACGCTCCATCCAGACACGCGCTCCGCGCATGTGTTTATATCGCAACCCGCGACTGCGTCTGCACCCGCGCCTGTTGCCGATGCGGAGGCCCGGTTCGACCCCGCGTCGCTCACGACGGAGGATATCCAAGCATTCGTGCACAAGGCGATCGCCGGCGAGGCGTGGCGGACATACAAGATCAACGCGCCGCCCACCGACAGGCCCGTGCGCATCTACGCGGACGGTACGCCCCCTCCCCCTCCTCCCGCATAGCCCATTTCACGATGCCCGTGCCCCCGCAGGCGTCTACGACCTGTTCCACTTCGGGTAGGCTGCATACACACTTCGCGGCGCGTGCGTGTGCGATATTGACGTCACGGAGCCCCCCTGTAGCCACGCACTGCAACTGCGGCAAGCGAAGCTCGCGTTCCCGTCCGTCTATCTGCTCGTCGGCGTCTGCTCCGACGAGCTCGTGCGCGCGCACAAGGCACGCAGCGTCATGACGCACGCGGAAAGGTACGCCACACTCGTCATGGTCCGATGTATGAAATCATTCACCTAAGTAACCTTAATCCTACTTATGAAGATGCGAGGCGGCGCGGCACTGCCGGTGGGTGGACGAGATCATCTCGGACGCGCCCTGGGTCATCGACGCCGCGTTCCTCGACAAGTGGCAGATCGACTATGTCGCGCACGACGAGGATCCCTACGCTGCCGAGGGCCATGAAGATGTGTACTCCTTCGTCAAGAGCCAAGGTATAGCTGACTTTGTTCGTGCACAATCGTCCAATGCTGATGGCCTCCACTCAGGAAAATTCTTACCGACTCGGCGCACACCTGGCGTGTCCACGTCCGAGCTTCTCGAGCGCATAGTCTCCGGATACCGCAAGCGCGATTTCGACGCGAAGCTCGAGAAAATGGGCCATGCAGAGCTCAAAGCCGAGGTGTGCTCTCAACTGCTTCGGTCAAGTCCATCTTACATCGCTGACGATGCGCAGGGGTCAGACTATGAAGACCGTATAAGCAGGTGCACCAGTCGCAGTACCAGTCCGTGAGCAGACATGGCGGCGGTGCTGGTGATGATTTGGTTTGATACACGACGCGAGCACGATAGATACCTGGCGCACATGATGAGTGGAGGGTGTAGGTTTGAGTTATTAGAATGTTCATTTTCCTTGATATTTTATAGGCCGGAACACTGCTACAACTGAACGAGCTATGGGTGCCCTTGGCAGAGCTGGCAGTGACTGGTCCACTGGTTGTTCACTTCCCTCCGATTTGCGTCGTCTCACTGCTCAGTGCGTCCCATTCCTCACGCTTCTGTGTCTATCCCCCGGATTGCCCTCGGACAACTTTTGCTTGTTGAATTTATGTGACTCTGCCCAAAGTCTGCTACCCACGACGACGCGGTGCCAATGCCATGCCGAATTTGACTACCAACCGTGCCGGCGGCCTAAGTGGCCACGCCGCCACGGGTTTACACTTTCTGTCATGTCATCGACCAACTTGTTCAGGTTCCTACTCTCGCTTTCCTTACCGCCCCAAGTTCAAACGTAGGACTCTACGGCCTCTGTATACACGGTGAATCCTCGGGAACGCGGTGGGATGAGACAAACGTTGACTTGCAACGCGCCCCTGGCAACTTATTCAGACCTGGAAAGTAAGAGAAAGCACTGGGCAGGACTGGCCCGGCGGAGGCGGAGACTGCAATTCAATGTTGCGATGCTGAGATTTCAAAGCGTCCGAATTTGTATCCCATCATGAAAATATGGCTACAACCATCAATGTATAACATCCTCGCAGATGCCATTCCAGCGTTTTGCAATTATTGACCTGGTGAGCCCTTCAATTCTATGAAGAGCTCTCTCATCTGCAAGGCTAGCGCTAACATGCATCAAGCTGCCACAAATATAGCATATAGCATGTGCTCAGCGGCGACTGGTCTATTGATTTGATTTTGAATGGGGGCAACATCATCATCATGCCCCTTCAAGGTTCCTCCCCCTCGTCTATCGGCCATCGGCCACACACCACTGGTGACCCGGACATGCGTAGCCGCTTGAGAACATTATTAGACGGATATGTGGCCCTGTGGGGATTACATATCATCCCAAGATCATCCTACAAAAGGGTACTTGCCCCATATGCCGTGAGCCATTTTTTGCTTTCTCCTCCTCGTCTTCTGATACTTACTGCGTCGGCCGGGCAAAGTTTCTCTACCCCATACACGCATCCCGGCATTCCCATATACGATGTTCGCGTTCTCCGCTGCCCTCGCTGCGCTCTTGGTCTCAACCGTAACGGCCACTCCCCACATTATCCGTCAATCGACCGGACCCTCTGCAACTCGCAGCTGCTTGTCCCTCCGCGATGGCTCGTGCAATGCCACCAACATTGACAAGTCGAACATCTGGAACAACACGGATTGCGTTCTCTACGCCGTTTGCACCTATCCGACGGAGAACCCCAGCTATGTCCCGATCGAGTACGGTGCATCCACGAACCAGCCGCGTTTGACTGAGAGTGTAAGTCATTGAACCGTCGCGTCGGTAGCAAACTTACGCGTGTATATCTCGTAGACATTCAAAATCCTTTCGGGTGGCAAGGACACTATGACCCAGCAGGCGTTCATTGATGCTTACTATGGTGCGATCTCGAACATCCCGAACGGGACGTACCCGGACTCGTACGCGATATACCCCGTATTTTCTACTCTACTGTGCTGATTTCCTCTGTCAGCTCTGCGGACGTCATCCAGGAATGGGCCAACGTCGCAGCCTGGACCGGTGATTGCTCTACCATGGAAATCCCGTACTCGAACTTTGCCGTGCGTTGGCTATTACAGTTTTCGCATTCTTCGGAGTCTGACACTTTGTTCGGCATCGCATAGGATTGGCTCGAGTACTCTTCCAACGCTGGTGTCTGCCCCGCCGTCTCGAACTGCGACGCATCGAAGGCAGTGGGCCCTGCGGAGCAATGCGTCCCGCAGCCGTCCACGGACAACGGCAGCTGCGCAGAGATCAAGAACCAGTGCCAACTCTGGGTCACCGGCGGTCTCTTCCAAAATTTGTACTGCGTGTTGGCCAGCATGTGCTACGCGGAGTCGACGACAGACATTCTGATTGCGCAGGAGTACCCGTCATATGTCTCGAACATCCCCACTTCCGCGTCGGAGGCCAGGCTCTCATACGATGTCAGCAACTCTCCTTTCTGGTTATGTTCTACTGACTAAATAGCGTGTTCTAGGTCTTTTCCAACATCACGAAAGGCGCGTCGACGATGTCGGAACAGAATGTCATTGACGCATACTACGGCGCTCTCGTATGTCTTCGCGCGTAACTTGATCACGAACTATGTACACTAACCACGCCTCCAGACCGGCACCTGGATCAGCACTGGCGGACCTTTCGGCGCTGAGTCTCCTGAGAAGACGTCCAACAACGGGCCCTACCCCACCTCGTAAGAATTTCGTAAATTCATGTGTCTATGCCTCTAGCTAAGGCACATCCAGGACCGCTTACGTGTCCAACTTCTGGAGCATCATCGCTGCATGGACTGGCTACTGCGACACCAAGGAGATTCCGTACAGCAACCTCGCCGACTACCTCAACCACGCGGCGACCAGCAACTACCACCCCACTTGCTAGTGGTCCGCACCGGTGTCCCCGTAAAACTTTCTTATTCTTCATTTTGGGTTTTGGACTTTGGTGCTTCGGACAATTGCCGTCGTGCCTACGGATATTGCACATTTTGTTGTCAGTCGCTCTTTCGACACCCACCCTCGTTTGTACATGATGTTCTGCCATTCTTATTAATGCAAATTAATGGCCACACTTGACTTTAACTTGATCTCTTTTCGCGGTACCGTGGCATGGTAGGTTGCTCGTATAAGTTTATAACGGTCCATCCCGGATTCAGAGCTGGCTGAATTTTTTAAATTAGAATTTCAGGCTCGCAGACCCTCGAGCAGGTCCGAGTACGGTACACAAAATTGCGGGTGAACGTTGAGCATACATCATTGACTACACAAGCCTGTGCACCGGCTGGGACATAGTTCCAGTGACAATACTGATGTCAAACCCCTCGTCCTTCAGATCCTGAAAAGCCCTGATGACGGCCCCCTCCGCATTGGCATAGTGAGGGCCGATCCCCACGATTTGTTCGAATCTAGAATCGACAGTGACTTTCTCCAGACACGCAACTCCGCTGTCATTTGCTTCCACTCCCTCCATCGGGCCACCGACACCAAGTTGAATCCGAGGACGAGAGCGGATCATTCTTGCGAGGCGTGGCGCAACACGTTCGTCGTAAAAAGACAAGTTGTGCAGCGAGAGAACGCGCAATGACGGGAGTAACGGAGGGACGTCTGGGTCATGACGGCAGCTCAAGTGGGAGAGAACCTGCTCGCTGGTGAAGTTATCGCATGAAGGGCAACCAGACTGGGTAGTGAACTCCAAGTGCACGAGCGTTGGCAAGCTCCGGAAACATGTGATGAACTCGGCCTTGCTTATTTCGAGTATATCGTCCAGCCAGAGCTTCTGGAGCTGGAAACCAGAGCGCCTTTGGAAGTCGCCAAATGTGTGCGAAGGAAATCTCAGGCTCGAGTATTTGAGCGTGTGCAGTGCCGGAAACGTCACTGAGGTTTGCTCGAGGAAGCCACGTCTCTGAGCAAACGATTCACGTATGTCCAGAGACGTCAGATGCATATGCTGCACCGCGGGGGACTGAGGGCCGGTCCCGGACGAATTGATGGAGATGAGCGTGCATGTCTCGACGTTGGATGCCCGGAGAAGAGCGGTGACGCATGCCTGCACCGGCCGATCGCGCAGCGTGAGGTCTAATAGCTGACCCCACGGAAGAACGAGGTTCTCCTCGCGAATCCAGCCCGTATAGGAGAGTGAACGAAGACGGGGGGCGTCTTGAAAAGCGGTGAACAATTCATTTGCGAGCTCAGAAGGGTCGGCGCGTGCCTGGAGCTGCAGATTTTGCAGGCGTGAGAATGAACCAGGTGCTGGGAGATTGAGTGTTATGTTGATGGAGATGGATAGCCTTTCCCATCGAGGTGCATGAGCAGCGACGAGGTCGAACAGGTGGTCATGGAAGTAAACATCCGACGGGACAGCCAGGGACAACGGAAGACCTCCAGCGCGCTCAAACCATTTCTCGGCAATCGTAGGCACGGAGCCATAGGGTACAGTGGCATTGGAGGCATCATGCCGGAAGCCCAGCGAGGACCATAATTGGGGGGTCGACAAAGCGACGGCATGCCACCTCTTGCACACGCTCATCACGAGTAAGGGTGCACACATCATAGACGGCACGTCACCCACGGCAGGAAGGCAGTGGATAAACACCTCTGATAGTATTTCGGCGGGGAATCGACGAAAGGGAGAGAAGATGGCCTTGTAGCTTTGCATCATCGCGTCCAAGTCGCGCTTGGGAAGCTCAAGTGCGCTCAAAGCATTCTTAACGGTCTCCAGTCCGGCGTCGAGAACGCGCATGTGCTCTTGTGCTTCGTAATCGAAGGCATGCGCAGCCTGAGCCTCCGCAGACATCGGGCACTCGTAGCTCTCGAGCAAATGTTGCACAGGAAAATCGCGAAGCGGTTCTGGTACGCGGACGATGGTCGATCCGCAGGACCAGCACTCAGGAAGTGCTGGGCACGTTGCCCTTTCAAAAGTAGCTTGTCTTAGATATAATGCACGAAGAATTGGACAAAATACGTACCGGCAAATGAGGAAGATCGTCGACGTTGAGGACCAAGGATGGAACAAAGGTCAAAGGCCGCAGTCAAAAGACATCTTCCAGGTCCGAACAGTCGCGGAGTTCAGAATTCGAGGATACATACTCAGCTTCACCAGCGTTACACCAGCGAGTCGCGACCTCGAAAGTTGCAGACACTAGGCGAGGCAATTGCAACGTCGACAGGCTTACTTTCCCATCAATAGGAAATGCCGGGATACTGGGAGAATGAGATTGAAGCACTGCATACCAGGGTACAAGTGCATGGAGAGCAGCTACCTATACATTGATGGATTGAGATTCATAATGCTACACGATCCGAAAACTAACGGAAACCTCTCCCTGGAACTTGTGGCTCATAAGTGACACGCCGGCTGACCAACAGGGGAAGACACGAACCAGTCAACCTGCGCCCACGGAATGTCCATATTGCGTGCGCACAGTCACATACCCACGACGGCTTTAGTCCGCAATGGTGTCGACGTGGCCATGCTCGCTCGCGACGTCACCCGGAATTTGGTCCAGCTGCCAACTATGCTTAGTACTTAATGGGAAGAAAAGGTAGGTAGACGCATACCACATCAAGGTCTTTCAGACACTGAGCGATGATTTTCACCGCCCGCAGGAGATCTTCTTCCGAGATCACTAGAGGCGGCGCGAAGCGAATGCTACAGCGAGTAGTCAATCAGTTGAGGGGTCGGAGAAACGGATGCGGGTCGCAGGCTTACATGTTCACATGCGTCGGTTTTGCGAGAACGCCCCGGCTCTTAAGCAGCAGGCAGAACTGCCAAGCCGTGCGCCCTTTCGTGCTCTTGGACTCGTCTAACACGATCGCGTTCAGCAGCCCCCGCCCGCGCACCGTGTGCACGAGTGGCGAATTGAGGGCGCGGATCGCGTCTCGGAACGTATTGCCGAGCGTGAAGGCGCGCTCGGCGAGTTTCTCGTCCTGTAGGACGCGCAGCGCCGTCATGGATACTGCACATCCGAGCGGGTTTCTGGGGAACCGGTTGTGAGCCGGGAACGGTATGTACGGTATGGGAATGCGTACCCTCCGTAAGTACTGCCGTGCTCTCCGGGCTTGATGCATAACATAACATCGCGGTCCGCAAGTACAGCAGATACAGGGTACACTATTAACACGATGTTAATCAAACAAAAATAGAATGTATTGAGCTGCAGAGAAGGGAACGGACCTCCTCCCGAGAGGGCCTTCCCAAGAAGTATCATGTCGGGTCTGACGTTGTCGTAATCGCAGGCCAGCATTTTTCCAGTTCGGCAAAGTCCCTGGAGCCAAAAAAGCTATCGGTACGATCACCGGTGTATGCATTAGCTTTGGCTTACAGTCTGGATCTCGTCGCAGATGAGCAGGACATTGTGCTTCTTGCACAGGGCGAGCGCTTGACTTAGGTATCCGTCTTCTGGTACGACGATTCTAGAAACCGATGTCAGCGAATATAAGAACGATACGATCAATGACATGGACACACCCTGCCTCTCCCTGAATGGGCTCTACAAGAAACGCCGCAACGTTTTTTCCGTGCAGTTCCAATGCGCGTTGCAGGTCCTCGATCTTTCCGAAGCGTATGGTGGAGCTTTTACCGTTATCATCGTACGTGGGACCAACGCCTTGGAGGTACGGCCCAAAGCCGCCTCGGCTCTCTGGATCCGTGCTCATACTATCGATGCGCGGGCATTAAATCTAAACACGCGAAGAGCATAATGGGCGCTTAAAGGAAGAACGGACCTGATGACGCCCAACGTCCTGCCGTGGAAATTGTTCTCAACGCTCAGTACGATTGCCTTGCCTTCCGGGACGCCCTTTTTGAGGTAAGCCCACTTCCTGGCGAGCTTCACGGCCGTTTCGACAGCCTCCGCGCCCGTGTTCATGGGAAGGACCATATCATAGCCGAACATCTCCGTGATCTGCTGGGCGAAGCGCCCAAACATCGAATTATAAAATGCCCGCGAGGACAGCGTCAGCTTCTGTGCTTGCTCGACAAGGGCCGCAACGATCTTCGGGTGGCAATGTCCCTGTGTATATGAGCGCTTATTTAGCAACGTTTCCTGCCTCATGACTCCGAGGGATGCACGAGCCTGATTTACGGCGCTAAAAACATGGGAAGGAGCATCAGTTCGATCGCGACCACGTATAAATGGGATAATACTCACGAGTATGCGGAGAGCATATCGATGTATTCCTTGCCTTCCGGATCCCATACCCTGCACTCGGACACAGTCAGTCACGAAGCTGTACACAACGAACAGCCAAAAACCCTCACTTGGCGCCCTTCGCGGAGTCGAAAACGACTGGAAGCGGGTGGTAGCTAGTAGCATAAAAGGAGCAGTCAGTACGGTGCTTAAAACGAATACGTTTGAGTTGGGATGACATAGGATATGTATCCCCTTCTCGAGGATCAATTGACGCTCGCGCCGACCCGATGGATGCCGCCCGGCGCACGCATCTTATAAGACCAATGTACGAGTGTCTTACTTGTGCGCCCCATGTTCATGTTCTAGTTGGATTACATCTGCAGAACTCAGATGCACTGTTTCCTGTCCGTTGCCCTTGACGCTCTGTTTGGCAGATCCGTTTGCAGCGGTGCGCCCGTTCGAGAAAGACGCGGTAGGCGACATATTTCTTGTTATCTGGCGTCGTTTGGTTGTATCTTCGAGGTCAGGGTTTGACGATGTTGCTTGGCGGGGAGATGGCGGGAGGAAGACACTGGGAAGACAGGAGGGAAGACGGGCGGAACCTAAGTATTTTCCTGAAATTCGCGTCCGTATGCATCTGCCGACTCGTGATCTGACGTTTTCGTTTCACTTGCCAATGCTTAGACTCAGAGGCTTATGTACAGTAGCCGACGACGGTGAGCCGGAATCACAATTCCTGGTAAGTCCTGTTTTGACGGCAGCCTGCAGGTAAAAGGTAACCTGATGGATTGGTGCGTACTCAACGTCCCAAGGGCTACAGTAATAGGTGTACATCGAGCGCACGGAACTCGGGCTTCGATGGACAACACACTATCTGACGACTGTTTGCAAGAATTAGGTGTAGGCTTTACGGAATGTCAAAGCACCAGGTCGAGGAAGCCCTTGTGATCCACGCGATGCCCGTGAAGGTCGCACCCTTCCAACATACGATCGCTCCGCTTGCTGCTTATAGCTGAACCACCGGTCGACGGCGACGTGCATGTCCGCGTCCAGTGGACGAATCCTTGACGGACACTGCAGCAGATGAGCACAACTCCAACTTGGGCAATAGGAGACGAGAACTCACCGCCGCGTTTAAGGATCGGCAAGGAACCCTTGACTGCCGGTGGGACTTGTGATCTAGGCGACTCTTTGTGTACTGTGTTGAGTCTGACTCAGCAACGGCGTCACTCAAAACACCGGATCGACGGAGAGCAGGGATGGCAGAAAGGGCGACTCTTTCACTAGGGCTAGCCGCGGGGAATTTGTGGCAGCAACTGCGGCAGCCATGACAGTGGCGGCGTCCCTGGATAACCATTCAGCTCAATATATCGCACGGAAAATGGCACAGGGTGACATACCCTTTATCGACGCGTAGCACTGATGCAGAACCATCGTCCGCTATCCACAAGACGTCGGTGTACGTGCTGGAGAGCAAACCGAACGTCTGTGTCATTGCATCTTGTATAGTTTTGCGCAAAATGAGAGGATCCGTGCACGGAGGAGATAAAGAGAATCGAATGTAATGAAACCTAGACGGCATTGGATAGTGGTTCGCCATTTCTCATAGACGCGATTTCAGCAAGTTGTTGAGACGAACGAGTCTCATCTCGACCGTGAACCCCAGTGGAAAGTCCGGTGAGGTGAATCGAGGCAAAGCGACTGAAATCTTAGTCATCAATTGGTCATCGAGCGCTTTCGAGCAACTTTCGAGGCACCTCCCTCCGAGTCAATCCAACCTCGATGGCGAGAACTCAAACAGTCTTAGGAATGCTTAGCTAGCTTACTTTCCGTCCTGCTTATTATGCATTGAATAAACTTGGCTCCGATGTCCCAGAATTCGAATCCTCCTCGGTTTGCGCTGGCAGTTTGTGCGCGTATGTACTTTCTTGTTCTCTGTCCCATCGTCCTCCTTTGCTCCTCCCTCCAACTCAAATAACCCCATAGTGATGTCCAAGAAGTACTATTGCGACTGTCCGAGATACTGCAAGGTTAGACGCCGAGTTGCTGTTGCGACTTACAGAAGGCACGCAAAACATCGCGACCCCGACGCCAACATCACCCCCGCGTTCTCTCAGTTTCTACAATCACACGGAGCAGGGAGCTCCTCGAGCACCCCTTTGACCTCCGAAAACTCAATCTTTGTGTCTGGGTCTGGTTCAGGTCGTGTTTCGCGAGGGGAGAAGCGACCCACAGATGACGATAGGCTAGCTGGGCAAGCGGATTCGAGTAGGCGCCGGTGGGATGACGAGGAGCAGGATGAGCCGGAGCGCTATGAGCAGGGGTTGGATGCGGGGAACACACCATCAGGAGGAGGAGGGACCGAGGTACGTATGCGCGAGAATACTGTGTTGAACAAATTATAACGAAGAACTCTAGGAGTCTGGGTCGTCGGGAGAGGGCCTAGGCAATACCACGCCCGAAGGCGACGGCGCCCCTACGCCTGAAGGCAACGGCGCCCCTACGCCCGAAGGTGACGGCGCCCCTATAGCACATACGGCTGAAACGGCCTCTGCGCTGCGTAACCCGTTGGCTGCCTCGCACTCCAACAGCGTTCCTTCCGGTCAATCCGAGAGCAGCCTCTCTGACCCGGGCAGCTCTCAAAGCCTGCGCAGTGCCCCCCAGGATGCGACAAGAAACCCGAGCTCGGGGGGGATATTCGATAACAACGGCAGCGAGAATTTTGGCGATCAGGCCGAAGGATTTCGGACGGAGGAAATTATCCTAGGGCAGCAGTTCATACAGTTGCTTCGTGTAGCTTCGCTAGACGATGAATCAGAGACACTTGACCCCGATGTCCTCGAGCGGTTGCGAAGTCCGCTCCAAGGCCCTCCTAATCTCGATGACCCCCACCTGCGACTTTCCATTGATCTCTTCCTTGCAACAAACAACGCGTCGCGCCAGACGTATATCGATTCACGCAACGCGTTCCTCCGGTGTCACCCGGAGGATCCTGTTCTTACCTACGACCAAGTCAAACGCCAGGTCGCCGAACTGAGTGGTGTCGTCTCCATCAAGCGCGACATGTGTCCGAATACATGTCTTGCGTACACTGGCCCATTCGCGGACCTTGAGTCGTGCCCGACGTGCTCTGAGCCTCGCTATGATTCAATCAAGCTGGCGGAAAGTGGCGGGAAAACGAAGATACCTCGTCAACAGTTCTCGACGATCCCGCTCGGTCCGCAATTACAAGCCTTGCGACGTACTGTGGAGGGTGCAGAGAGCTTCAAGTATCTGGACCTTTGCACGAAGAAGATTATGGAGGAGCTGCAGCATAACGATGGCTATATTGGCCAGTACGAAGACTTCTGCTACGGATCCGACTATCTGACGGCTGTAGCGGAGGGGAGAATCGATCCTTCGCAGGATTCGGTGCTCCTTATTTCCATCGACGGTGCGCAGCTCTATCGAAGCAAGTTGTCAGACTGCTGGATCTACATCTGGGTCATCCTAAATCTCTCCCCCGATAAACGATATAAGAAAGCACATGTCTTGCCTGGTGGATTCATTTCTGGACCCAATAAGCCAAAGAATGTCGACTCGTTCCTTTTCCCCGGTTTCCACCACGTTGCTGCCTTGCAAAGAGAAGGCTTGAAGGTCTGGGACGCGTCGCGCAATGCGGTCGTTCCCGACCATCCTTTTGTTGCCCTCGGAACCGCCGATGGACCGGGGATGATATATTTCGACGGTTTAGTGGGGCACCAAGGAGCTTGTGGTTGCCGACGCTATTGCGGCATGAAAGGACGGCGTAAGCCTGGTGGAAACCACTACTATCCCGTCCGAATGAAACCGGACAACTTTCACGTCGAAGGCTGTGACCATGATGATGTCGACATCTCGACTCTTCCCACCGATGCCGCTGCCAGGTACTGGCCAAATCTGGCGTATGTCCTTGCATCGCAAAACAATGCGGACTTTCTTAAGCGCCGACTCGAAACAGGCATTTCGAAGCCCAGCATCTTCAGCGGGTTTGTTCCCCACCGTATCCTGGGTGTTCCGGGATGTTTTGGTTCGGATCTCATGCACCTCGGATCCATCAACATCCCTGATCTACTGCTCGGTCTGTGGCGGGCAACGCTGGACTGCGATAGGAGGCTTGGTGATAGCAAGGACACATGGGACTGGGCGGTTCTACAGGGGGATACATGGAAAGCCCACGGCAAGGCAGTCGCTGCGGTGACACCCTATCTTCCTGGTTCCTTTGATAGACCACCACGGAATCCAGCGGAGAAAATCTCGAGCGGCTACAAAGCCTGGGAATTCCTGATCTATCTTTTTTGTCTCGGACCAGGACTTTTTCACGGACTCCTCCCGGAGAAGTACTACAAGAACTTCTGCAAACTCGTTCGAGGAATGCGCTTGATTCATCAGCGGAGTATTTCCGCAGAACAGCTTCAGATAGCCCATCAATCATTCCTCGAATTCTCCATTGAGTTCGAGCTGCTGTATTGCCAACGCAAAGCGTCCCGCATTCACTTTGTGCGCCCCAGCATACACGCTTTGTCCCATCTTGGACCAGAAGCCGCCCGTATTGGCCCAGGTCCATATGGATCGCAGTGGACAATGGAGCGCACGATCGGAAACCTTGGCGAGGAGATCAAACAACCCTCCAATCTGTACGCAAACTTGGCTGAACGAGGACTTCGTCGCTCGCAGATCAACGCGCTCAAGGTCATGATCCCAGATCTAGAGACGGAAGAAAACTTACTGCCACGAGGCGCAATAGATCTCGGTGGTGGGTATGTATTGCTTCGGGCAATGGATGATGCGGCTCGTTCCGTCCGTGCAGCTGAGGATCAGGCGGTAAAGTTGTATCTGGATCACACGGACACTCCGTATGCTGATGGAAGGCTGCATGTCGTTAGGTGAGTCCGCATGGCTCGCTGACACCAAAGCTCTTGTGCTAATCTGGTCACTGCCGATAGATGGGCTCGGTTGCGCCTTCCTAATGGGCAGGTTGCCCGGTCTGCGTGGAAAGAAACGTTGAAGCCCCTTGACCGAGTGAGAATGGCGCGAAATGTCAAGGTGAGTAGACGTCTCGAAACCTGATTTCATACCGCAACCCTAAATCGATACTTCAGCTTCAAATTCACGGTGCTCTTCGATTTGGCGAGGTTCAATTCTATATGTGCCTCCCTGTTGCCTGCGGAAATCGTTCGACAAACACTCGGACAGTCGCACTTATATCTCTCTACTCTACCCCCGATACCGGACTGCTCGCCCAGTCTTTTAATACCCTATATTCCTGCCAGCATCAAGGTGACACTGCGTTGGTTGTCGTGGATGTACAGTCGATCGTGTCGGTTGTTGCAATGGTGCCTCACCGACCTGTGCTTCAAAGTGGACGCGTAGAGGATAGGTATTTTGTTGCTGAGAAACCTGGCCTCGATGTAGCTTACTTGGATGGAACTCACGAGGAGTTCCCGGCCGACGACGCATAGCGGACACCTCATAAATTGATTGTCGAATTTTGTGGCTACAAGAGGATCGAGCACGTCTGCCACAAACTTAGTGATATTCAGAAGGTCAGATACGTACTAACGTACACGCACGCAACATTTCGTTCCACAAAGTTATTCGGTTCGTGGCCTTTTCTCCCTCCTTCCATCCCTCTTACACTGTCCGCACAATGAACAGATATCATACGCCGCCTCTCCATGATACCAGTGGTCGCCGATCCGTGTCACAGCACCAAAGTTCACAGTCTCGGCCATTCTCTCCAGCTCCGACTCGCACTTTGTTGTATGACAGCGAGCTTTGTGATTCACAGCTCGGCTCACCGACACCGTTCAGCGACACATTCTCCTCTCGCATTCCACGCAATTCATACGAAGGACTAACCCATACATCAGATGTTGGGAGCTCTGATGATCTATCGAGCCTAGGATCCCCAAGATGGAGTGGCTTCAAGTTGCAGGCTATAGACAATAAGGACTTCGCTGGCCATGAATTGTTGGACACGAATTCCAGATCTCAATCGCCATCGCTGGAGTCTACCAACAGCCACTCGGGCTGGGGTAACCTATACGACTCACAGCTGGCTATGGTAGGCGCTCTATGTGACTCTTCAGTGTACCAGCAATAAATCGTCTATTTTCTCGCTTTATAGGCCAACCAACGGTCTATCCGAATGCAGCGCGGTGGATTGGAACGGTCTTCCTCGGCTGATAGCCGTGCTTCGTCTACACCCGCATGTAGGTGTAATTCAGGCAGCTAACAATAGAGTCTCAGCTTCAGTATCGAAGATGATAGCATTGCTGTATGTACCTAACAATAGACTAGGTAAAGGAATGCTTAGTTAAAGTGAATGTAAGTATAGAATGATTGTACTCACGTCTCAGCTTCAGTATCGAAGATGAGACGTGCAAAGTGGGAACGACTCGAAAATGTCCAACGAAGTTCCGGAGTCCGAACAACCGTCCGACGGAAGTTCACATAGGGGCTAAGTCCAAATAAGGAAATAGGAAAGGGACGAACACGAATAGCAGGTAGATTGACCATATATCCCAACACTCCCCCTCAATCTGCCCGTAGTCCCAACATCTCCCGAAAATAGACAAACTTCTGCGCTGCGAGCGGCTTAGTGAAGATGTCCGCGACGTTCTCCGCA
>KN832575.1:269705-281150 GCA_000827205.1 Plicaturopsis crispa FD-325 SS-3 | reverse complement strand
ACAAGGTTGTTCTATCATATAGATACAGTAAGTCTGTCACTATCATAGTGTTATTTGGGCATGAATTGAGCGCAGGAGATGCTCCGCCGCAAGGCGTCCTAAACGTCGAAATCGACGCGACGACTTCAAATCGTGCAAATAAGGGCACGTGACTTACTCCGTTTTACCCTACTTTCGTCGCTCACTGGCGACAACATATCGGAAAGTCCCCCAAAAAAATTGGGAAGCCCATCGAATAGGCATAGAACGCCGGACAGCTCGAAACTTTGAGGAAAATGGAGCAATTTCAGGAACGTTAGCTCAAATACGGTATTTCAGGCCTGGTGCCACATTTGTGAAGATGGCCAAATGCATCAGGAAAACTCGATTTGTCTGAGCCTGTCTTATAGCGTCTTATAAGATGAATAAGACGTGTAAGACCTACCAGACGCTAAGATATTCTCGTCTTAGCCTGCAGATCCACTTTTGGCTTCAGACGTTAACAAGATCCTTTCTGTCTTAACGAGACGGTGTAAGACGAGTACCAGAGGCAACTCAGACATGAAAGATACGGGGTTATTGTCCAGATAAATAATAATAGCCACTTTCGAGGGTAGCAATTGCAGGACAAACAAAGAAACATATATTGCAGAGCGTAGCGCACAACATTATCTACGTATAAGACCGTATGCTATATTGGAACCACTCAGAAACCACCCGACCAGTTCTCCCGCAACACGACGCATGCCCGGGCCATGCGCCACCCAAAAAAACTTAGAGAAGCAATGATGGAGCACATACCTGGACTTCATGCGCCAATGTGCATGTCGACGGTTGAACCACGCCGCTGTGATGGTTGGGGAGTGTAACGTGGCCCGAGATGGTGGCACACTGCCAAGATTCCGAGCGCGCGCGAAAGCGAATTTTGAACGGATGCAAATGCACCCTGACAGCGCCGTCCTATACGAATACAAGCAGTTAGCCAGATTCACGGGAGACAGCATGCGACAATCGTGAAACGCAGTCCTACCTGGCTGACGTTCGGCGCTGGTTGATGCAGAAGTGGGAGTGATGCACCCAAGCTCCAGAGAGGCCTGGGTTTCCACATAGTTAAAGCGACGACGGGGACGAGCAGACGCTGGATGGACATGAAGACTTACTTGGGTCCGCTAGCGACATGGCGAGTCGTCGTCTCCAACTTGGCCGCCGCGTTTCCGCTTCATCTCGAAACAATGAACCAACAGCACTGAGAGGTCGCCTAAGATGCAGAGACATCGTAAGTTCGTGAAGCAGATCCAGAGGCTGGGACATAAGTGTGAAGAAGACCAGGAGCCCATGTATGCAAGACTTAGCAAAAAAAATCGACGGGAAAACGACGCGCGTATGCGATCCGATACACTTCGCGGAGTTGAATTTGGTACTGTATAGCACCAAACTCACGAACCTTTCAAGTGCAACGTCGCTCGACGGCGCTTCAAGTTGACTCACGCTTATTGTCCTTTCATAGTTGTTAGCCGATACGGACTCTCTGCTTACCCTCAGATATGCCTCTCATCCACGGCACACTTGCTTGACACGCCGAACGACCGCTTTGAGTCAACTTTTCCCTGGCATACACTTGCTCTAACAGCCCGCTATTCCCGAGCGCATACCTGCGCATATTACGAGTCTTCTTGCGTCGTGAAGCCGTCGAACTCGCGGGTCCATCGCAGACTTGGCTTTCCGTCGACTGACACCGGCAAGGTGCTTGCGACAACACTCTGATGCTGAAGGTGCGTGTTTCTGTGGCCGAAAAGCGGATTTGTGCTAATTCTTGTCGAGCAGGTGTAGTGATTGCGGCGCACCATTTACGGTATGCATGCCGTCCAGCTGGCGCCGATAGGATTCCTGCCTTACCGCAAGCAGCGCTGGTCGCATGTTAGTGCTGACTTGCGCTGGTTTTTTTTGGCCGGTAAACATTCGCAGCTCGTTGCGTTTCGCAGTGTCCGTGAAACTTGCGGATAGATTACGCCGTTGGGCTGTGCATGGAGTGTAGTCTCTTTAATGCCAATAGCTCCATTCTCGTCTACTTGTTTGCCAGAACTTGTAAGACATGCTCGGACAGGAACCGTCTGGCGAGGTCTGGCGTGTCTTTCAGCAGACGTACTCAGACACCACTCAGACAATCAGACCATTTCTAAGACAATTCGAGGCTAAGACAAGTCTAAGAGCGTGTAAGACGTTTAAGAAAATATGAGTTTTCCTGATGTGGTGTATTCTACAGAACATATTACAGCAAAATAAGTACCAGGTATCTTAGCTATACATATAAGCAGCAACATTGCCCCTCAGAGGTAGGTGATTGGACCATTTTTTGTGCGAGCAAGGGCCGACGAAAAACCTCGCTCGAGCGAGGTTTTTGGAGCAAGCCCCTTCTGCGAAGGTTCGCCGGCTTGCCGGCGCGGAGCAAGAGGGCTTGTTCCGAACCTAAGTCTAAGTACCCAGACAAGTGATTACTATATAGGCCTGTATAGATTAGTATGTGCTGCTATGGCGCGCTGTGTAGGAAAGACGTGCGCTTGTCAAGAGCTTGGACCTACTATAAAGCTATGACAAACTATAAATTTTAGTCGTTCACTATAATTCAACTGTGGCACTATAGCTCGCTAGGGAAAAATGGCTGTTTTGCTGATGAATCTTCATAAGCGTGCAAAATCTAGGGAGATCGAGCTCAAAAATATGGAATCAATTTGAGTTGGCAGAGGTAGTTCGGCCTCGAAATTAATTCTATGATTCGTATCAAATCTAGAGGACGATCTAGGCTGGGCAATGCGATAGATATTGCCTCGATTCGCCTCACCGGACTTTCCACTGGGCGTGAACGACGACAGCAGAGTTGCCATTTTGCCACGTGCAAATAAATAAATAATTCTGAAAATTAAATAATAAATACTTTGCCGCTGTGAGGTCATTGAACTTTCGTTCGTGCCGCGCGACAACTCGAGTGGCGGCACTCGTTTCTTTTCTTCTCCCATGGCGGCTGGCGACCCAGGACACAGGGAAAACACAAATCGCACATGCTGCGGTGTAATCAATGAGGCACGATACGCTGCTCGCGAGAAGAAGGCCCGCCGAAAGAAACAGCCATGGCTAGTCCTCAAATTCACGGTCGGCATCGCATCCGCCATCATTGCATACGCCGCCTACGTCTACATCGGACGGTTATGTGTACCAATGATACTACGGCGCCCTGACGCACAGGGTAGTCGCGCGATGGGTAGTGAGTGCAGGAATCGTTGGTTTCCAGCAGTGCATGAGACTGACCAGGTATGCACGTCAAGTCGCGTTCTTGATTGTATTCTGTATCTTTCTACTCATGGCTGTTTGGTCATACATCGTGGTGCGTCACGTAGTTGTTGCTGTAAATGCTGATGTTTGATTCAGAATCACTAGGTGCTGTTCACAAGTCCAGGATATGCAGCTCAGGTCGGTGCCACAGAATCCAGGATGCTTTACCCCTAATTTAACATGCATCATCATAGCACGTACCCAAGTGTGCAAGACCCATTCCTCGAAACGCCCCTCCGCCACCCCCTCGAAGATCTAATGACACTGACTCTACACATATCGGTGGCGGGTCCTACGAGGCCTCGCTGCCGACCCCTAGGTTTGACCTCTCCGTTTACGGTACCCACGAAAATACACCCACCGTGGAAAGCGCCCCACACTTCGAAATGCCACTGAGTGAAAAGGATCCGCGGCCTCATCGACCAGACGAACGATATTCACTATACACCGGAAACGACGTCCATGCAGGCGTTCTAGACACTCTACCTGCACCAGCTCCTGGGCCCACGACAATCCCACCCTTACCTGTGCCTAATGCAACCGGACTGCCGCCCCCTCTCATGTCGCGGCGCCCGCCAACGACACCAGTGCTTCTGCCTGAGTATCGGTACTGTCCCCACTGCGAAATCGTGAAACCATATCGCACGCACCATTGTCGAGCCTGTGGGACCGTGCGTCGTTTATTTACCGTTCCGTATCCCTCGCACCTGCTTACCAGTTACTACTTGATTCTACAGTGCGTTCTCAAATATGACCACCACTGCCCATGTCAGTAGTCCCTGTCATGGTCTATGACGGTATGCTCACGCGATGGTTGCACCAAGGGATCGGACAGTGTGTCGGCGCCCGCAACCACAAGGTGAGGAAGATTCTCGCGGTGGATTCGCGTGTTATTTTGCTAATGGTCGCGGCACAAGTTTTTCTTGATCTTCTGCCAGTGGTGCCTCTTATATTGCCTCTGGATATTTACTACCCTCATCGGTCTGAATGTATCGCCGTCGTCGTCGCCTGCATTCGACATTGACCCACAGCAAATAGCTATCATCGCAATGTAAGCGATGCTTCGTCCGCACTTGCCCCCGAACGAACTAATGTTTGCACGTGGCAACAGCTCTGGGGTATTTGCCTTGTTCACCGGATTGCTCTATGCATCACATGTTATCCTAATCTTCCGGAATACGACCACGGTCGAATCCCTGGGCGTTCGGGATATGAAGGAGCGTGAACGCGCGACACTGGCGCACATGTATCCCATGTATAGCGTCCGGTCAGTCAAACTGTCGAATTGCAATCGCTCATTGGACTAAACGCAAGCGTCACATATGCAGTGCAAAAGCGAAAACGGTGAAGGCGTGGGATGAGGAGTGGGGTCGGATAGGTAAGGAGGGTCACCTCTGGTGGCTGGGCAGCAAGCGCGCCAACTGGGAGAGCGTCATGGGGACGCGTCGATGGGGGTGGTTCTGTGCGTTGCTTTTCTTTCTCCTTCCATCTCCACACGTCGAGGACTCAATTGTTTCGTGGTCCAGTGCCGATTGGGCGTGACCCGAATGCCGGGCTGCATTACGACCCCAACCCGCGGTTTGACGCGGAGGGGCGTTGGCTGCGGCGAAGCGAGTGGCCAGAGGAGCTGCGGTGAATCGTGATTGCCCCCTCTTTTTGTGAGTGCCCATCTGTCCTCAAGCAGCATTCCGTACTGATGGTGGCTTGGGATGGAAGCATGCTCTATGTGACCTGCCACGCCTTTTGTGGTTTCCTACGGACGCTTTCTCATGGTTAATTGTGCACTTGCTTGATATCATATGCATTTGGATAATCCACGCATGGCGTGCAGGGTTCACCGCCCCCCTCGTGTGTGGCCAGAATATATCTCTCTCCGAGGGCAGTTGCGACACAAGTCCCCTCATTTATGGTCATTGCTCTCCGCCGATCCAAGGGTTGTTTACCTCCGCGGCATTCAACTGGTGAACAGGGCGGATCACCTCCTCGGTAATCGCTCTTCGCACGTTTCGTTCCATAATCCTCGGTACCTCGGTGGACGGATGATGATCGTGAATCACACATAATGGAATGGCACTGTCTATCAGCCCTGTTCCTTGGAATTAATTGACAAGGGGTGACCTTGCCGCTTCCGTCTAGCATGTGAACGTTAACGGTTTCCCTGGAATATCTCAATGCATGATGCTCGTCAACGTTAACTTGCGTGTGTACATAAAACAATTACGATCAGACACGCAGTCTACTACTAAGCTGCTTATACACTCCTTGAGTCTTGTCGCTCACCACTGTGCAGAGACACTTTGCAGAGGACGTAGATATTTTGTAGTCAGCGGCATCTCCCGCCGGATCGGATCGTGCGTGCTTGACTGGATCGCTCAGCTTGCCTCTTGTCCTTGAACTCGAAGCCAACGACTCTACATTCCGTTGCCCTCATTAACGCCGCAAACCTGTTCCGCCTTTCTGTCAGTATCGAGACTGCGCTACTTAGCGTTGTAGTCAGTATCGCCGTGTCTATATTCTCCAAAGTCGTCAACCGTGTCATGGTCAGTTCGCTTTCCGATCACATGATAGTCCTAGCGAGGTTCGCGCTCATTCTCAATTCTGTCATTGGCGTATCTTCCAATCGTGCCCGGGGCTCGCTCTGCAGTCGAAATCCAGCAAGTCCAAGGCCGACAAACAGATGGAGGCCCAGCTCGCGCAGTTTTGTGGCGTCACAGGTGCTTCGTGCGTGCACTCACATTGGCGCGATGGCTAGCGACGATGACTGATCAGCATCGGTCCGTATTATCAGCGTGAAGGATGCGAAAAAGTTCCTGGAGAAATACAAGCGTGTCGACATCGCAGTCGATGCGTTCTTCAACGACCCGACCCCGCCGCGGGGAGGACATCAGTCTTCCAACGCCCCGTCGACCAGCAAGCTAAATGCGCTTTTCGAGACATACAAGGGTATGTACGCCCTCTGCACGCGCACGGGCACGATCTGACAGCCCCCTCAGACCCGGATGGCGATCAGATAACAGTTGACGGGACGATGAAGCTATGTGAGGACCTCGGCGTAGAGCTCGAAGACGTCGTGCTGCTCGCGATCGCATATGAGCTCAAATCTCCTGGGGTAGGGCAGTGGAATAAGGCGGGATGGACGGACGGCTGGAAAGGCTTAGGGTGCGTCGGCGCGTTTCTCCTCGCCACGCGATCGCGCTGACGGATAGATCGCGCTAGATGCGACTCCATAACCACCATGAAGCCCGTCATATCACGACTGCGAGACAAACTCGGGGCAGATGCGACGTATTTCCAGCAGGTGTACAACTATACCTTCGATTTTGCGCGATCGGAAGGGCAGCGGTCCATCGGTATGTGCACTCTCTACACAAGCCGATATCAGTACTAACCCGTGCGCGCAGCGATCGATGTCGCGCAGGCGTTCTGGGGCCTGCTGTTACCACACGGGCTAAGTGGCGGTGCGCTATCACATATCCACTCCACAGATGACGATGAGGACGACGACATGGGCGCGGAAGAAGGATGGAAGGAGGAATACATGCAGTGGTGGTTCGACTACCTGACTGAGAGGGGCGGAAAGGGCGTCAGCAAAGACACCTGGATGATGGTGCGCAGCTTCATCCCCCTTCCCCCTCGTTATGTCTGACCGCCAGGATTTTTTTCCCAAACATCGTACCATTCTTGTCCCCGCCTGCATTCTCAGTTCCTGGAGTTCGTGCGCACCATCGACGCGAGGTTCGAAAACTACGATGCTGAAGGTGGGTTCTAGCGTCTTCCATTCATCTCGCGGTCGCGGGTTCTGATGTGCCTGTCCCGCCAGGATCGTGGCCATCATCAATAGACGACTTTGTCGAATACGCGAAGGAGCGGCTGGCCAAGGAGGCCTAGCGTGCGGCCCAGAAACATGGTATGGTCATGGATCGCTGACTTTGTTTCCGTCGTCTTTTCTTGGTACCCTCTGCTGCTCCGTCGCGACCCCGCTCCATATATACATGTTTCAATTATTCGCTGTCGATCGTCCTGCTGTTGTATGTACACTCCCTCAAATCAAGTCCAGTTGCTTATCCCGGTTATTACTATTGCAGCGTTGCCACAGGTGCCGCTGAGTGTAAAAGTCATGTGTAGAATGAACAAATTTCACAGCCAGGTCTTGATGACTCACTGCTAGCATGCCGCAGTTTCCTATCGTTTACTAGTACGAGTGGCCTCAGAGCTCGCCTACCGTGCGTCCCTGCAGTAGTCATTTCAAATTCGGCGGTGACAGGTGGGTCCGCATGCACCTGTTTTTTCGTCTTCGTTAGTGCTTCCCTATTCTGGAGCTCCCCTTAACACGTCGACGTCGGTGTTTAAGTATTACTTCCAGTTCAACACTTACCCCACAGCATCAACGCTGGCATCACGATTGGCGGAAGAAGTTGGAACCGGAGATGCTGCTGCATCCGCAACTAACACCTGTCGCGCTTTGGGCCCGTGTTTTTTGTAGCAGGCTCCAGGGAAGATCGGCCACCCACGGTCCGTCTAACCTCATTTTATCCTGCCCAAAAACGCCGTAGCACCTTGAGGATCAGTGAGTGATCGTTTATCGCATGTCTCGTATGTCCTTACACGTAACCGCAGGTGCACAGCGGTCCTGCTGCACAAGGCTCGCGGCGCTCCGCATCGCACCCATCTACGACGGCTGTTTTCTCGGTACGTGTGATTGGCTTGGACGTTGCATGCTCCCCTAAGACGCCACCGGTGACTGAGGCGCAGAAGCTCGCGGATCTAATCACGGTGCCAGATCAGCGTTAGGGGGCGTGCGATCCGTTACTGGAGGAGCGGAAATTACCGCTGGAGCCCCCGCAGTGCTATCCACGCATGAGTAGCCGTCGCCTAACAAAGCGCCGAGATAGTTCAGTGTTCATCACGGTGAGCAGTGCGCGCATCCACGTCCCCATTGAATCAGTCCAAACTGCTCACCGGTTAGTCAGTTAGCTGCTAGTACGCCTGATTAGCGTCTGCAGCAGGCAAGGCGTGTGCGAATATTGATGCCATGCACAATGGAGAAGGGAAAGTGTACTGGGTGATGCTCCGATGAAACTCCTGCCATCCGACACCGAGCTCAGGTTTCCCCATGAAGGCGGTGCGTTTTGCAGACACGGGCCAAGGAGCATCATCATCATCCCACGAAGGACCGCCTATAAAAACCGGTAGCGTCGCGGCGCAACGGTCGTAATTGTGCAGTTGGTCTTCGCGTAGAGGGCGTGTCAGGGTGAGGTGAGCGCCCATCTTGGAGTCTCCTTTGCCCCTCTGCCTTAGCCTGAATACGCCGTGTTTATCACAGTTGCAGACCGTGTTGATCGTCGAGACGTCAAAACCGCCTCGCGTGTGCCAAAAAGTGTCTAGTACGACTCGGTCAACTTCTGACATTACAACTTGATGTCTCAGGCTCTTAGCAGTATGCACACGCTGCTCTTTAATAGCAATTGCGGTGCTTACACCCGGGCCGTGCCCAAAAATTATCCGCATTCTGCGGGATTAATGCTAGCAACCGCTCGCACACAAAGTCCCGGAAAAAATGGACAGGGAAGCGCAAGGAATTGACACGGAAAGGAGAGTGCACCGTGTGGGCCCCGTCTGCTCGTGGTACCACGCAGCTGCTATGCACGGTGTGCCTTCGTGGTAT
Source organism: Plicaturopsis crispa FD-325 SS-3 (assembly GCA_000827205.1). Taxonomy (NCBI): domain Eukaryota; kingdom Fungi; phylum Basidiomycota; class Agaricomycetes; order Amylocorticiales; family Amylocorticiaceae; genus Plicatura; species Plicatura crispa. The sequence goes on along the minus strand of KN832575.1, from coordinate 272,179 downwards.
GCCGAAAGCGTGGGTCGCGATGACTAGTTGCCGGCGAAGGCCAGGACCAAGGCACGGACACGGAAGAGGTTCCGAACTTACTTACGGAAGTATATCTGGACAGATCTGTGCTTGCAGATCTGGTGATGCATCCATCTCGCTCAATTTGGAAGATCTTCGAATGGCGCGTGGAGTTTGCCGAAAACGCTCGATCATGATCACAGATAACTTTTGATATCGTAGAACACCTTCCTTTCTCCTGGTTACTCTTGCACTCGCATGGACAGTCCAATTTCACAGGAGTCGAGGCGACAATAGAGGGGCGGCCGTACATGGGTTGCGAAAAAAAGAAAACTGGATGCGAAAGGTATCGTTGTATACGTGGCGATATAGGGTTATAATACTGCGAGACAGTGGCAAGAATAGATACAAGTGCTACGACAAACAAGAGCTGACTGAGGCCTAAGGAAATGGAGGTCAACGAAACAGCTGGTGCCAAGACAACAAGAGATCGTACGTGGGTTCCTAATTCCGCACGACAACACGCCGAGTGTGCTTCCCCGCTCTCCTGCGCTCGGCATAAGGCATCGGACGACGCCACGCTTCATCATCGCGGAATTCCTCAGGTGAATAGTCGGCGGGTGGAGCCATGCGCGCATCGGGCGGCGGCGCCATACGTGCGTCATGCGGTGGCGAGCGCATGTCGTGGGCAGGATGCGCCGGCGTTGGATGGGGTTGTGGAGGCGGTGGGAGACTTTGCGGAGGATGGTGGGGTTGCTGCTGGGGGTAGACGTTCATGGGGACGAGCGAGTTTGGCGCGCCAGAATGGCCGCGAGGCTGGCGGGAGTTTAGAGAAGGGTAGGGTAGTGGCGCGCCGGGAGGGGGACGTGTCTGTGGGGGCATGGGGCCATGTTGCTGCTGCTGGGCTGGCCATGACGGGTTGGGAACGCCATCCCCAGTGTCACGACCCTTTCCCTTGCCGTTATGGATGATCCCGTCCGCGCGCGGGTCCATGTCAATATCGACACGGACGCGGATGATCTCCTTGCCACCATGAGCGAAGAAGGCGCGCTCCTGCCGTGCAAAATAAGCACTCGTCGGCCCCGTCTCCGGGAACGTCGCAGGAGCCTTGGGAGGGAACATGGCCATGAGCTCATGCCCTGTCGGCGGCGGCGGATATCGTCCGGGTTGGATTTCGTTATCCCGGGTCAGATTGACGTCTGCGTAGATTGAGTGGCGTGAGCTGTGAGGGTGTAAAGTGACGTACCGCGTAGAGAGCTAGGAGACAACGGGCGTCTCGTACGCGACATGCTGGGCATAGGGTGGGGCGCCTGGTTGCGCGGGTGTCCCCTCTGATCGTACGGCGGAGTAGGACGATCACCGGGCGGCGTGGCACTGGGCGACGGCGACGGCGATGGATCCTGAAGCTGAACGGGTCGGAGAGGATAGCTGGTCATGGGTGTAAAATTGGGCGTATATCGTGCTGTGTGTGTGTTGTTTCTATGGACTTCGTGGGTACTTATATACGCTGCGAAAATCGAAGTCCGGACGAGCGACTTGAAAAGGACAGGATCGGCCAGGGGACACGGAAAAAAACAGCGAAGAAGTTGGGGAAAGGAAGAAAGCCACTTATATAAGTTTACCGCGAATTCGTTGCGTCCCCGCGCGGTTCAGGAGCACATCAAATAACAAAGCGCCTTGCCATAATTTCTGTTCCGACCGTCCGCCGTCCCTTCGCTTCAACTGTCAGGATTGCACTTACGTGGCAAAAATGAGATGGCAACGCCTGCAAGTAGCTGCAAGTCCGTCTCCTCTCCTGCTTCTGGCGTATATACGCAGGGCCTCGAGGCTTGCTCGAGCCGAGTCCCCGTCGTTTGCTCTTCCTTTGATATGGCAAACGCCTGTTCAAAAGCCGTCCGAAATGCTCAAAATGGAAGCGACAGATCGCGTCCTTGCAGATGATCTGGCTTGGATCTCCCTGTATCAGCTTTCCGTGCCTACCGCTTCGTTCGCGGAGGAAACCAGGACCAGCCCTGCTCCGAGCGTCGTCAGAGTTATTGTCATCGTTTGAGATCGCGCGCCCGGCCACCACACTGTACTTTCCTGATTCGAGTACCTTGCGGGCCAGCAAACGGGGCAGTTCTACATCATTTCATGCTTCCAGAGGCTCTCGCACTAGCAGGACCCCCGACAACCACCCAGAATGTATGTTTTTTCTGAGGGGGTCAACACCCGAATGGGACCTGCCCTCCCAGACGCCGTTCGCATCCGAAAATCGGTTATACCCCTGCCAAAGCCAAGTTCGCATCCGAAAAATGACACATACATAGTGCTTGATATGGTGTAAATTTGTCTATATCAGGGGTATTTAATACAAAAAATCCCCCGCCACAGCGGCACAGCCTGATCTCGACCAAAATCTAACATCCGAACTTGCACAGACCTTCACCTCGTCGCGTCTTGCATCCGAAAATTTGCACAAACCTTGGACCAAA